>CM076899.1:27520330-27920581 GCA_039519145.1 Kokia cookei
TATTTCTACAGCTAAGTTTTTCATTTACTTTATTTAGGCATTTTATTTTTTCTCTTAAGGAATTCATCTTGTCATGCAACATTATACTTGGCAACTATAGTGGAGCAAACACTTAATTGCCTTGCCAAGAATCAAATCACAATCTGAATTTAAACTCATGTAGCTTAAAGTTTTCAACTAAAAAGATGGATGGAGCAAACAACTACCTCCTTAGCCTACTTTGTTTCTTGCTATAGTGGAGTGTTCCTAAAAAAATATTTTTCTTTTTTCTTTTTTTTTTCTTTTTAAACATTCATACTTAAGCATATTCTTTTCTCATCAACAATACGATGGAGCAAACAAAGCATTGCTGACGTACTCAGAACAGTTAAGCATTGGAGTGACAAAAATTTTCTTTTCTTCATTTCATGCCTTAACATCCCACATTTAATACTTAGTGAAAGAAAATCTAAGTTTTATTCAGAAATATTTACTTTAAAATAATAAAAAAGACTTCAAAATCAAATTATCTTTAAAAATCAATTTTCAACGCTATCCTAATCTGAATTTTCTACTTCACTCCTACGAAAAATTTTAAAATTTTAAGGTTTAATTTCCTTATTGAACATCAACAATATATTTATACCTTCTTAGCTTAAAAAACTTTCTACAAAAATATGTCATGGTAGAAATCTTAAAATGACAAATGATATGTAATGACAACCTATAAAATAGAATTATGTACTCATAAATTAGTACCTATATGCAACTAAATGGAATAGCACACCCCCATACCTAAGGTGTGCATTATCCTCAATGCTTGAACACAATGAATGTAAACACAAAAACATATTATGACAAACATAAAACAAAAAAAATTGGAGCTGCAAAAATAAAAAATTACCCTTTAGTTGAGGTGGAGGGATTTTCTTCTAGGCTTCTTGCTCTTAAGGTAAAAATAAGAGAATAAAAATAAAAGGAATGAAAGAAAAATAATAGATAAAATCATGCGGCATGTGGGTACAAAAAATGCATTGAATGCTTTGCCAATTTCGAGATTTGTTTTGACAGGGACGCAATCACATCTTATTGGTCTAGCAAACCTCACGCCGTCCTTCATTTATTGCTAAAGCGACTATCGTTTCAACTAACCTGCAAAACTTATTCAAAAATTCAAATTCTACTCTAACAAAATCGAAATAAAAATAAAACAACTTCAAACTCATCTGGAATCTCGCAATGTAATAGCAAAATTACGTTGCAGCATCGGATCATTATAATAACCCTTCAGATGTTGTCCATTTACTTTAAACACATTCCCCGTCGTGACATTTTTTATATCAACAGCACCATGTGGATAAGCAAAAACTACTTCAAATGGTCCTGCCCACTTAGACTTCAATTTTCCTGGAAATAACTTGAATTTCGAATCAAATAACAAAACTTGTTGCCTTGGTTCAAAATACTTAGGCAAAATCTTGCTATCATGCCATTTCTTTGTTTTCTCTTTATAAATCCTGGCATTTTCATATGCCTGCAATCGAAACTCTTCCATCTCATTTAACTCCATCATCCTTTTCTCTCCAAAAATAATAACCAATTAACATTTATCTTTTCAATCGCTCAAAAAGCTCTATGCTCCAATTCAATAGGTAAATGACAAGGCTTCCTATAGACCAGCTTGAATGGTAACATCTCTAACAGCATTTTAAAAGCAGTCCTATACACCCACAAAGCTTCATCTAATCTTGATGACCAGTCTTTGCGTGTAGGATTAACAACCTTCTCTAAAATCGACTTAATCTCCCTATTTGATATTTCTGTTTGTCCATTCGTTTGAGGATGGTATGCCGTAACAATTTTATGATTTATCTCGTATCTTGTTAAAGCATTTTCAATGTACTTACAATAAAAGTGTGAATCTTCATAGCTGATAATCGCTCTTAGCGTTCCAAATCTCGTAAAAATATGCTTGTGCAAAAACTTCAACTCTGACTTTGCATCATTAGTATGGAGTGCAACTACCTCAACCCACTTTGAGACATAATCTATAGTGACTAGAATATAGGTATTTCCCCATGACGGTGGAAATGCTCCCATAAAATCCATACCCCATACATAAAATAATTCAACTTTAATAATGTTTTGCAATGGCATCTCTTTCCTTTGTGAAATATTACCTGTTCTTTGACATCTATCATAAGAACGACAAAAATTATGTGCATCCTTAAATAAAGTAGGCCAAAAGAAACCTGATTGCAAAACTTTGGTAGCGGTTCTTTGTCCTCCAAAATGCCATTCGTAAGGCGCAGCATGACAATGCTGTAAAATGTTGTAGCATTCATCTTCTAGAACACATTGCCTTATAATTTGATCTACACAATGCTTAAAAAAAATGGCTTGTCCCAATAATAGAATTTAACATCATGTAAGAACTTCTTCTTCCTTTGGTTAGTCAAATCAGGGGGTAACAATCCACTCACTAAGAAATTGACAATATCTGCGTACAATGGTAATGCTGTCACAGTAAACAATTGCTCGTTTGGAAATTCTTCCCTTATGAACCTAGCATCAGCATCTCCAACATCTACTTCTAACCTTGATAAATGATCCGCCACTTGATTCTCGGAACCTTTTCTATCTTTTATTTCCAAGTCAAATTCTTGCAACAGTAAAATCCAATGAATCAAGTTTGGCTTAGCATCCTTTTTTGCTATCAAATATTTTATGGCAGCATGATCTGTATAAACTGTTACTTTGTGCCAAACAAATATGATCGAAGTTTATCAAATGCGAAGACCATTGCCAATAACTCCTTCTCCGTTATTGTGTAGTTGATCTGCAAATCATTAAGGGTCCTCCTCGCATAATAAATTACGTGAAACACCTTCTCTTTTCGTTGTCCTAGCACTACTCCTATGGTAGCATTAGAAAGAACCATTGATTTCTCCCTACTTATTGTATAATTTGTTCCCATTTAGTCATCTTTAGCATACATTTTTAGTATTTTTAATTTAGTTATTGCATTTTCTAACTTAACGAAGCTCAACCTAAATTCCTTTGAATTTATGATATTATTACTACTGGTGTCGCTGCATTAGTCAGTTTAGCATTGCGCCCAGAGATGTCACTGTAGGAACTTGTCCAGAAGTATCGATGCATGAATGTGTCCAGAGTTGTCACTGCATAAGAGGATCCATAATTGTGCCCAGAACTATCGCAGTACGTGACAACTGTCTGGTTAACACACCAGAAATGTGTGAGTTGTATAACTGGTATAACCAACTAGTACGACCAGGGAATGCTAGATCTAGAAGGAAGGACACCTGTACTGTGAAGCTATTGTTAAATACTAAAAAGAATGAGAGAGAAAGGATCTTCTTCCTCGGCCATATTTTATTTTCTTCTTCAATCTATATTTTCTTAAAGCTTGCATCCATGGCAGCTTAACTTCCAAAGTGTAACTTGACGCAGAAGAGAAGGTTGAACTGCTCTTGACGAGGAACATCCTAAGTGCGCTACAAGAGGAGAGTAAGAGAGTATTTTGAGTAGACTAGGAATAGCATGCCCCAATTGTTCTGTTTTTTCTCTTTCTTAAATGTTGATAATTCTTGTTATCTTAAGTTGTATGGAAGTACATTTGAAATTTAGAACTGAATGATATCTATTTCAATCTTACCTTTACTGTTAATCTTTGGACTTAATTGTTTAACAACATAAGTGTGATTGCAGTCACTGTCACTAGAAGGTGCAGCGATAAATTAAGTTAACAAGCAAGACAACAGAAGCTGCTTGGGGATTGAAGGAATTTAATCCACTTGTTCTTGAATATGTTGTATTGCTAAAACTGGAAGGTGTGGTTATTGTGCATGTTTGAGTCTTAGATCTAATAGGAGACTCAAGTTTGGTAATATTTTCATTGTGCTTATTTGCAATGATAAATTACCTGATATTTTAAACCTTGTGAGTTACACTTAGTGTTCTGTCGACTTTTCACGTCAGGAACCCCATCTCATTATCGTAGCATTTTATCTTTAATTTTACATTATTGCTTCAACAAATCAACCTCACAATTTTATTGCATTTATATGTCCATTGTTTTGACAACTATTATCACAATTTATCTTGTTTTACCTGTTAATTGCATCGACAATTATAAACACAAACATCCATCCTCGTGGGATCGATATCCGATAGGTTACACATCTATCTACTATACTTGCATCGATAGTGTACGCTTGCACATATTTGCTGTGATGTTCATATCGCGATCAAGTTTTGGCGCCGTTGCTGGGGATGGTGTTTGTTTAATGTTTATTTTTGTTTTTACATTCATTCTTTATTTGTTACTAACATGTTCATTTTTTGATTATTTTTACATTTCTCTTTTAGGTGTTTTATGACTAGGAGCAATCCTGAATTTGTTGTTAGCTTAGATCTTGAAATTGAACGCACTATTAGAAGGAGAAGACAAGAACAAAGAAATATGACTTTACATGGAAATGATGCAGCCATACCATAATTGCCGCTACAAAATCCTGTTATACCTTCAATACAACCATAAATTATCAATAATCTATTGTTTCCGCGAGAAGATTAAATACAGAATCCAACTATTCGAGATTTTGTTGTTCCAATTTTGGACAATTTGGAGCCAAGTGCTGTGAAGCCAGCTATTCAAGTTGGAAATTTCGAATTAAAGCTGGTCATGTTCCAGATGCTGAATTCTAATGGACAGTATGCTGGGCAGCCTCATGAAGATGCGATAGAGCACTTTAAATCCTTCCTACTAATTTGTGCTTCTTTCAGTCAGCTCGGTGTTCCTGATGACGCCTTGAAAATGCAGCTATTCCCTTATTGATTGCAAGGACGGACTCGTACCTGGTTCCTTAGATTGCCTGCTGGATCAATCACTTCATGGAATATGTTTGCAATTCAATTCATTTTATGATTTAATCCATTAACGATGAATGCTCATCTTAGGAACAACATCACTGCTTATTATTAACTAGATGTTGAAAATTTACATACTACGTGGGAGCGTTACAAATCTCTTCTTTCACATTGTCCCATGCATGAAATTAAACAAGAGACGTAGATTGAAATCTTTTATAACGAGCTGAATGCACAAACAAGAAATCTTGTCGACGCATCTTCTAATGGTCTTTTGTTGGACTGTACTTACGGGGAACCTGTTAGAATTCTAGAGCGAATTTCTCAGAATGATTACCAATATCCGATCTGTACAGCTACTCAAGTCAAAGCAAACCTAGAGTTATTGAATTAGATGCTATATCTTCTATGAGTGCATAAGTGTCTTCGCTAGCAGACATGACAAAGAGCATGAAGGGGACTAGTGAAGTTGTGCCCATTCAAGTTGCTCAACAAATTGATGTCCTTACATTTTGTTGTGAAATTTACGGTTACAATCACAGTTATGAAGATTGCTCATAGCATGTGGAGAATGCTTTCTACGTCAATAACATCTGTGAAAATTCTTATGATAATTCTTATAACAGTTCTGCAAGAAGTCAACAGCCTTGGGGAAGTCAAAATGCGATGACATCCAGATATGGAAATTCATCTAGTCAAGGCAATTTTTGACAAGAGAATTACAATCAGCAGCAGCAAAATTTCAACCAGAATCTTCAGATGCATGTACATTAAGATCAGATGCAGTCGCACAATTGTGTACAGCCACAACAGTCTTCAATGCTATATCTGAATGCTCAAAGACAGCAGCAGCAGTACACACAACCACGAGCTGATCCTTTAGCATCCCTTGAAGCCCTGATGCGTGAACATATAACGCGAATAGAAGCCATTATGTAAGGAAATTCATCTTCTATCCGAGCATTGAAAGCATAACAGAGGCAAATTGCTTCGAATTTGAGCACAAGACCACCAAGTGCTCTACCCAACAATACAAAGAGCCCAAGATCAAAAGGGAAGGATCGAAGTGGGAAACAAACTATCGAGTCAGCTATCAACTTTGATACAGCACTTGTCATCACTAGTGACATAAATCAGGGTGAGGAGGTTGCAACTAAAGAAGTTATAGAAGAACCAAATAAAGAGACTTCACCAATTGTTACCCCCATGCCTACTATCAGACCGAAAAAATTGTCGATGTAACTGCCGATGTTGACACAATCAGCTATGTTAAGGTAACCTAATGTATCTATACCTTTGCCATTTCCATAGCGATTTAAAGAGAAGGAGCATGATAGATAATGTTAGCAGTTTTTGACCACATTAAAACAATTGCATGTCAATATCCCTCTCGTGTACGCTCTAGTACAGATTCCCAGTTATGGGAAATTCATGAAGGAGCTCGTATCCAAGAAGAAGAAGTTGACTGATATTGAGATAATTACGCTTACAGAAGGATGCAATGCAGTCTTGACAAATAAGTTGCTACCTAAGATGAAAGACCCTAGAAGTTTAACTATACCATGCTCGATTGAAAATCATTACTTGAGAAAAGCTTTATGTGATTTAGGTACGAGTATCAACCTTATGCCACTGTTTACATTTAAAAAATTGGGGATTGGTCATATGAAACCCATTGCAGTGATATTACAGTTAGCGGATAGATCATTGGCACAACCTGAAGGACAAATTAAAGACATCCTAGTTTGCGTAGATAAGTTTGTGTTCCCTGTTGATTTTATTATACTCAATTGTGAAGTAGACAAAGAGGTGCCCATAATCTTGGGACACCTATTCTTAGCTACTGGATGCACTATCATCGATGTGTATAAAGGTGAACTAACAATGCAACATAACAAGGAACACATCACTTTCAGTATGTTTGAGGCTATTCCCTACAAAGACGAAGAAAAATGTCACCACATTGATATGCTGGACATATTAATTGAGGAGGAATTCAATGAGCGAAGCACAGTAGTTCAAGAAAAATTTCCAGTGACATTGGATGAAGATTTTCTAGTTGACTATGACAGCAAGGTTGAGGCAAATAATATTGAGCTTAGACGTGGATGGCAAATGGAATATTTAGATTTAACTAATAGAACAGCTCCAGTCTTTAAGCCATCTATTGAAGAAGCTCCTACTCTGAAGTTGAAGCGATTGCCTACCCATCTAAAGTATGTTTTTCTTGGTGACAATGATACACTGCCAGTGATTATCTCTACAACACTCGACGAAACTTAGGAAGAAAAATTGATCCATATATTGAAGCAGCGTAAGCATGCGATTGCTTGGATTATTGCTGATATTAGAGGCATTAGTCCCTCTTTTTGCATGCACAAAATTCAGTTGGAAGATGAAGGAAAGCAATTAATTGAACAACAAAGGAGATTAAATGAGAAAATGAAAGAGGTGGTTAAAAAGGAAATTATTAAGTGGCTGGATGCGGGCATTATCTATCTAATTTCTAATAGCACTTGGGTGAGCCCAATCCAATGTGTCCCTAAGAAAAGTGGTATCATGGTGGTAAGTAATGACAAGTATGAGCTAATCCCTACTCGCATTCTGACGGGCTAGCGAGTGTGCATGGATTATCGCCAATTGAATGCAGCCACAAAGAAGGATCAGTTTCCACTCCCTTCATTGATCAAATGTGGACAAGCTTGCTAGAAAAGCCTACTATTGCTTCCTCGATGGCTATTCTGGCTACAATCAGATAGCTATTACACCGGAGGATCAAGCAAAAATGACTTTTACTTTTCCTTTTAGCCCTTTTGCCTTTCGTCAATTGTCGTTTGGTCTCTGCAATGCACCGACCACATTTCTTAGGTGCATGATGGTAATATTTTCAGACATGATCGAGGACTCATTAGAGGTATTTATGGATGATTTTTCTATTTATGGAAGTACTTTTGATAAATGTACTGACAACTTGGTCAGAGTTTTAAAGCGATGTGAGGACACAAAACTAGTGCTAAATTGGGAGAGATACCATTTCATGGCAACGGAAGGCATTGTCCTATGCCATCTCATTTCCTGTCATTGAAGTGGATAAAGTAAAGGTTGAAATTATCGAGAAGTTACCCCCACCAACTAATGTAAAGGGTATTCGGAGTTTTCTCGAACACGCAGGTTTTTATCGAAGATTTATTCGACACTTCTCCAAAATTACGAAACTGCTCTGCTCCTTGTTAGACCAAAATAAAGAATTCCTATTTGATGATGCATGTGTGGATACATTTATGCAAATAAAAAAGCAGCTCGTGAAGGCACTCATTGTCGTTGCACTAGATTGGTCTTAACCATTTGAAGTAAAGTGTGATGCAAGTGATTTTGCAGTGGGTGTAGTATTAGGACAACACAAGAAAAGAGTATTTCACGCTATATATTACGCCAGCAAGACTCTCATAGAAGCTCAAATTAATTACACAACCATAGAAAAAGAGTTGTTGGCTATAGTTTTTGCTTTTGATAAATTTCCTTCATATCTTATCGACGCAAAGGTTACTATATTCACTGATCATTATGCGTTAAGATGCCTTTTTGCAAAGAAGGATGCTAAACCAAGGTTGATACGATGGATCCTGCTACTACAAGAGTTTGATATAGAGATAAAGAATCGAAAGGGGTCGAAAAACCAAGTGGTAGATCACCTGTCTCGTCTAGAAGTATGTAGTGAAAACGGAAATACATTTCAAATAGTCGACGCATTTCCTGATGAGAAGCTATTTACTGTCGACGCAACCCCATGGTATACGGATGTGGCCAATTACCTGGTATGTGGTAGGTTATCTTTAGGTGTAACAGGCCATAAGAAAGAAAGATTTCTTCGCGATATAGAGAAATATTACTGGAACGAGCCATACCTATTCAAGGTATGCAATGACAATATAATTAGGCGTTGTATTCCAGACGAAGAAATGCTTTCAATCTTGAAGCACTGTCACGATGCCCCTTGTGGAGGTCATTTTGGTGGTGTAGGAACAACTGCAAAGGTTCTCAGTCAGGATTTTATTGGCCCTTATTATTTAAAGACACCCACAACTTTGTGCACCAATATGATAAATGTTAGCACACCAAATCAATATCTCGATGCAATGAGATGTTACAATAGCCAATCATGGAAGTTGAACTCTTTGACGTTTAGGGTATAAACTTCATGGGACCATTTCCAAGTTCGTTTGGGGTTGTTTTTATCCTAGTTGCTGTTGACTATGTATCAAAGTGGGTGGAGACCATTGTAGTCCAAAAAGATGATGATGCAAGGACAGTGCTAAAAATTTTCCACAAGCATATACTTACTCGCTTTGGCACACCTAAGGCATTAATCAACAACCAAGACACTCACTTCTACTGCAATCAGGTAGCAATCGCATTGAAGCGGTATGAAGTTAACCATAGAAAGGCGACCACATATCATCCACAAACTAACGGGTAAGTTGAAGTCTCCAATTAACAGATCAAAAATATTCTCGAGAGGGTGGTGAATCCACTGAGGAAAGATTGGTCTTCTAGGCTTGATGATGCATTATGGGCATTACAGATAATGTACAAAACCTCGCTTGGGATGTCGTCGTATCAGCTTGTCTTTGGTAAAGCATGTCACTTGCCTATGGAATTGGAACATACAGCAATGTGAGCAATCAAGTAAGTGAACACGAATTACGATGTTACTGGGAAGAAAAGGTTGTTGGACATCACTGAACTTGAGGAAATTAGGCGTAATGCCTCTAAAAATGATGCAGTCTATAAGGAAAAGACCAAGCGATGGCAGGACAAAATTATTTTGCAGCGACAATTTACTGCAGGACAACAGGTGCAATTATTTAATTCTCTACTAAAATTGCCCCTAGGTAAATTGCACTCACGTTGGTCTGAACCATTTGAGTTGTTGAAGCATTTCCTCATGGTACGGTCACAATTAAAGATATACATGATGGGAACCAATTTAAAGTGAATGAACAACGAATGAAGCATTATCTTGGCCATGATGATCACAAAAAAAAGGAGACCATTAATTTGGTCACATTTTTCTAACCTCTTTTTACATTTTTACCATGTAATTTTAGTTTATTTGGTTTTTGTTTCAATTTATCTTCTTTAGTATTTTTGCAGGAATAAAGCTCTTTCTTTTGTCAACGCATGCAAAGCTCCTTGTCGACGCATCTTATCTCTGACTCACCAAAAAATCGAAACATATCAAGAAATAAATCATGACGTTTCATCTCTTATACCCCAACCGTTGGATCAGTTTGAAAAGGGGCAATCAGAGTAGATGTATTTATTGATTGCAGACCTGTTGTCGTCTCTCTGCAGCATAAATAAACATGATGGTACTAAAAAGAACATATGTTTTCTCCCCATTTATTAGATAATTTGTTCCCATTTAGTTGTCCTTAGTACATATTTAAGCATTTTTTAGTTTAGTTCATTGTATTTTCTAACTCAGTAGAGCTTGGCCTAGTTTTCCTTAATTTTGTCAAATTTTACTACTAATGTCGTTACATAAGCACTTCAAGATTGCGCCCAAAACTATCGCCACATGAGCACTTCCAGATTGCACCAAAAACTGTCGCCGCAGGAATATTTTCGGAATTCACCTAAGACTATTGCTGCATAAATATTCTTCAAATTTCATCCAGAACTATCGTTGCGTAAGTATTCTTCAATTGCACCCAGGAATGTTGCTGCATGAACGTGTCCAGAATTGAGCCTAAAATTATCGTCGTATCTGATAGCTATTTGACAAGATAGAAATGTGTGAGATGTCCAATCTGGTATAACCAACTTGTACAGCTCAATTTTGCAAAATAGAAACCTGTACAATTTGGGCTAAATATAAACACTCACAAGGAAAGAGAAAGGAGTCTCTCTTCTTCCATTTTGCAATATTATCTTCTTCAACCTAGCTTTTGAGTTTTTCGACTATGGAGGCTTCAGACCCCTCGGGTAAATCAACGTGAAGGCGATGCAGACCAGCTCCTAACGAGGAGTTTCTAAGTGTAACATAATAGGAAAGTAAGAGAGCATTTCGAGTAGCCTAGGAATAGTATTCTCCATTTATTCTTTTATATTTCTTTCTTAAACGATGGTAATTCATGTTATTTCAAGTTCGTGTGGAAGTACTCTTGATTGTTAGACTAAATGATATCTTATTCAAGCTTGCTTTTACTGTTAATTCTTTGGGTTTGAATGATTTTAGCACAGAAGTGTTATTGCAGTTACAGTCATTGGAAGATGCAGTGACAGTTTCAACTAACAAACAAGACAACGAAAGTTGCTTGGGGATTGAAGGAATTTGGCCCACTTGTTCTTAAGTGTGTTGCATTGCCAGCACTAAAAGGTGTGGTTAGTGTGCATACTAAAGTCATAGATCTAATAGAAAAGCCAAGTTTGGTAAGATGTTTCTTGCACTTTATTGCACTGACAAATTACCTGTTATTCTTGACCTTGTAAGCCACACTTAGTTTTCTACTGACTATTCACGTTGTGGATCCTATTTTACCTTTATTACATTTTATCTTTATTTTCACATTATTGCTCCTACAACCATTCTCACAATTTATTGCATTTTACTTATTCAATGCACCGACAATTTTTGACAGTAGACACCCATCCTCGTGGGTCGATATCCGACAGATTCACTTCTGTCTACTATACTTGTATCGATAGTGTATGCTTGCACATTGTTGTGATGTTCATAGCGCGATCAAGTTTTGACGCCGTTGCTGGGGATGACATTTGTTTGATGTCTATTTTTGTCTTTGCATTTATTCTTTATTATCTAAATTTTATTTGTTACTAACTTGTTTCCTTTTTGTTGTTTATATTTACATTTTTCTTTTAGTTAAATATGGCTAGGAACGAGGTGTATAGAACCTCAAGATTTTGGATTGACATGAGTGATGCTATAGAAATGGAGCTCGATGCCATAATAGCCCAAGTATCTTTTTTGACTAAAATGAGTAATTCAATGTAGAATGCTACAACAATTGCAGAATGAAAATTTGCTGTGGCAATTTGTAATTACTGTGGAAGCAACCATGAGTTTGAACAATGCCCATCAAATCCAGCAAATGTGTACCACATAGGAAATTTCGATCGAAATGAAAATCCATATTCTAACACCTACACGCTAGAGTGGGAGCAACATCCAAATTTTTGTTGGAGCAATCAAGACCATAGAAGTATAAACAACAATGTTAAATCTGAGTGGAAACTGCCCAATTATGATAAACTCTTGTCAAGGAAAAATACCAGGCAAGACGAAGAATCAAAAATTTCATCAATGGAAAATTTGCTGATACAATATTTTGCCAAGACTGAAGCTGTGCTTCAGAGTCAAGCTAAATCCATACGAGCTCTAGAATATCAATTTGGCCAAATTATGAGCGCAATAAATTTGCGACCATAAGAATCTTTGCCGATTGATATTGAGAATTCAATATCACCAGGGTAAGAGCAATGTGAGGGAATCATTTCCAGAAGTGAGACTCAACTAATTGAAGTCGTTCAAGATGCTATAGTAAGGGAAGATAATTCAGATCTTGACAATGGAAAGATGTCAGAACAATCTGAAAAGCAAACTACAATTGAAGAGGTTAAACAAAATATTGCAGAGATAAGATAAGATCATTCTGTCACCATAAATGCTTTAGCAAAATAGCCTCAAAAACTTTAAGATGCAAGGTCAAAGCAAATAAGAGTGGGAGAAGACAAAGTAATCGTACTTACTGAAGGGTGAACTGTCATGACAATTAAATTCCTCTAAGAATTTAAGGATCCCAAGAGCTTCTCAATACCCTATTCCATTGATGATCGGTATATTGGAAAGACATTGTGTGATTTTAGTGAAAGCATAATTTTGATGCCTATATCAATAATTAAGAAGTTATGGAATTGGAAAAAACGCAAAAAAGAGTGAAAATTTTTTAGGACCGTGTGGAGAATAAAAGTGTACGAAGCACTTAAAGAAGAAGGAAGAAATACTGTGTTTGCACCAATTGAGGAATAAGGTAAACACCATTGTCGACACATTAGGATTGCTTTGTCAAAGTAATTTCGTACAAACTGTACTACACTTGCTAACTTGATGCCGAAAAAGGAAGAAGTTCGTGTGGAGGAAGAAAAAGATGTCGAGGCAAATTTAGCTGAGAAATTTATCCCCGCACCTAAAGTTGTGGGTACAACTTCTGAGGTCTTGGCGCAAGATGAAGAAAGTCAAGCGGAAGCTGTGGATGAAATTAATGAGGACCACAGTCCTTAGGCGATAGTGGTCTATACTAGACCAACGAATGAAGCAACTGATGATGCCAGAGCAGAGATGGAAACTGAGGAGTAGTCCATAGACTATACGAAGCTCAAACAAAAGAAAAAAAAACAAGAAGAGAAGGACCTAATGTCACGAAAAACTCGGCTGAGTAATTTGTCACCACACCTGAACTTGTGGGTGCATCATCTGGTTATTTGGTGCCACCTGAAGCGAGTCAGGTGAAGGTTGTGATGGGTGTAACCTGATGTTGAGGAGAAATCCACAGATTTGGCCAAGCTAAAGGAATGAAAGAGGAAGCGTGCCAAAGACAAGAAGCGTCGCAAAGAGGAGCGAAAGCATAAGAAGAAGAAGACCAATGTAGCCACATCTTCGGCTGCAACACATTGAGTTAGTTTTTTTAGCACTTAGTTTAGTTTTCATGCATATCATGTAGCTGTAGTATAATTGCCCCTGCATTTTTATTATCACTACATTTTTATTGTCGTTGCATCTACATTGTCATTGCATTTCCATATATATTTATTAATGTTAGTGCATTGGGGACAATGCAAAGTTTAAGTTTGGGGGGTATGTATATGGAATGGAAATGCAATTGCACACAGATTTTTAAGAAATTATTTGTCCTTTTAGTCTAATGAAAGTATGCAAGTTATGAAAAATGTGACTACAATTTTTTTTTTCATTTGATGCTTAATTCTTGAATTATTTGAGATGCTAATGTATGAATTGGATGAATGTGATTGAATGTGATTGAATTTTATATCTTTCTATTTTTGGATGAATGGTTGAAATTGCATTAGTAATAAATGAGTAGTATCATTATTTGAATCTTGGAATAACTTGCCAATTACAGCTATGTGCATATAGATATAACTATGAATAAAAAACACTCCAATGTGGATGCATTGTGACTTTTCAAGGGGGAACACTCCAATGCAAGTATTAGAAAAAAATGTCTAGCCAAAGGTTGTCACTGCAAGAGTGTGTGTCGGTGCAATTACATACTCCCTGAGGGTTTGTTGCACCCCATCATTACTGTCCAGGAACAAGGGTTTAGTAATGCAATGACATCCCTCAATCACATAAAAAAAGAGAAAAGAAAGAAAAAGATAAAAGAAATATATATATATATATATATTTAGAATAATAAATGCTGTATTGGTCAAGAGAATTTAAGATTTAAAGCATGATGCTAGCATTGGTGAAGTTGCAGTTTTGATTATTCATGTGTATAAATTGTCGACACAATTTTCTATCATGTGAATGTAATTTATACATTAGGGTCTCAAAAGATTCAAGTTGCTAGAATGATTATTCCTTTGACAAGAATTTTGCTATGACCTTGCTAGTTTTTGTTTTACTTGAGGACAAGTAAAAACTCAAGTTTGGGGGTGTGATTGTACTAAAAAGAACAAATGTTTTCTCCCCATTTATTAGTTAATTTGTTCCCATTTAGTTGTCCTTAGTGCATATTTTAGCATTTTTTAGTTTAGATTCATTGCATTTTTTAACTCAGTGGACATTGGCCTAGTTTTCCTTAATTTTGCCATATTTTACTACTAATATCATTGTATGAGCACTTCTAGATTGCGCCCAAAACTGTCGCCGTATGAGCACTTCCAGATTGTACCCAAAACTGTTGCTACAGGAATATTTTCGGAATGCGCCCAAGACTATCTCTATATAAATATTTTTCATATTGCATCCAGAACTATCGCTTCATAAGTATTCCTCAATTACACCAAAGAATGTCGCGGCATGAACATGTACAAAATTATCGCTGCATGAACGTGTCGAGAATTGTGCCCAAAATTATTATCGCATCTGACAGCTGTTTAATAAGAACAAAAATGCGTGAGCTATCTAATCTAGTATAACCAACTTGTACACCTCAATTTTACAGAATAGACACCTGTACAATTTGGGCTAAATATAAACACTCATAAGGAAAAAGAAAGGAGTCTCTCTTCTTCGTTTAATCTCCAATTTGCAATATTATCTTCTTCAACCTACCTTTTGAGTTTTTCGACTATGGAGGCTTAAGACCCCTCGGGTGAATCAACGTGAAGGCAATGCAGACCATCTCCTGATGAGGAGTTCCTAAGTGTGACACAAGAGGAAAGTAAGAGAGCATTTCGAATAGACTAGGAATAGTATTCTCCATTTGTTCTTTTATGTTTCTTTCTTAAACGATGGTAATTCATGTTATTTCAAGTTTGTATGGAAATACTTTTGATTGTTAGACTAAATGATATCTTATTCAAGCTTGCTTTTAATGTTAATTCTTTGGGTTTGAATGATTTTAGCATGGAAGTGTTATTCAGTCACAGTCACTGGAAGGTGCAGTGACAGTTTAAACTAACAAGCAAGACAACGAAAGTTGCTTGGGGATTGAAGGAATTTGGTCCACTTGTTCTTAAGTGTGTTGCATTGCTAGCACTAGAAGGTATGGTTAGTGTGCATACTAAAGTCATAGATCTAATATAAAAACTAAGTTTGGTAAGATGTTTATTGCACTTTATTGCACCGAAAAATTTCCTGTTAGTCTTAACCTTGTAAGCCGCACTTAGTTTTCTGCTGACTATTCATGTTGTGGATCCTATTTTACCTTTATTATAGTTTACCTTTATTTTCACATTATTTCTCTGATATCCATTCTCACAATTTATTGTATTTTGCTTATTCAATGCAGTGACAATTTTAGATAGCAGACACCCATCCTCATGGGATCGATATCCGACAGACTCACTTCTATCTACTATACTTGCATCGACAGTCTACGCTTGCACATTACTGTGATGTTCATAGTGCGATCAAAACACACCTCCATCTACTCTCTTCATTCACTATAAAACAATGCCTTTTGTGCCGACTGTGTATTGAAAAACCTCTGTTGTTATTCAAAATTTCCTTCAAGTTCTCTCCTTTTCTCCTATATTACTACCTTTGCTACCAACAAATATGGCTAGAATTAGAGACGCTAAGACACCATCGAAATCTATTGCAGAATCTTCATTTGCCATTGTGGTTCGTGAAATAGAGCATCACCCATCCAAAGAACTTGTGATGTTCCTTACAAAGGTAGCCAAGGATCGTTTTCAAGATAATATGCTGAAACGAAACTGCCATCCTAAGCAAGGTTTTCAGCTGTCGAAGCAATAGGACCTTGGGAAGCAAGTAAATAAAACCATTAGAAAGATAGGATGGGAAGCTTTCTACAGCCATCTTGGGGGCTACTCATCGTCCCTAGTGTGAGAGTTTTATGCGAACCTCACTGACAATGAGTCAAAGTTCATGTTTGTTCCTGAAAGGTTAGTACCTTGTGATACCACCCACATCAATGATCTCTACAACCTTATGTGGATGAGGATGAACATATGGCATTCCTTGAGGAACTCACAGAGGAAGGGGTTGATATTTTGATGCAAGATCTCTACGTTGAAGGAGCTGTGGGGATGGGCTCCAATCCAAATAATTGCAAAATGCATCGATAATTTCTGATATTACAGAGTAAGGTTTGGTTTCATTTTATTAACTGTCGCCTGATGTCTTCCACCGACAGCATGATTGTAACTTTGGATCAAATGTGTTTGATACATTTGATCATTACGGGATGAAAAATAGATGTCGGTGTAATTTTGCACCAAGAAATTATGGATTATGCCATTAGGTAGACTGGTATTTTTGTGTTTCCCTCCTTGATTATGTAATTGTGCCAATACCAGGGAGTGGTGCCTCGTAAGGAAGGGGAGATTTTGGATAACAAGGGACCCATTAATGAAGCTTCAATTGAGTGCATGACTCATGGGAAAGAAACTCCCACTGTAAAGGAGGCTGAGGCCAGGAAAGGAAAAGGCAAGGCAAAAGTGGAAGAAAAGAGAACTAATGTCATCACAAATCCATCTTTATGGAATAAAGTCAAGGAAGTAGAAAAGATTACCGACTCCATCAACATCAAGCAGATTAAACTTGTCGCCACTGTTGAGGATATGGAGAGGTATCAAAAATTATTTTATGCCTACAACAGGGCATGGAATAGTGCCATTGTGACCACACTGAGACGTATGAGCAAGGAACCTCTATCGAAATTCCCTGTTTTCCTCCGATTATCAAAGAAGCTGAGGATTAAACTAAGAAGGCTGACTTCGGAGGAACGGACCAATCTATGGCTTCCTCGTAAATGGTGCATATTTTTTATGATGAAGGGGAGGTTGATTCGTGGGAAGTAGAGGACTGTCTAAGGAATATTGCAAGGTTATTTGAGGATGGCTTTTCTTCCAGCCCAGCGGCCATTGTCGCTGAGGAAGAGGCCCATGCTAATAAAGAGAACACGCCAGTAAAACATGTGGAGACAAAGAAAGGAAAAGAGGAAGAAAAAAAGGAAGGAAATGATATCGAGGCAAATTCAACTGAGAAATTTGTCCCTGCACCTATAGTTGTGAGTGCATCATCTAAAGATTTGATGCCACCTGAAGCGAGTCAGGCAAAGGCTGTGATTGCAACAAGTGAGGATTACAATCCTCTAGCTATAGTGGTCTATACTGCACCACTCGTAGAGATCCACCCATCTGATGTCACAGTCGATGATGTCGGAGTATAGCCTAATGTTGAAGAGCAATCCAATGATCAGGCCATGCCGAAAGAACGAAAGAGGAAGCGCGCCAAATATAAAAAGCACTGCAAGGAAGAAAAGAAGCACAAGAAGAAGAAACATCATGTAGCCACTTCTACGGCTGTAGCAAATTTATTTAGTTTTTATTATAGTTCTTAGTTTTAGTTTTTCATGCATACCATGTAGATGTAGTTTTTAGTATGTTAAAAATCATTGTCATCACATTCTCATTGTCACTATAGTTGCATTTTCATTGCATTTCCATTTGTCATTGTAAATTAATGTCAGTGCATTTGGGACGATGCAAACTTTAAGTTTAGGGGGAATGTATATGGGGCTGGAAATGCAATTGCTCCCACTTTTCAAAAATTTGTCTTTTTGAGTTTAATGAAGCATGCAAGGTTATTGAAAATGTGCTTGAAATTTTTTTTCATTTGATGCTTAATTCTTGAATCATGTGAACTGTTAATGAATGAGTTGGATGAATTTGATTGAATGTTGCATCTTTAATTCAGGGATGAATGACTTAGATTGCATTAGTAATGGATGAATAGTATCATTCTTTAAATCTTGAATGAATCTGCCATTTATAGCTACTTGTATATAAGTATAGTTATAAATAAAAGACAGTCCAATGTGGGTGTATTATGAACTGTCAAGGGGGAACATTCCAATGTAAGTGTTAGAAAAAGTAATCTAGCCGAAGGCTGTCACTGCAATAGTATGTGTCGATGCAATTACATACTTCTTAGGGGTTTGTTGCACCCTATCGTTACTTCTCAAGAACAAGAGTATAGTAATGTAACAATATCCCATTCCCCATTCTGTAACTGTTGTAGCATTCTACATGCTATTACTAATATTAGGAAAAGAAGATACCTGGGTAGTTGACGATGTAATGGCATCGAGCTCCATTGCTCCAGCATCTCTCATGCTAATCCAAAATCTTAGGTTCAGCATATAGATCGTCCAAAGTAGAAAGTAGATATTCTCGTATTGGTCTATTCCGATCATCAAACACCCTGTTCCTAGCCATATTACGTAATTCTCTTTTTCTTCTTCTTTTAAAAAATTTTCAACTTTTTTCTTTTTTTTTCTAGATCCAACGACAAATTTTCTAAAAATCTCCTGGGCATACAACATGACAAAATTCTACAAAAACAAAAACTAAAGAAAAATTAAAAATAACATAAACAAATGTTAGCTCAACAATTTAACAAAAATCTTACTGAAATACACCGATCTCCCCGTCAATGGCATCAAAAACTTGTTGCGTGTAAAATAATATTGTTGTAGCAAATGTGCAAGTGTACATGATGTCCAAGTAATAAAGTGATAAGTAGAGTATCGTACCCATAGAGATTTGGTATTCAGAAGAAATTCTTTAAACTGTTGACAAAAGAATTGTGCAAGCAAAGTAAATGTGATAACAAAAAAGATTGTGATTGCATATTGTGTGTCATAAGAAAAGCAAAAACAATAAATGGATCAAACGAACAAGCAAGGCATCAGATTTACTAAGTACTTATCAATCTTAGCAGAAATGATTAGCAAGATCTAAGTACAAGACTAAGTTGTGATCGAAAAACTTGGGATATCTCAGATATAAAATTCTAGATTTACGAATGTTATAACAAATCTCTGCTTCTACAAATTCCCCAGAATGACAAAGCAACGACGTGCCGTGTCTTAGAAAATTTTATGGTCAATCCATATTATATCTCTATAACGTAAATTGCTTCAACAAAGACTTATCTCACCTTTAATGTACGCGCTCTATCTCTAGAGTCACTACAATTATCTCTCGATACTTGCTCATTATACCGAATTATGCTCCAGCAAATTTGTCCTACTTTCAATCGAGATTATGCAAATGCAAAACAAGAGCTTATCTCTAAGGTTGTGATAACTCTTGAACAAGAGTTACATTACATACTCTTGCTAGAGCATTTTGTCTGTTTTCAAGTAAATTTGTTATAACATTTATAGTGTTTTTATGTGTTTTTGTCATTGGAGCGCTGCACTTAAACTTGCAAAATATATATATTTTACCCTTTTTGTTGTAGTAAACTACGCTTGTTGGTACATGTTTCTGGATACAGGTGAAGGTGGAGAAAGATGAGAGTATGAGGCCCAAAAATAAAGCACTATTGGGGAGTGGAAGTAGCAAAACATTGTAGCTTGTGAACATTCTAGTAATACCATGCGTGCAAGATTCTGCTGAAGCAAGCTCAATCCATTTATGCTCTACACTAGAAGCTTTAGGAGGCTCTAAAACCCCTAAAAAAGCGGATCTGACAATGTGAGTTGTGTGGCCAAAGCTCCTATATAAACAACATTTGGATGAAGGAAAAGATATCAAGAATTTTATTCAAGGAAAGCTTTAGTGCTATTGTGTTAGAATTCAGAAGGAGGGAAATTAGGAGAGTCACATGGTGGATTTGAGGTACAGAGGTAGAGTTGTCAGTCGTCGGTGGGAGCGGAGCTCAACTTTGCTATAGTAAAACCACCAAAGCAAAGATATGTTGATGTGGCGAAGCGAAGAAGAATTGGGAATGCATGCTTGATGTTCTTTTTGGGTCTTAAACAAGGAGTACTCTTTATCTTTAGATATGTTTGGTTAATTTGTGTGAACAACGAATTGCTACCCTTACATTTATTTATTAAGGGATGAATATTTGTGGAAACTTTGTTTTATTTTTATGAATGAATTTACCAATATCGTTCTATTAAATATCTTCATTGATTTGTGACTCAGTTATTGATCATTCTACATGCTAGCAATCTTAGTAATAAGCTCTTGTTTTGCATGTGCATAATCTTGACCTACAACAAGATGGATTTGCTGGAGCATAAGTCGATGTAATGAGCATATATCGAAAGATATGTGTAGTAACACTTAGGTGTTACGTTTATTAAGATTGTGATAAGTTTTGTTGGTAGAAGCATGTTATAGGAATATAATTTGTGTTCATTGTAAAAAGTCACTGCATTAAACAAGCACATCATTACTTACATCATTCTGAGATAATTTTGTAGAAGTAGATATTTTTCAAGGCATTCATAGATCTAGAACTTGGATCTGCAATATCCAGATTTATTGATTGCAACTTTGTCTTGTGCTAAAGATTTTGCCACTCATTTCTACTGATCTTGATAAGTACTTAGTAGATTTGATGCTCTACTTGGATAAATCTTGATCAACTTTATTTGTTTTGCATTTTGTTATGACACGCACTTTGCAAACACATTCTATCCTATTATTACATTTTATTTTCTAAGCACAAATTCTTTTGTCAATAGTTTCATAATTTCCTATTGAATACCAATCTCTCCGTGGGATCGATACTTTACTTATCATTGTACTACTTGCGTTGTGTATACCTGTACATTTGCGATTGCAATATTATTTTACACGTGATAAGTTTTTGGCACTGTTACTGGGGAGATCAATGTAATTCAGTAAGATTTCTGTTATATTGTTGAATTAACATTTAATTTAGTTATTTTTCAATTTTTTGTGTGTCTTTGTTGTTATAGATTTTTGTAGGAATTTTATGAAAGAAGTGGAGATAATTTATAGTTAGATCTAGAAATTAAGAGAATCCTAAGAAGACGCAGAAGAGAATTGTAAGAGCAAAAAATGGAAAGAATTAAAGGAAGGGTGAATCCTGAAGTTCTTGTTCTAGTTGTTCATGAGATAGAAGTTGTTAATGTTTCACAAGTAATTGATAATAGAGATAGACCAATTTGAGAGCATGTAGTGCCAGTATTTGATAATCTCGATCCAGGTATTTTGCGGCCACAAATTGATGCTACTCATTTTGAGCTTAAACCTGTTATGTTCCAGATGTTACAAACTACTGTACAATTTGGAGGATTTCCTACGAAATATCCAGGGATGCATTTGCGATTGTTTTTGGAGGTGTGTGATTATTTTAGACAACAAGGTGTCCTAAAGATGCCTTGCGATTGAAACTGTTTCCTTATTCTTTGCGTGATCGTGCAAGAACATGGTTAAATGCTTTGCCATCGGGTGCGATTTTGACTTGGAATGACTTATGCCAAAGAATTTTGCTGCGATATAATTTCACCGAATATGAATGCAAAGCTGAGAAATGATATTACATCATTTAAGCAATTAGATGATGAAAAACTTTATGAGGCGTGGGAGAGATATAAGGATTTTCTTAAGAAATGCCCTAAGCATGGTTTTTCGCATTAGATGCAAATGGGAATGTTCTATAATGGGTTGAATGCGCACATAAGAATGGTAGTTGATGCGTCAACAAATGGTACATTGTTAGACCAGACGTATTATGAAGCATATGAAATATTGGAGAGGATTGCGAATAACGATTATCAATATCCAACAATAGGAATGAGTTGTGGTAGAAGAAATGCTGGTACAATGGAGTTGGATGCAATTACATCACTTACAGTACAAGTATCTTTGTTGGCTAATATGATCAAAACTATGTAGAAATCGAGTGTGGATAGAGAAGAGCAAGTTGCTGAAGCAAAATGTGTGTATTGTGGAGATGATCATATTTTTGAAGAATGTCCATCCAATCTCGCATATGTTTGTTACAGGGGGAATTTCAATAAAGATAATCATAATCCTTATTCTAACTCGTATAATGAAGGTTGGAGACAACATCCAAATTTTAGTTGGAGCAATAATCAAGGTGCTAGTTCAAGCAATGCTGTTCGACAAAATACTGACAAAGCACATGGATTTGAGCCTAATTTGCAGAAGCAAAATCAGCAGCAAAGTGGAGGTTTGTCGTCAATAGAAAATTTATTAAAAGAATATATGTCTAAAAATGAAGCCATTATTCAGTGTCAAGCTTCTTTGTTGAGGGCACTAGAGAATCAAGTAGGGCAAAATGCTAATGAAATGAGTTCACGTCCATAAGAAGCATTGCCAACTGATACTGAGAATTCAAGGTTGCAAGGAAAAATGTATTACAAAGCCATTTCACTTACAGGTAATCAATTATTTGTTGATGATGTTTATGATAACGAATTTGTTGTAACAGATGATGAAGTGAGTCCAGAGTTAGATGTTGGAGTAAGAAGTAATGTTGAAAAAAAAGAGAATTGGGAGATGCGATGTTGGTAGCTAAAAAAGAAAGTGTTCAGAGAGAGGTAGAGTTAAGTAAAGAGGAAAAACATGATATTTTTGGTGTTAAGGATAATGTGAAGACAAAATCTTGCCATCAGGCAAAAGAAAAGATTATGCCACCATTTCCACAAAGGTTTGAAAAGTTGAAGCAAGATGTGCAGTTTAAGAAGTTTTTGGAAGTGCTAAAACAGTTGCACATTAATATCCCTCTTGTGGAAAGCATTGGAGTAGATGCCCAAATACGTGAAATTCATGAAAGACATTTTATCTAAAAAGAAAAGATTAGGTGAGTTCAAGACCATCGCACTTACAGAAGGGTGCAGGGCAATGTTGTTGAATAAGTTGCCACCAAAGTTAAAAGATCCAGGGAGTTTCACTATCCCTTGTGCTATTGGTAACAACTAAATTGGTAAGACATTATGTGATTTAGGTGCTAGTATTAATCTAATGCCAACGTTAGTTTTTAGGAAACCAGGAATTGGGAGAGTGATAGTAGTAGAAAGAACATATGTTTTCTTCCTGCTTATTGGTCAATTTGTTCCCATTTAGTTGTCTTTAGCATATATTTTAGCATTTTTAGTTTAGTAAATTGCATTTCTAACTTAATGGTCCTTAGTCTATTTACTCTTAAATTTGTCATGTTTCGGTACTGATGTCGCTGTATAAGTAATTTCAGATTGCGTCCAAGATTGTCGTCGCATTTGATAGTTGTTCGGATAAGACCAGTGACAACTTGATTCTGATGAAAGGACACCTGCACAAGGACAACTTGTACTTACCCTTAATTTTGTCATGTTTTGGTATTGATGTCGCTGCATAAATAATTTCAGATTGTGTCTAGGATTATCGCCGAATCTGATAGCTATCCGGATAAGAATAGAAATATGTAAGCTGTCCAGTCTAGTATAACCAACTTGTACGACCAGAGACAACTAGATTCTGTAGAGAAGACATCTGTACAATTTGGAGGAATATAAATATTCACAAGGAAAGAGAAAAAGGTGTCTCCTTTAGTCTCCTTTGGGCATTATCTTCCTTAACCTAGCTTATGAGCTTTTCGGCTATGGATGCTTGAGACCCCCATGGGTGAACCGATGTGAAAAGGAAGCAGATCAGCCTCTGGCGAGGAGCCTTAAGTGCGACACAAGAGGGAAGTCAGGGAGCAAGTCGAGTTGTCTAGGAATAATATTCTCCAGTTGTCTATTTTACTTTTCTAATGCTGGTGATTACTCTATTTATGTTTTTATGGAAGTACATATAATTTCTAGATTAAATGTTATTTTATTCAAGCTTGCTTCTACTATTTAATATTTGGGTTTGAATGCTTTTAGCATGGAAGTGTTATTACGGTCACTGTCACTAGAAGGTGCAGCAACAGTTTAAGCTAACAAGCATGACAATGAAAGTTGCTTGGGATTGGAGGAATTTAATCCACTTGTTCTTAATCATGTTCCATTGTCATCATCGGCAGGTGTGGTTAATGTGCATATTTAAGTCTTAGGTTAAATATAGAAGTTAAGCTTGGTAAAATATACAATGGACTTTATTGTGTCGACAATCACCTATCGTTTTATAGCTTGTGAGCACTTAGCATTTTGTTGAACATTCACGTTGGGGATCCCATTTTATCATTATCATATTTCATCTTTATTTTCAAGTTATTGCTTCGACAACTATTATCACAATTTATCTTGTTTTATCTGTTTATTGCATTAACATTAATAAACAAAAGACAACCATCCTCATGGGATTGATATCCAACAGACTCACATCTATTTACTATACTTGCATCGATAGTGTACGCTTGCATAATATTGTTGTGATGTTAAACAACCGATCAGAGAGCGAGACCTACGATGGTGATGTTACAATTAGTAGATCGCTCATTCGCACATCCGGAGGGTAAGGTTAAAGATGTTCTGGTAAAAGTTGATGAATTAATTTTCACTGCGGATTTCATTATTTTCGAATTTGAGGCTGATAAAGAAGTACCCATAATTTTAGGTAGACCATTTTTCGCTACGTGCAGAGCTTTAATAGATGTGCAAAAAGGGGAATTAACTATGAGAGTTAATGAGCAGCAAGTTACATTTCATGTGTTTAATGCGTCAAGGTATGCAAATGATGCTGAAGAGTGCCAAATGATCAATGTAGAAGAGGTAGTTGTGGAAGAAAATGTAGCAAATTTTTGTTGTAGTAATATTGATGTTGTTATGGGAATTTGTGAAGACATTGAAACTGAAGTTTTAGAAATTTGTGATGTCGAGAATTTTGTAGATAGGCCAAGAAGAAGGTTTGTATCTTTAGATTTAGATGATCGTGCTTTCAAATTGAACCCCTAACACTTGAGTTGAAGTCTTTGCCAGTACATTTAAAATATGCATTTTTATGTGATAACAAAACATTTCCAGTAGTTCTTCCTGCAGGTTTGGAGAAAGAGCAAGAAAAGCAACTATTGAGAGTTTTGCGGTAGTTTAAAAAGGCAATAGGTTGGACTATAGCTGACATTAAAGGATTCAGTCTTGCATTTTGCATGCACAAAATTTTGCTGGAAGATTGTCATAGCAATTCGATAGAGCAGTAAAGGAGGTTGAATCCAATTATGAAAGTTCTCAAGAAGGATGTAATAAAATGGCTGGATGCTGGAATAATCCACCCAATATCTGATAGTTCTTGGGTTAATCCAGTTCAATGTGTCCCCAAAAAAGGAGGAATTACGGTCGTACGTAATGACAATAATGAGTTGTTTCCTACTAGGACTGTCACAGGATGGAGAGTTTGCATGGACTATAGGAAACTTAACAAAGCTAAGAGGAAAGAATACATTCATGTGTCCGTATGGAAAATTTTCTTTTAGAAGAATGTCATTTGGACTATGTAATGCGCTAACAACTTTTCAATGTTATATGATGGCAATTTTTTTGGACATGGAGGAGAAATTTTTAGAAGTCTTTATGGATGATTTTTGGTTTTTGGAGATACATTTAAGGATTGCTTGAAGAATTTAGAGGTTGTTCTAAAGCGTTGTGAAGAAATAAACTTGGTCTTAAATTGGGAAAAATACCACTTTATGGTTTGTGAAGGCATTGTGCTTGGTCAAAAAATTTCGAAGCAAGGGATAGCAGTTGACAAAGCAAAAATTGAAGTAATTGAGAAGCTTCCACCACCTATTTCGGTGAAAGGTATTCATAGTTTGCTCGGGCATGTTGGTTTTTATAGTAAATTTATAAAAGATTTTTCAAAAATATCTAAGCTTTTATGCGAATTGTTGCAACATGATAAAGCTTTTGTTTTTAATGATGAATGTTTAAAAGCTTTTGAATTTTTGAAGAAGCAATTAATTGTTGCGCCAATAGTAATTGTTCTTAACTAGAGTTTGCCATTTGAATTAATGTGTGATGCAAGTGATTTTTTTATAGGAGCAGTGCTGGTCCAAGGAAAAGAGAAGGTGTTTCACGCAATTTATTATGCGAGCAGGACCCTTAATGATTCACAGATTAATTACACAACAACAGAGAGGAAGTTGTTGGCAGTGGTCTTTGCATTTCATAAATTTCGTTCGTATTTGATTGGCACAAAAGTAATAGTTTATACAGATCATGCTGCCATAAAATACTTGATAGCAAAGAAGGATGCTAAACCAAGATTGATTCGATGGATTTTTTTGTTGCAAGAGTTTAACTTGGAGATAAAGGATAGGAAAGGTTTAGAGAATCAGGTTGCGGATGATTTATCACGTTTAAAAGTGGATATTACTGATGGTGATGCTAGATTCATAAAAGAGGAGTTTTCGGATGAACAATTATTTGTTGTGATAGCATTGCCATGGTACATTGATATTGTCAATTTCTTAGTTAGTGGATTGTTACCCCCTAATTAACTAACCAGAGGAAGAAAAAGTTTTTGCATGATGTTAAATTCTATTATTGGGACAAACCATTTTTGTTTAAAAATTATGCAGATCAAATTATAAGGCAATGTGTTCCAGATGATGAATGTCATAGCATTTTAATGCACTGCCATGTTGTGCCTTACAGAGGACATTTTGGAGGACAATGAACTATTGTCAAAGTTTTGCAATCAGGTTTCTTTTGACCTACCTCGTTTAAAGATGCACTTAATTTTTGTCATTCCTGTGATAGATGTCAACGGATAGGTAACATTTCGAGAAGGAAAGAGATGCCATTGCGAAATATTGTTGAGGTTGAGCTATTCAATGTATGGATTTTATGGGATCATTTATGCCATCATTGGGAAATATTTACATTTTGGTTGTTATTAACTATGTCTCGAAATGGGTTGAGGTAGTTGCACTCCCTACAAATGATGCAAAGTCAATGCTAAAGTTTTTGTACAAGCATATTTTCACAAGATTTGGATTGCCAAGAGCGATAATCAGCGATGAAGGTTCACACTTCGATTGTTGTTACATCGAAGATGCATTAACAAGGTATGGGATAAACCATAAAATTGCAATCACATATTATCCCCAAACGAATGGACAAGCGAAGATATCAAATAGGGAGATTAAATCGGTTGTAGCAAAAGTTGTTGACCCAACGCGAAAGGATTGGGCGTCGAGGTTAGATAAAGGTTTGTGGGTGTATAGGACTACCTTTAAAACATCCTTAGGGATGTCACCATTTAAGCTTGTCTATGGAAAGCCTTTTCATTTACCAATTGAGTTGGAGCATAGAGCTTTTTGGGCGATTAAAAAGATAAATGGTGATTGGTTGGTTTCAGGAGATAAGAGGATGATGGATTTGAATGAGATAAAGGAGTTTCGTCTGCAGGCATATGAAAATGCCAGGATTTATAAAGAGAAGACAGAAAGATGGCATGACAGTAAGATATTGCTAAAGCATTTTGAACCTAGTCAGCAAGTTTTGCTGTTTGATTTGAATCTCAAATTATTTCCAAGAAAGTTGATGTCTAAGTGGACAGAGCCATTTGAGGTAGTCTTTGCTTATCCACATGGTTCTATAGTTATTAAAAATGCTACGAAAAGAAGTGTGTTCAAAGTTAATGGACAGCGTCTGAAGCATTATTACAATGATCCGATGGTGCAACAAAATTTAGCTATTACATTTTGTGATGTCAGAAGAATTTGAATTTGTTTTGTTTCGGTTTGGTGTTAATGCAAAATTTGAATTTTTGAATTAGTTGTAGGTTAGTGAAACAGCATTAGACGTTAGCAGTAAATGAGTTCAGCGTGAGGTTTTGTTGGACCAATGAGAGGTGATTATGTCTCTGTCATAACATTTTACAGCACTATCATGCTACGCTTTACGGAGGACATTTTGGAGGACAAAGAACCACTGCCGAATTTCTATAATCAGGTTTCTTTTGGCCTATTTTGTTTAAAGATGCACATAATTTTTGTTATGAGAGGTGTTAACGAACAGGTAATATTTCAAGAAGGAATGAGATGCCATTGCAAAAACATTATTAAAGTTGAATTATTTGGTGTATGGGGTATGAATTTTATGGGACCATTTCCGCCATCATAGGGAAATATTTACATTTTGGTCACTGTTGACTATGTCTTGAGGTGGATTAGGCAGTTGCACTCCCTACTAATGATGCAAAGTTAATGCTCAAGTTTTTGCATAAGCATATTTTTACAAGATTTGGAATGCCAAGAGCGATTATCAACGGTGAAGGTTCACACTTCGATTGTCATTACATCGAGGATGCATTAACAAGGTATGGGGTAAACCATAAAATTGCAAGTGCATATCATCCTTAGACGAATGGACAAGCGGAGATATCAAATAGGGAGATTAAATCGATTTTAGAGAAGGTTGTTTATCCTACGCATAAGGACTGGGCGTTGAGCTTGGACGAAGATTTGTGGGTGTATCCTTGAAAACACCTTTAGGGATGTCACTGTTTAAGCTTGTTTATGGGAAGCCTTGTTAGTTACCTGTTGAGTTAGAGCATAGAGCTTTTTGAGTTATTAAAAAAATAAATGTTGATTGGTTTGTTTTAGGAGAGAAAAGGATGATAGATTTGAATGAGATGGAGGAGTTTTGTTTGCAAGCATATGAAAATGCTAGAATTTATAATGAGAAAATGAAAAGATGGCATGACAACAAGATTTTGTCTAAGCATTAAGCATTTTGAACCTGGTCAACAAGTTTTGTTGTTTGATTTGAAGCTCAAATTATTCCTAGGAAAGTTTTGCTTATCACATGGTGCTATTGATATTAAAAATGTCACGATAGGGAATGTGTTCAAAGTCAATGGACAGCGTTTGAAGCGTTATTACAATGATCCCATGCTACAGCAAAATTTTGCTATTACTTTGCGTGATGTCAAAAGAGTTTGAAATTTGTTTCGGTTTTGTGTTAACTTTAATTTTGAATTTTTTAATTTGTTGTAGGTTAGTGAAACAACGTTAGCTTTAGCAGTTAATTAGTATGGCGTGGGGTTTTACTGGACCAATGAGAGGTTATTGCGTCTGTCATAACAAAGCTAAAATGGCAGAGCAATAGGTGTGAATTTAGCTCACACGTGCCGCACGTTTTAGCAAATTTTTTGTGATTTTATATTCATTTTATTTAACCTTTTTTTTGTTTCCTTATATATAACCTTTGTTTCTTTATTTGTTAGGTTACTTTTTCTTCAAATGTTTATGTTTCCTCTAAATAGTTTGCTAGTATAAAAAATGAGACGTAATGGAAAGTTGCTACAATAGCCAATACCCATTGTTGCAAGGAAGTTCTACGACTAAAAATGCAAAAGCAAAAGCAAAAGCAAAGTTCTAGGAGAACTATTTGAAGTTCCAACCACTACTGGAGAAAGGGTTCGTGTTTACACAAGAAAAATATATGTGTTTTTATGAGGACATTGCTAGGGTGATTTAAACTCATGGATGAGATATGTTATGTTGCCATTCAGATGAAGTATATCCAAAGATGGTAAAGGAGTTTTATTCGCATTTAACTACTGAAAACCCATTTGTATACGTTCGAGGCATTTCTGTTCTTTTTTATGCAGACAAAGTGAACAATTATTATGGACTGTACGACGTAAAGGATGAGCATATGAGATTTGTACGAGGAATTTTGGAGGAAAATCTTGAAAAGGTGTTAAGAGACGTTTGTATTCCGGGGACAACCTGGGATAAATCAAAGACTGATTGATTTACGATTGAGAAGCAATATTTGAAGCCCGAGTGTAAAATCTGGATGAGTTTTCTAAAGACCAGATTGATGCCTACAATGCATACAACCACCATTGGAAGAGAGTGGTTATTGTTGTTGCATTCTATCATGATTGAGAGAAAGATTAATGTGGGGCAGATTATTCGCGATGAAGTGCATAATGAGCCCAAAAAAATTCAGGTAATTTGATATGTCCTAATTTGATTTGTGCATTATGTTTAGTCCTAATTTGATTTGTGCGTTATGTTTACAAGCAGGTGTTGCTTTAGAAGAAAATGAAGATATGTTCCCAAACAAAGGTGCCTTCACCAAGCAATTGGTGATGCAGTAACAAAAGGAGGATGCACTTACATCAATACAATTTAAGCAGTCATCTAGTTTGGAGCCACCAGTGTTTACGAAAGCATCATCTAGTAACCCTTTTTGAACTTTCTGCTTCGGCTTGTCTGGGTAATGTTGATGGAAAATGTGTTAGTGTTATTAATTGTCTTAAGAAAATCAATAAAGTTTTAGAGGATTTCCATTACAAGATTGAGGCCTTGTGGGGATATATGCGTATTCGTGATGATGCGATACACCAAGCGCTACACCAAAATCAAGTAAAAGTCCTAAGGTTCCCAAAAATTGAGGATTCTCTATGATGAAATAGTAACGGCTAAGCACGATGCGGGCAACACTGAGATTTAGTCGGCATCTGGAAAGTTGTCTTCCGAGGAAAAGTACCATCTGGTTGAAGAGGAGGAAGAAGAGACGAAAGACCTTGAACTTGATGATATTGAGGATAGTCCTGTTGTGAATGACTGTACCAAGATGTAAAAGTCGATTGCCTTATATACGACATGACAAAATTGGATTATGAAGATGAGGAGGAGGTTGTTACACCATGAAAGAGGAAGATGAAAGGCAAGAAACCTGCTAGGAAGTCCCTCCACGTCAACTGAAAAGGGTAATATATATGTTTTTACAGCTCCAATTTGTTTGTGTGATATATGTGTTTGTTTGTTTTTCATGCATACTTTTGTCTTTGCATTTCATTGTGTTCATGCATTAGGACAATGCATTGTGTTGTTCCATGTAGTTGCGCATAGGTATATATTGTTAATACAAAGTTTTGATTTATAGGTTGTTACCGCATATCATTTGACACATTAAGATATTGCCATGACATAATTTTTGTGAAAAATTTGTGAATACAAGAAAGTACAAATATATTGTTGATGTTCGATGAGGAAATTATACCTTAAAACTTAAAATTTTTGTAAAAGTTAAGTAGGAAATTCAGATTAGGAAAGTGTTGAAAATTTATTTTTAAAGATAATTTGATTTTGAAATCTTTGTGATTATTTTAAAGTACATATTTTTTAATAAAACTTAGGTTTTCTGTTAGCTAAGTGATAATTTTAATGTTAGGGCATAAAATGTAGAAAAGAAAAATTGTCAATCCAATGCTTAATTGTTCGAAGTACGTTAGCAATACATTGTTTGCTCCATTGTATTGTTGATGAGAAAAGAACATGTTTGAGTGTGAGTACTTTAAAAGAAAGAAAAATGTTAAAAGAAAAGTTTGTAAAAGAAAAATATTTTTTAGGAACACTTCGTTGTAGCAAAAAGAAGAGTAGGCTAAGGAGGTAGTTGTTTGCTCCATCCATCTTTTTAGTTGAAAACTTTAAGTTACATGAGTGTAAATTCAGATTGTGATGTGATTGTTGGCATGGAAATTAAGTGTTTGCTCCACTATAGTTGTCAAGTATAACGTTGCATGACAAGATGAATGATACAAGCTTGTCCTCGAGGGACGATTATGAGTTGTGTGAGTTCCCGATCGAAATTAAGAAGTATCGTTCATAAAGGATTTCGTGACGGTTATAAATGATAATAGCGGGTTGTAGAAGGATGGTTGGATGGATATGGAAATGAATAACGAAGACTAAGCTTGAACTCAATTTAAGAACTCAAGAATGAACCAATATTATAGAAGAATATTGACCCAATTCCTATATTATCTCTTAAAACGAATTCCAAGTAAGAACTGTGACCCTCTATCTAGCAAGATAGGAACCAATCGGTATAAGGGTGAACGCCACACTTCAAAGAAGTGATAAGTTCAGAAGAATTAGATTGTCGCCACAAGGGTTACTTGATAAGTCAAATTGAGTCGAATAAGAACAAGGAGTTTGCAAACTCACAATAAGATTAAAATTCATCAAAGTGAATACAAAATGTTCCAAGCCTCATATTTAAAGGCTTACAAATGACCAGCTGAAAAGTCATGAAATAATTAATCAAAATTACACCATAAATTCGTCCAATATTCCCCATGCACATTAAGTTAATGTGGTCGCTACTTCAATGGAGTAGTTAGCCGAATTTAGTGCTTGGTTGGCTAGGAAGAAGTGCTCTTAAATTCTATTGAAATTCCCCAAGCACTTGGAATAAATGTGGGCGGTGTTTTAAACACTTTAAATGTTGGTAGGTGCATTAAAAGCTTGTGTTGTCCAACCATAGAGATCCTTACATCATCTTAAACTTGTTGGTTAGGACATATTAAAAAGATTTATCAAAATAACACAAAACATAATTAAGACATGGATTAAAATAACTAAATGGTTAATACTTTATTTTAGCAATTTTAATTAGATTTAAATTAAAGTTGACTGTACAACACATTGCATGGAATGCATGACGGGTTGTATGAAATGCATGGAATCAATGAATTGTCTTCCCAAATTCCTCTAATTAAACCCATGACATCCAAATTGAATTTCTTGGTTTGTGCTCGCGTGATTGGTCCTCTAGGTAGCTCGATTGAATCATGCGAGGCTCGCCCTTAATTCATGCTCGCTACACGAGTGTTCGTAGCTCTAGTGTTCGCAACACTAGTGCTCGCATCTTTCAAGCTCGCATTATTAGTGCTTGCACTACTCGTGCTCGTATCATTCCCTTCATCTTTAAAGCGATTTGTCCTCAAATCATTGCCTACATCATAAGGGGATAGATCAGCAACATTAAAGCTTGCACTAATAGAATACTTACCTGAAAGGTCCAATTTGTATGAATTTTCATTAATTCTTTCTAGCACTTGAAAAGGGCCATTGTCTCGTGGTAACAACTTGGATCTTTTTTGAGCTAGAAATGTTTATTTTCGCATGTGAAGCCATACTCAATCTCCGGGTTTAAAGACTACTCATTTACGTCCTTGTTAGCTTTACTTGCATACTGATTGGTCCTCTCCTTAATGTTCTCCCTCACTTTTTGCTATAGATCTTTCACGAATTTAGCCTTCTTCTTGCCATCTACAAGCAGAAGTTGATTAGAAGGTAAGGGAATTAAATCTAAAGAGTTAAAGGATTAAAATCGTAAACAACTTCAAATAGTGAATGCTTGGTGGCTGAATGTACAGAACGGTTGTAAGCAAACTTGATGTGTGGCAAGCATTCTTCCCATGTTTTCAAATTCTTTCGAATGATTGCTCTTAACAAGGTAGAGAGCAGTCGATTCACAACTTCAGTTTGGCCATCAGTTTGTGGGTGGCATTTCATAGAAAACAGCAACTTAGTATTAAGTTTGCTCCATAAGGTCCTCCAAAAATGGCTAAGAAATTTAGCATCACTATATGATACAATTGTTCCTAGTACTCCATGCAATCGAACAACTTCCCTAAAAAACAAGTTAGCTACATTCAAAGCATCATTAGTTTTATGGCATGGTATAAAATGAGCCAGTTTAGAAAATCTATCAACTACTGCAAAAACAGTCTTTTCCATTTTTAGTTTTAGGAAGGCCTAGTACAAAGTCCATAGAAATGTCTACCCAAGGTGCTTCGGGAATAGGTAGTGGCGTGTACAGTCCATGGGGTTTAATGCGCGATTTTGCCTTCCTGCAAATAATGCATTGATTGTAAACTTTCTCAACATCCATCTCATCTTAGGCCAAAAGAAATGTTCATGGAGCATAGCTATCGTTTTGTCCACTCCAAAATGTCCCATGAGACCTCCACCATGCGCCTCTTTTACAAGTGCATCTCGAATGGAACCTTGAGGAATACATAACTTCCTTAAAAAGGTAGCCATCATGCTTATAGTACCTTTCAAAAGGCCTATTTTCGCAAGCTTTGTAAACTTCGCAAAAATCAGAATCATTTCATAAAGATCTTTAAGATATGCAAAACTAAGAAACTTAGAATCTAAGCTATTGAGTAATGCATACCTTCGTGACAATGCATTCGCAACAACATTCTCTTTATCTTTCTTTTACTTGATCACATAAAGAAATGATTCTAGGAATTCAACCTATTGGGCATGTCTCTTGTTCAACTTGTTTTTCCCCTTGAGATGTTTTAATGCCTCATGGTCACTGTGAATGACGAACTCCTTAGGCCATAGATAGTGATGACACGTCTCTAATGCTTGATTAGTGCATACATTTCCTTGTTATAAGTTGGGTAATTGAGAACAACACCATTTAATTTTTCACTAAATTAGGCTATGGATCGCCCATCTTGTGTTAGCATGACTCCAATCCCTATTCCTGATGCATCACATTCAATCTTGAAAGTTTTTATAAAATTAGGGAAGTATAATAATGGTGCATTAGTCAAGCAATCTTTAATCAAATTAAAAGATTTCTCTTGCTCCTCACCTCAATTAAAGTTGGAGTTTTTCTTGATAATTCCAGTTAAAGGAGTAGTTAATATGCTAAAATAGGAACAAACCTTCGATAGAAACTAGCAAGATGAAAACTTCTTACTTGGTTTATGCTAGTAGGGCGTGGCCACTCTCGAATTGTTGTTACCTTTTCTTGGTCGACTTCAAGACCTTCAAAACTAGCCATAAATCTTAGAAAACAAGCTTGTTAGTACAAAAGGAATACTTCTTAAGATTTGCAAATAAAGTCTCCTTCCTTAGTACCTCCAAAACAAATTTTAAATGATGTATATGTTCTTCCAAAGACTTACTATAAATCAAGATATCATCAAAATATACTACACAGAATTTACCAATAAAGGATCGAAGAACATGATTCATTAATCGTATAAAGGTGTTGGGTGTGTTAGTTAGGCCAAAAGGCATAATCAACCACTCATACAAACCGTGTTTGGTTTTGAAAACAGTCTTCCATTCGTCTTCTTATCTCATTTGTATTTGATGATAACCATTCTTGAGATCAACTTTGGAGAAAATGAGAGCTCTACTTAGCTCGTCCAACATATCATCTAGGCACGGATCGGGTGATGATACTCAATGGTGATCTTATTGACCGCGCGAGAGTCAATGGACATGCGCCAAGAGAAATCCTTCATAGGTACCAATAGCACAGGCATGACACATGGACTTAAGCTCTCTCAAACATACCCTTTTCCTATTAGCTCATTAACTTGCATTTTTTAGCTCTTTAGTCTCCTCGGGGCTGGTTCGATAAACTGGTCGATTCAGAATAGTGGCTCCGGGAATAAAATCTATTTGATGCTCAATGCCTCTAATGGGCGGTAATCCACTTAGGGTATCTTTTGGAAACACATCCTCGAATTCCTGCAATAAAGACACAGTAGAAGAAGGAAGAGAGTTATCTAAATCGTTAGTACTAAACAAACTTTCATTGTACATAAGCACAAGCAAAGGTTGCTTTAAAAGCATGGACTTTCTTATTCTCTCTCTTTTGCAACAACACAATTTTTCCATCCCACTTTCTTCTTTTCTCTCATTCTTCTCTCGTGTTTTTACCTCATTCTCTCTATTTTCTTTTGCTTTTGTTTTGCTCTTTTCTCTTTTTTTTTGGCATTTACTGATTTTTCTCACACTTATCTCTTTCTTTTTCTTTCAATTTTTCAAACGAATTTTGTAACTTTAGCTGATCTTCATACACTTGTTTGGGAGTAAGTGGTGCCAAAGTAACGTTCTTTCGTTGGTGTTTGAATGCATATCGGTTGGTATAACCATCATGCACTACTCGGTGATCAAATTGCCATGGTCTCCCCAACAGTAAGTGACTAGTGTGCATTGGCACTACATCGCAAAGAACTTCATCATAATACATGCCAATCGAAAAAGTGACAACAGCTTGCTTAGTAACTTTGAGCTCTCCACCGTCATTGAGCCATTGAAGCTTGTAAGGGAGTGGAGGCTTGGTGGTTGCTAGGCTAAGTTTTTGTATCAACAAGCAGCTAGCAACGTTAGTGCAACTACCACCATAAATAATAACACTACATACCTTTCCTTCGACATAGCAGCATGTATGAAAAATGTTTTCACATTGCTGCTCACTCTCTACGGTTTAGATGCTCGTGCTTCATTCAATGATAAGGATTTCCCCTTCTACAGCATACTCCAAGTCATTCTCCTCATCAGTAGGTGATTTGGGCTCATCTTCTTTCTCAGGTTTGAATTTGATCACACCATTGTCCCTCATAAACATGGAATTTCGATTTGGACATTGGCTCGCCATATGACCCCTCCCAAGGCATTTGAAACATTTGATGTCTCGGGACCAATTTGGAATAGCCTCATTCTTTCCCTTGCTTGGATTTACATTCGGCTTATAGGGCTTGGGCATCTCAATATTATCTTTGGATCGAAAAGTGGTATCCTTTTTGTAAGTTCCTTGCCCCCACTTTGATGTAGAAATAGAATTAGAAAGGGGTCGGGTGGTACCTTTTCTTTTCAATTGCTTCTCCACTTTAAGTGCCATGTGAACCATGTAAACAACTTCAACATAGTGTTGCAACTCTACTATGTTGGCGATGTCTCGATTGAGGCTTGCTAAGAATCTCTCAATGGTAGCCTCTTGATCTTCCTCAACATTAGCATGTATTATTGCTATCTCCATCTCCTTGTAGTAATCTTCCACACTACGATTTCCCTGACTGAGATTTAGTAACCTTTGATGCAACTCTCGATGATAGTGAGTGGGTAGAAAGCTCTTTCTCATGATTGCTTTCATTTCAGCCCATGTAGACACGGGTCGTTCGCCATTTCCTCTCCTACTCAAAGTTAGCTGATCCCACCAAATAATAGCATAATTAGAGAATTCGGTGGCATCAAGTTACCTTTTTATTTTTTGAGTAATTATGGCATTCAATGACAAGTTCTATTTTCTTTTCCTACTCCAAATAAGCTTCAGGATCAGTTTTCCCTTGGAATGGAGGAATTGTCATTTTGATGTTGCTAAGATTATCATCTATCCTCGGACCTCGATTTCATTGACCTCGATGTCTCAAACTTCGGTTGGAGGATTGATCACTCTCCATTTCACTTGGTTCATAGTAATCCTCTTGATTTACTCTTGGAATACCTTTCTCTCTCCTTTGTTCTTGAGGTGAGCGTCCCCTTTGAGATATTGTCTCTAATTGTTCAATTGGTCTTCCATTGGCTCCAATCAACGTTGCAATAATCTGTCCATCTCTCGTATAAGAGCTTGGTATACTAAATTGGGCACACCACCAGCAGTAGCATTATTTCTTTCGGGACTTCGAGACATGGGTTTTCTTTAAAAATAGAAAATATTAGTAACAAAAGATTTTGATTGAAAGTAAATGAGTACCTTACCAAATACAAAACCTCACGAGCTACTCGGAATGAAATTGATCAACTTGTGTTTGCACTCGGTGTTGGCTTTTAATCTTCTCTAATGCTCTTTCGCACTCTTACCTTTTACCACTCTTTGCTTGCTCGATGTTCTTATGTGACTTCCTTAAACTTATGTAACAAATATTGTTAAATCAGCTTCAAATGGGATGTAAAAGAAGGTATGATGATTAGGAGTTAGGGAAGGCTTAGAAGGAAAAAAATTAAGGGTAGGTAGAACTATGGAAAATATTTTATGTAAAGGAACACTTGATCTCAAGAATTGCAGACTTTTAACTAGCTCTTCTTCTTCTTCTTCTTTTTTATACAAATTTTGAATCTCCCTTGTGTATTTTGAACTTGGGATGCAATTCTACTATTTTTTTCAATGCTAATCTCGGGAGAGATAAGAACGTCGAATACTTAATTAATTTAACTAGCTCTGATACCAAATTATGCAAGATCGTCCTCGAGGGATGATTAAGAGTAGCATGAGTTCCCGATCAAAATTAAGAAGTATCATTCATAATGGATTTTGTGACGGTTGGAAATGATAATAGCGGGTTGTAGAAGGATGGTTGGATGGACATGGAAATAAATAACGAAGGATAGACTTGAACTCAGTTTAAGGACTCAAGAATGAACCAATATTATAGAGGAATATTGACCCGATTCTTATATTAGTTCTTAGAACGAATTGCAAGTAAGAACCGTGACCCTTTATCTAACAAGATAGGAACCAATTGGTATAAGGGTGAACGCCACACTTCAAGGAAGTGATAAGTTTGGAAGAATCAGATTGACCCCACAAGGGTTACGTGATAAGTCAATTTGAGTTGAATAGGAACAAAGAGTTTGCAAACTCACAATAAGATTAAAATTCATCAAAGTTGATACAAAATGTTCCAAGCCTCATATTTAAAGGCTTAAAAATGACTAGCTGAAAAGTCATGAAATAATTAATCAAAATTACACCATAAATTCATCCAATATTCCCCATGCACTTTAAGTTAATGTGGTGGTTGCTTCAATGGAGTTGTTGGTCGAATTTAGTGCTTGGTTGGCTAGAAAGAAATGCTCTTAAATTCTACTGAAATTCCCCCAAGCACTTGGAAAAAATGTGGGCGGTTCATTGATGATTTTGAGTAAATTGAACAGCCACTTTTCATGTTCCCATGATCAACCTTTGAGCATTTAAACACCTTGAGACCTTTTATGAACCCAATCAGCCATGCATGGAGAGAACATTGAATTCCTTTTTTGATCACGAAATGCCCTTTTGGAGAGGTGTTTCCAGCACTTTAAATGTTGGTAGGTGCATTAACAGCTTGTGTTGGCCAGCCATGGACATCCCTACATCATCTTAAACATGCTGGTTTGGACATATTAAAAATATTTCTCAAAACAACACAACAATTAACACATGGGTTAAAACAACTAAATGATTAATACTTTACTTTTCAGCAATTTTAATTAGATTAAAATTAAAGTTGAATGTGTAGTACATTGTATGGAATGCATGACGGGTTGTATGAAATGCATGGAATGCATGAAATGTCTTCCCAAATTCGTTTAATTAAACTCGTGATAGCCTGATTGAATTTCTTGGTTTGTGCTCGCGTGATTGGTCCTCTAGGTAGTTCGATTGAATCGTGCGAGGCTCACCCTTCATTCATGCTCGTAACACGAGTGTTCGCAACACCAATGCTCGCATCTTCCAAGCTCGCAAGGTCCATGCTCACATTATTAGTGCTCGCACTATTCGTGCTCGCATCAGTGAATTCCTTAATAGCAAAATAAAATGCCTAAGCAAAGTAATTGGAGAACTTAGCTGAAGAAACAAACAAGTTTTTAGGAAATTATTTGCTTTAAAACTAATTGCATGTTAATTTAAAATTTCTTTATTCTTTAATTTGAAATTTATACACTAAATTTTTGGATTGTTCTACAATGCTGCTACAGAATATTGAAAGTATAAAGGTTGTTGACAACTGAAATATATGCATACTGAAATGTGGAAGCAAAATTTTACGAAAAATGTCAAGGCTATAATCTCTATGTTTTCATGCATACATGCTTCAACATATTTTACTTGAGGACAAGAAAAAGTTCAAGTTTGGGGGTGTGATAACTCTTGAAAAAGAGTTATATTACATACTTTTGACAGAACATTTTTTATGTTCTGAAGTAAATTTGTTATAACATTTGTAGTGTTTTTATATGTTTTTGTCATTAGAGCTATGTTGTGCTTTAATTGGCAAAATATATATATTTTACCATTTTTATTGTAGCAAACTACGCTTTTTGGTACATGTTTCTTGATGCAGGAGAAGGTGAAGGAAGATGAGAGTACGTGGCCCAATAATGAAGCACAGCTAAGTAGCGAAAGTAGCAAAACTTTGCAACTACTAAATGCTTTGGTAGTACCAAGCATGCAAGATTTTGCTGAAGCAAGCCAGATCTATTTGTGGTCTGCACTAAAAGCTCTAAGAGGCTCTAGAAACCCTAAAAAAGCAGATCTGACAATGTGTATTGGGTGGCCAAGCTCCTATATAAATCGCATTTGGAAGAAGGAAAAGATATCAAAGATTTTATCAAGTAAGGCTTGAGTGTTGTTGCATTAGATTCCGGAAGGAGGGAAATCAAGAGAGTCACACGGCAGATCCACAATGCAAAGGCAGAGTTTTCAGCCATTGCTGGGAGTGGAGCTCGACAATGCTATAGCAAAACCACCAAAGCAAAGATATGTTGGTATGGCGAAGCAAAGCAGAATCGAGAATGCTCAATAAAGGTGAGATAAGATTTGTTGGGAAAATGCATGTTATAGGAATATAATATGTGTTCACTGTAAAAAGCTGCTAAAAAAAATTAGCACATTATTACTTAGTCATTCTGAGATATTTTGTAGAAGCAGATATTTTCTAAGACATTCATAGATCTAGAGCTTGTATCTACAATATTCCAGATTTATTGATTGCAACCTTGTCTTGTGCTGAAGATTTTGCCACTCATTTCTGCTAAGGTTGATAAGTACATAGTAGATTTGATGCTCTGCTTGGTTAATTCTTGATCAACTTTATTGTTTTGCATTTTGTTATGACACACACTTTGCAAACACAAACTATCTTATTATCACATTTATTTTGTATACACAATTCTTTTGTCAACAGTGTTAGCAATTTCTCGTGAAGCCAATCTCTTTCTGAGTACAATACTTTACTTATCACTTTATTACTTCATGTTGTGTACACTTGCACATGTTACAACAATATTAATTTACACACGACAAGTTTTTAGCATCGTTGCTGTGGAGATCAGTGTAATTTAGTAAGATTTTTGTTATATTGTTGAGCTAACATTTAATTTGGTTATTTTTAATTTTGTTTTGAGTTTTTGTTGTTGCATATTTTTGTAGAAATTTTATGAGAAGGAGTGGAGATATTTTTTTGTTAGATCTAGAAATAGAAAGAATGTTAAGAAGACGTAGAAGAGAGTTGAAAGAGGAAGAGATGGAGAGAATTGAAGGAAGGGAAAATCCTAAAGTTCTTATTCCAATAGTTAGTGAGCCTGAGGTTTTGAATGTTCCACAAGTAATTGATGATAGAGACAGGCCAATTCGAGAGCATGTAGTGCCAGTTCTTGATAATCTTGGTCCAGGTATTTTGGGGCCACGAATTGATGTTATTCATTTTGAGCTTAAGCCGATTATGTTTCAAATGCTACAAATTGTGGGGCAGTTTGGTGGTTTGCCTACAGAAGACCTAAGGATGCACTTGCAATTATTTTTAGAGGTATGTGATTCTTTTAGACAAGAAGGTGTTCCTGAAGATGCCTTGCGATTGAAATTTTTTCCTTATTCTTTGAGTGATCATGTAAGAGCATGGTTAAATGCTTTGCCATCGGGTACGATTTCATCTTGGAATGAATTATGTCAAAGAATTTTGCTGCAAAATAATCTGCCGAATATGATTGCAAGGTTAAGAAATGACATTACATCATTTAAGCAATCGGATGATGAAACAATTTATGAGGCGTGGGAGAGATGGAAGGATTTGCTTAGGAAATGTCATACATGGTTTTCCACATTGAACACAAATGGAGATGTTTTACAATGGGTTGAATGCGCACACAAGAATGGTAGTTGATGCATCAAGAAATGGTACGTTGTTGGATAAAACGTACAATGAGGCATATGAAATTCTAGAAATAATTGTGAATAATGATTATTAATATCTGACAACAAGAATGAATTATGGTAGAAGAACTGCTGGTACAATTGGTAACTCTTGAAAAGAGTTATAGTACATGCTTTTGCTCAAACATTTTGTTTGATCTTTAGTAAAATTGTCATAACATTTGTAGTGTTTTTATGTGGTTTTATCGTCAAAGCTGTTGTGCACTTAATTGGAAAAATTTGTACGTTTTTACCCTTTTTGTTATAGCAAACTATGCTTGTTGGTACGTGTTTCTTGATGCAGGAATAGGTGAAGTAAGATGAGAGTATGAGGCCTAATAACAAAGCACTGTTGGGAGCGGAAGTAGTAAAACTTTGCAGCTGCTAAATGCTCTAGTAGTACCAAGCACGCAGGATTCTACTGAAGCAAGCTAGATCTATTATGGTTTGCACTAGAAAGCTCTAGGAGGGCTCTAGAACCCTTAGAAAATCGGATCTGACAACGTGTATTGTGTGGCCAAGCTCCTATATAAGCAGCTTTCTGATGAAGGAAAAATATATCAAAAAATTTATTCAAGTAAGGCTAGAGTGCTATTGCATTAGAATCCGGAAGAACGGAAATCAGGAGAGTCACACAGCAGATTCAAGATGCAGAAGGCAGGGTTGTCAGCCGTCGTTGGGAGCGGAGCTCGATAATGCTATAGCAAAACCACCAAAGCAAAGAGACGTTGCTTTGTTGAAGCAAAGCAAAATTGGGAATGCAAGCTTGATGTTCTTGTGGGTCTCAACAAGGAGTACTCATAATCTTTAAGTTTTTTTGTTATTTTGTTTAAGCAACAATCTGCACTCTTACTCTAACCACTTAAGGGATGAATATTTCTAAACTTTGTTTTATTTCTATGAATGAATTACTAATATCTTTTTATTAAATCTCTTCATTGATTTATGACTCAGCTGTTATTAATTCTATGTGATGGAAATATTAGGAATAAGCTCTTGTTTTGCATGCGCATAATCTCGGCCTAAAAGCAAGACGGATTTGCTAAAGCATTGATAGCATTAGAAAGAACCACTGATTTCTCCTTACTTATGGTATAATTCGTTCCCATTTGTTCATCTTTAGCATACATTTTTAGTATTTTTAATTTAGTTATTGCATTTTCTAACTTAATAAAGTTCAACCTAATTTCATTTAAATTTATAATGTTTTTACTACTGATATCGCCGCATCAATTTGTTTAGTATTGCGCCCAGAAATATCACTACAGGAACCTATCCAGAAGTATCAATGCATGAAGGTGTCAATAGTTGTCGTTGCATAAGAGGATCCAAATTTACGACCAGAACTATCGCTGCACCTAACAGTTGTCTAGTTAACACACCAAAAATGTGTGAGTTGTACAGCTGGTATAACCAACTTGTCTAGCCAAAGGATGTTAGATATGGAAGGTAGGACACTTGTATTGTGAAGTTTCTGTTAAATACTAAAGAGAAGGAGAGAGAAAATGAGGACTCTTCTTGGCTTTTCGACAGACTAAATTTCTTCTTCAACATTTCTTCAAGCTTGCATCCATGGAAGCTTAAATTCCTAAGTGCAACCTGACATTGATGAGAAGGCAGTCCTGCTCCTGACGAGGAGCATCCTAAGTGCGATCAAAGAGGAGTGTAAGAGAGTGATTCAAGTAAACTAGGAATAGGATACTTCAATTTATTCTGTTATTTCTCTTGCTTAACCACGAAAGTGTGATTGCAGTCACTATCACTGGAAAGTGCAGCGTCAAATTAAGTTAACAATCAAGACAATGGAAGTTTCTTGAAGATCAAAGGAGTTCAGTCCACTTGTTCTTGAGTTTATTGCTTTGCCAACACTGGAAGATATGGTTAGTGTGATTATTTGAGTCTTTGATAAACAGGGAAGTTAAGGTTGGTAAGATTTCATTATGCTTATTTGCAGCGACATTTTTTCTGTTAAGGTTGGTAAGATTACATTTAGCTTTATGCCAACTCTTCAACTCAGGAAACCCCATTTTATTATCATTACTTTACTTCTTAATTTTTCAATATTGCTTCGACAAATTAATCTCATTCTTTCACTGCATTTCTTATTTTATTGCTTTGACACTTAACATCACAATCTCTCTTGTTTTAAATTTTCATTGCATTGACAACTATAAACTCAAACAACCATCCCTATGGGATTGATATCTGATAAACTTACATCTATCTATTATACTTGCATCGATAGTGTTCGCTTACACAAATTGCTGTGATGTTCATAACGCGATCAAGTTTTGGCGTCGTTACTGGGGATGGCGTAGTTTGATGTTTATTCTTGTATTTGAATTTATTCTTTTTATTTTATCTTTACTTGTTAGTAACTTGTTTTCTTTTTTGTTGATTATTTTTCAATTTTCGTTTTAGGTGTTTTATGACCAAGAGCAATCATGAATTTGTTGTTGGCTTAGATCCTGAAACTGAGCATACTATTAGAAGGAGAAGACAAGAACAAAGAAATATGGCTCTACCTGGAAATGATGCCGCCATACCATAATTGCCGCCACAAAATATTGTCCCTCCTATACAACCACAAAACATAAATAATCAACTGCTGAAACAAGAAGATCAGATACAAAATAGAACTATTGGAGACTTTGTTGTCCCTGTTTTGAATGATTTGTAGTCAGGGGTTATTCGACCAGCTATTAAAGTTGGAAATTTTGAATTAAAGCCGATCATGTTCCAGATGCTGAAATCTAATGGGCAGTATGCTTACATGAAGATGCGACAGAGCACCATAAATCCTTTCTACTGATTTGTTCTTCTTTCAGTCAACATGGCATTCTTGATGATGCCTTGAAGATGAAGTTATTCCTTTACTCATTGTAAGGACGGGCTCGTACCTGATTCCTTGGATTACCTGCTGGATCAATCACGTTTGAAATGCGCTTGCAACTCAATTCATTTTGCAATTTAATCCAGCAACGATGAATGCTCGACCTAGGAATGATATTACTACGTATCATCAACTGGATGATGAAAATTTGCACACTACATGCGAGCATTACAAAACTTTACTTTGACGTTGCCCCATGCATGGAATTAAATAGGAGACGCAGATTGAAATTTTTTACAATGGGTTAATTCATAGACAAGAAATCTTATCGACGTGTCTACGAATGGTCCTTTGTTTGATTGCACTTATAATGAAGCTGTAAGAATTTTAGAGAGGATTGCTCAAAATGACTACCAATATCCGATCTCTTGTGCTGCGCAAGTTAAAGCAAATCCTGAAGTTATCGAATTAGATGCTATATCAACTCTGAGTGCACAAGTATCTTCGTTAGCAAATATGATATAGAACATGAAGGGGATCAGTAAAGTTGCGCCCATTCAAGTTGCCCAATAATTGGATGTCCTTACATTTTGTTGTGAAATTTGCAGCGATGATCATAGCTACAAGGACTGTCCTCAGCATTCCGAGAATGCTTTCTATGTTAATAATATCTAAGAAAATTCTTATGGTAATTCTTACAACAGCTCTGCTCAAAATTAACAGCCTTAGGGAAGTCAAAATACGACGACATTTAGATATGGAAATTCTCTAATCAAGGCAAATTTCAACAAGGCAATTACAATCAGCAGTAGCAAAATTTGAATCAGAGTCTTCAGTGCCACATATGAATATACAAGGACGACAATAACAGTAATAGTATTCGTAACCACGAGCTGATCCATTAGCGGCCCTTGAAGCTTTGATGCGTGAGCATATAATGCAAACAAAAGCTATAATGCAAGGAAATTCATCTTCCATCTGAGCATTGAAAGCACAGCTAGGGCAACTAGCTTCAAATTTGAGCACAAGACCAACAGGTGCTTTACCTAGTGACATCGAGAATCCAAATAAAAAAGGGAAGGAGCATTGCAAAGGCTATTACTTTTCGGAGTTAGAAACAAACCGTCGACCTAGCTACTAGCCCTAATGCAACACCTATAAACACAAGTGAAGCAAATCAAAGGGAAAGAGTTGTATCTGAAGAAGTTATAGAAGAACCAATATTACTCCCGTGCCTATTGTCAGACCGACAAAACTGTCTACGCAATTTTTGATATCAACACAATCGGTTTTGTCATGACAACCTGATGTATCAATACCTTTTCCATTTCCACAACGATTCAAAGAGAAGGAGAATGATAAAGAATATCAAAAGTTTTTGACCGCATTGAAAGAATTGCATGTCAATATACCTCTTGTGGATGCTCTCATACAAATTCCTAGATATGGGAAATTCATGAAGAAGCTCCTATCCAAGAAGAAGTTGATTCATATTAAGACAATTACGCTCACAAAGGGATAAAACGCAGTCTTGACAAATAAATTGTCACCAAAGAGGAAGGATCTTGCTAGTTTTACAATTCCATGTTCCATTGAAAATCATTACTTGGGAAAAGCTCTATGTGATTTAGGAGCAAGTATCAACCTCATGCCATTTTCAATGTTTAGAAAATTGGGGATTGGTCACATGAAGCCCACTGTAGTGACATTGCAGTTGGTAGATAGATCATTAGCACAACTTGAGGGACAAATTAAAGACGTCCTTGTCAGCGTAGATGAGTTTATATTCCCAGTGGACTTCATTATCCTTAATTGTGAAGCAGATAAAGAGGTGCCCGTAATCTTGGGACGCCCATTCCTTGCCATTGGCCACACTCTTATCGACGTATTCAATGGTGAATTAATAATACGACATAATGATGAACATGTCACATTCAGTGTTTTCGACATAATTCCCTGTAAAAACAAAGAAGAATGTCACCACACTGATGTGCTAGATGAATTAATTGAAGAGGAATTTAATGAGCGTAGCATAGTAGTCCCAGAAGAATTTGTGATGACAATAAAAGAAGATGTTCTAGTTGATTGTGACTGCAAGGTTGAGGCAAATAATGTTGAGCTTAAGCACAGATGACAAATGGAATCTTTAGATTTGACAAATAGAACAGCTTCAGTATTTAAGCCATCTATTGAGGAAGCTGCTACTCTATAGTTGAAACCTTTGCCTACCCATTTGAAGTATGTTTTCCTTGGTGAGATTGATACACTACTAGTAATTGTCTCTACAACTCTCAATGCAAGTCAAGAGGAAAAGTTAATGTATATGCTGAAGCAACACAAGTGTGTGATTGCTTGGAGTATTATGGATATTAGAGGCATTAGTCCCTCTTTTTGCATGCACAAAATCCGATTAGAAGATGAGGGAAAGCAATCCATTAAATAGTAGAGAAGATTAAATGAAAAAATGAAGGAGCCTATTAAAAAGGAAATAATTAAGTGGTTGGACGCGAGTATTATCTACCCAATTTCTGATAGCGCGTGGGTAAGCCTAGTCCAATGTGTTCCTAAAAAGAGTGGTACCACGATGGTATGTAATGACAAGGATGAACTAACCCTACTCGCATTCCTACGGGCTGGCGAATTTGCATGGACTATCGTCATTTGAATGCAGCCACAAAGAAGGATCACTTCCCACTTCCCTTTATTGATCAAATACTGGACAGGCTTGCTGGAAAAGCCTATTATTGCTTTCTCAATGGCTATTCTATCTACAATCATATAGTGATTGTGTCGGAGGATCAAACAAAAATGACCTTTACTTGTCCTTTTGACACTTTTAACTCCCATCGAATGCCATTTGGTCTCTGCAATGCACCAACCACATTCCAAAGGTGCATGATGGCAATCTTCTAAGACATGATTGAAGACCCATTGGAGGTATTTATAGATGATTTTTTTGTTTATGACAATAATTTTGATAAATGCGCTAACAATTTGGTTAGAGTTCTAAAGCGATGTGAAGACACAAATCTAGTGTTGAATTGGGAGAAATGCCACTTCATGGCAACAAAAGCATTGTTCTCAATCAACGAATTTCGTGTTAGGGAATTGAAGTGGATAAAGCAAAGGTTGAAATTGTTGAGAAGTTACCCCCACCAACCAATGTCAAAGGTATTCAGAGTTTTCTCGGTCATGTGGATTTTGATCGAAGATTTATCTGTGATTTCTCTAGGATTACGAAAACTCTCTGCTCCCTATTAGAGCAAAATAAAAAATTTGTTTGATGATGCATGTCTGGATGCATTTATGTAAATAAAGCAGCAACTTGTGAAGGCACCTATTGTATGATGCAATGTATGATGCAAGTGATTATGTAGCAGGTGTCGTGTTAGGACAACACAAAGAAAGATTGTTTCACACGATATACTATGCTAGCAAAACTCTCACTGATGTGCAAATTAATTATACAACCACAGAGAAGGAGTTGTTGGCTAGTCTTTGCCTTCGACAAATTTCGCTCATATCTTGTTGGCGCAAAGGTTATAATGTTCATTGATCATTCTGCGTTGAGAAACCTCTTTGCAAAGAAGGATGCCAAACCAAGTTTGATATGATAGATCTTGTTATTACAAGAATCTGACATAGAGATAAAGGATCGCAAAGGATCGGAGAACCAAGTGGCAGATCACTTGTCTCGTCTGAAAGTAGAAAGTGAAGATGGAAATACATTCCAAATTGTCAACGCATTTCCTGACAATAAATTATTTGCTGTCAACACATCCCCATGGTATGCGGATGTAGTCAATTACTTGGTATGTGAAAGGTTACCCTTGAGTGCAACGGGCCACAAGAAGGAAAGGTTTCTTCGTGAGAGCGAGAAATATTATTGGAATGAGACATTACTATTCAAGGTATGCAACGACAATATTATTAGGTGCTGTGTTCCAGAAGAAGAAATGCTTTCAATCCTGAAGCACTGCCACGATGGTCCTTATGGAGGTCATTTTGGAGGTATAAGAATTGCTGCTAAGGTGCTTCAATCAGGATTTTATTAACCTGCGTTGTTTAAAGAAGCCCACAATTTTGTGCAGCAATGTGACAATTGTCAGCGCACTGGATCAATATCTCAATGCAATGAGATGCTACAACAGCCAATTATGGAGGTTAAGCTCTTTGATGTCTAGGGTATAGATTTTATGGGATCATATCTAAGTTCCTTTGGAAATATTTATATCCTTGTTGCTATTGACTATGTGTCAAAATGGGTAGAGGCCATTGCTATCCCAAAGGATGATGCTAGGATAGTGCTGAATTTTTTTCACAAGCACATACTTACTCGTTTCGACACACCTAAGGCATTGATTAGTGATCAAGGCAGTCACTTCCACAGTAATCAAGTTGTAGCCACACTGAAACGGTATAGAGTTAACCATCGAATGACAACCACATATCATCCACAAACCAATGGCCAAGCTAAAGTCTCCAATTGGCAGATCAAAAATATTCTTGAAAAGGAGGTGAACCCATTAAGGAAGGATTAGTCTTCTAGGTTGGATGATGCATTGTGGGCGTTACGCACAGCATATAAAACTTCACTTGGAATGTCATCATATTAACTTGTGTTTGGTAAAGCAAGTCACTTTCCTATGGAATTAGAACATAAAACCAAGTGGGCAATCACACAAGTGAACTTGGACTATGAAGCTGCTGGAAAGAAAAGGCTGTTGGACATTATTGAATTAGAGTAAATTCGACGCAATGCTTATGAAAATGCCATAATCTACAAGGAAAAGACTAAGCGCTAGCACGACAAAATTATTTTGCAGTGATAATTTGCTATAGGTCAACTGGTGCTATTATTTAATTCCAGACTAAAGTTGTACCTAGGTCAATTGAGCTCACGATGGTCTGGTCCATTTGATGTTGTCGAAGCATTTCCTCATGGTGCTGTCACAATTAAAGACATAAATGATAGGCATAAAAAATTAATGTGAATGGTCAACGGCTGAAGCATTACTTCAGCCATAATGATCACAAATAGAAGGAGACCATTAATCTGGTCACATTTTTCTAACCTCTCTTTACATTTTTATCATGTACTTCTAGTTTATTTTGTTATGTTTTAATTATCTTCTTAGTATTTTTGTAAGAATAAAGTCATTTCTTTTGTCAGTGCATGAAAAACTCTTTGTCGACGCAACTTATCTACTGACTCATCACAAAATCAAAATAAATCAAGAAGCAAATCGTGACATTTCAAGTACCTATTCCCTAACCATTGGATCGGTTTGAAAAAGGGCAATTCAAGTGGAGACATTTATTGGATGCAAACTGATTGTCCTCTCTCTGTAGTGTAAAAGAGCATAATTCTCCATCTTCACTTTTTGTTCCCTATAAAGCAATGCACTGTGCCGACGGTGTTACTCATAAAAACCTCCATTGCTACTGAAACTTTTCTTCAAATCTCTTAATTTTTTTCTACTCTCTACTACCTTTTCTACTAAAAAGATATGGCCAAAACTCGAGGCATAAAAACACCATCAAAATCTGCTGTAAAACCCTCTTCCGCTGTTGTGGTGTGAGAAATAGAGCATCACCCATCTAGGGAACCAGTGGTGTTCTTAACCAAGGCTGCGAAGGACCGCTTCTAAGACAACATGCTGAAGCGTAACTATCATCCTGAGCAGGGTTTTCAGTTGTCGGATCATCAAGACCTGAGGAAGCAAGTCAATAAAACTATTGGAGAATAAGTTGGGAAACCTTTTGCACCCATCCTGGGGCTTATTCACCATCTCTTGTGAGAGAGTTTTACGCAAACCTGACTGACAGCGAACAAGAGTTCATCTTTTTTCATGAAGGGTTGGTACCTTAAAGTGCCTCCCACATTAATACTCTCTACAACATCATCGTGGAAGAGGACGATCACATGGCCTTCCTAGAAGAACTCACAGAAGAGAGGACTGACATTTTAATGCAAGATCTTTGAATCAACAGAGCGATGTGGCCAGGCAACAATCCAAACAACTACACAATGCACCGTCGCTTCCTAACATTACAGAGTAAGGTCTAGTTTTACTTCATTAATTGTCGTCTCATGCCTTTTACTTACAGAACAACTGTCCCTTTGGATCGAATGTGTTTAATCAACTCGATCATTAAGGGGAGACAAATTGATGTAGGTGCAATTTTGCACCAAGAAATTGCAGACTGTGCTATTAGGCAAATGGGTATTCTGGAGTTCCCTTCATTAATCATGCATGTGTCAACAACAAGGAGTAATGCCTCATGAGGGAAAAGAAATGTTGGAAAATAAAGGACCTATTAATGATGCTTTCATTGAGCGCATGACTCAAGGGAAGGACACTCCTGTTGTGAAGGAAAATGTAGCCAGGAAGAGGAAAGGCAAGGCAAAGATTGAAGAAAAGAAGGCTAATGGCACCACAAATCCTACTTCATGGCGAAAGGTCAAAGAGGTAGAAAAGATTGCTGACCCAATTATCATTCGACAAATAAAACTTCTCGGCACAATCGAGGATATGGAAAGGTTGCAAATCCTATTCTATGCATATAACAGGGCTTGGAATAGTGTCATTGTCACTACATTGCACCGTATGAGCAAAGTACCTCTACCAAAGTTCCATGTCTTCCCTTCAATCATCAGAGAGGCTATGCCTTCAACTGTGGAGGCTGCATCAAAAAGAAAGGACTAATCAATAGCATCTCCGCAAATGGTCCATATTTTTAATGATGAACACGAGATGAATTCGGAGGAAGTAGAAGACTACCTCCGAAAAATTGCCAGCCTATTTGAGGATGATTTTTTTACCAGAGGCTACTATGGAAGAGAATGAGGAAAATGCTAATGAAGGGAACACACCATTAGAACCTGTGAAGACAAAAGAGGAAAAATAAGAGGAAGAAAAAGAAGAAAGCAGAGAAGGACCTGATGTCGCGATAAATTCAGCTGAGGAATTTGTCACCGCACCTAAAGTTGTAGGTGCATCTTTGGATGATTTGGTGCCACCTGATGCAAGTCAAGCAGAGGTTGTGACTGTCAATAATAAGGATTACAATCCTTTAGCCATGGTGCTTTATATTACACCGCTTACTGAAACACACCCATCTGATGTCACGGTTGATGATGCCGATGCGTAGCCTAAAGCTGAGGAGCAATCCAAAGATCTTGCTAAGCCAAAGAAACGAAAGATGAAGCACACCAAAAGACAAGAAGAACTACAAGGAGGAACAGAAGCGCAAGAAGAAGAAGACCTATGCAGCCACATCTTCGACTGCAACAAATTGAGTTACTTTTTATTTCAGTTCTTAGTTTTAGTTTTCATGCATATCATGTAGCTGTAATGTAATTGTAACTCTTTGTCATTGCATTTTTATTGTTACTGTATCTACATGGTCATTGCATTTCTATATCATTGAAAATTAATATCAGTGCATCGGGGACAATGCAGACTTTAAGTTTAGGGGGAATGTATATGGGCTGGAAATGTAAATGCATGCAAGGTTATTGAAAATGTGCTTGAATTTTTTTCATTTAATGCTTAATTCTTTAATCATGTGAACTGCTAATGAATGAGTTGGATGAATGTGATTGAATGTTGTATCTTAAATTTTTGAATGAATGATTTAGATTGCATTAATAATGGACGAATAGTATCATTATTTGAATCTTCAATAAATTTTCCATTTACAGCTACTTGTATATAAGTATAGTTATAAATAAAAGACACTCCAATGTAGGTGTATTGTGAACTGTCAAGGGGAAACACTCTAATGCAATCAGCCAAAGGCTGTCACTGCAAGAGTATGTGTCGGCGCAATTACATACTCCCTGGGGATTTGTTGCACCCCATCGTTACTTCCAAAGAACAAGAGTATAGTAATGTAACGACATCACTCAATCACATAAAAAACAGAAAAGAAGAAAAAATATATGTATATACTACTATAAAATAAATGTTGTTTTGGTAGAAAGAATTTAAGATTTAAAGTATGATGCTAGCATTAATGAAGTTGCAATTTTAAATATTCATACTTGTAAATTGTAAGCGCAATACTCTGTCATTTGAATGTAATTCATGCATTAGGATTTTAGATGATTCAAGTTGCTAGAATGGTCATTGCCTTGATAAAAATTGTTTGCTATAACCTTGCTAGTTTTTGTTTACTTGAGGACAAGTAAAAACTCAAGTTTGGGGTGTGATAGTATTAGAAAGAACCATTTATTTCTCCTTACTTATGATATAATTTGTTCCTATTTGTTCATCTTTAACATACATTTTTAGTATTTTTAATTTAGTTATTTCATTTTATGACTTAACGAAGTTCTACCTAATTTCCTTTAAATTTATCATGTTTTTACTACTGGTGTCATTGCATTAGTTTGTTTAGTATTGCGCCCAAAAATATCACTGCAAGAACCTGTCTAGAAGCATCAATGCAAGAATGTGTCTAAAGTTATCGCTACATAAGAGGATCAAAATTTACGCTTAGAACTGTCGCTGCACCTGACAGCTGTCTAGTTAACACACCAAAAATGTGTGTTGTACAACTGGTATAACCAACTTGTACAGCCAAAGGATGTTAGATCTAGAAGGTAGGACACCTGTACTGTGAAGTTGCTGTTAAATACTGAAGAGAAGGAGAGAAAAAGGGGATTCTTCTTGGATTTTCGACAGGCTAAATTTCTTCTTCAACATTTCTTCAAGCTTGCATCCATGGCAGCTTAAATTCTTAAGGACAACCTAACATTGATGAGAAGGCAGTCTTGCTCCTGACGAGGAGCATCCTACGTGCGATCTAAGAGGAGTGTAAGAGAGTGATTCAAGTAAACTAGGAATAAGATACTTCAATTTATTTTGTTATTTCTCTTGCTTAATGCTGATAAGTCTTGATAATTTGAGTTGTATGAAAGTACAATTTCATTTTAGATCTGAATGATATCTATTTCAATCTCTCTTTTACTATTTATCTTTGGATTTAATTGTTTGACCACAAAAGTGTGATTGTAGTCACTGTCACTGGAAAGTGCAGCGACAAATTAAGTTAACAAGCAAGACAACGGAAGTTGCTTGACGATCGAAGGAATTCAGTCCACTTGTTCTTGAGTTTATTGCATTGCCAACACTGGAAGGTGTGGTTAGTGTGATTATTTGAGTCTTTGATAAACAGGGAAGTTAAGGTTGGTAAGATTTCATTGTGCTTATTTGCAGCGACATTTTATCTGTTATTAACCTTGTGATCACATTTAGCTTTATGCTACTCTTCAACTCAGGAAACCCCATTTTATTATCATTACTTTACTTCTTAATTTTTTAGACAAGCAATTATTTACTGTGACAGCATTGCCATGGTACGCTGATATTGTCAATTTCTTAGTTAGTGGATTGTTACCCCTGATTTAACTAAGCAGAGGAAGAACAATTTTCTGCATAATGTTAAATTCTATTATTGGGACGAGCCATTTTTGTTTAATAATTGTGCAGATCAAATCATAAGGCTATGTGTTTCGGATGATGAATGCCATAGCATTTTACTGCAATATCATGCTGCGTGAGGACAAAGAACCACTACCAAAGTTTTGCAATCAGGTTTCTTTTGGCTTACCTTATTTAAAGATGCTCATAATTTTTATCGTTCCTCTGATAGGTGTCAAAGAATAGGTAATATTTCGAGAAGGAATAAGATGCCATTGCAAAACATTGTTGAAGTCGAATTATTCGATCTATGGCGTATGGATTTGCTGGGACCATTTTCGCCATCATGAGGAAATATCTATATTTTAGTAGTTAATTATGTCTCGAAGTGGGTCGAGGTAGTTGCACTCCTTACTAACGATGCAAAGTCAGTGCTCAAGTTTTTGCACAGCATATTTTTACAAGAGTTGGAATGCCAAGAGCGATTATCAGTAATGTAGGTTCACACTTCAATAGCCGTTACATCGAAGATGCTTTAACAAGGTATGGGATAAATCATAAAATTGCAGCTACATATCATCCCCAGACTAATGGACAAGCGGAGATATCAAATAGAGAGATTAAATCAATTTTAGAAAAGGTTAGACGAAGCTTTGTAAGCATATAGGACTAATTTTAAAACACCTTTAGGGATGTCACCGTTTAAGCTTGTCTATGGAAAGCCTTGTCATTTACCTGTTGAGTTGGACCATAGAGCTTTTTAGGCGATTAAAAAAATAAATGCTGATTGGGTGGTTTTAGGAGAGAAAAGGATGATGGAGTTAAATGAGGTAGAGGAGTTTCGCTTGCAAGCATATGAAAATGCTTGGATATGTAAAGAAAAAACAAAAATATGGCATGATAGCAAGATTTTGTTTAAGCATTTTGAACCAGGACAACAAGTTTTGTTGTTTGATTCGAAGCTCAAATTATTCCCAGGAAAATTGAAGTCTAAGTGGGCAGGGCCATTTGAGGTAGTTTCTGCTTATCCGCATGGTGCTGTTGATATAAAAAATGTCACGATAGGGAATGTGTTCAAAGTCAATGGACAGCATCTGAAGCGTTATTACAATGATCCGATGCTACAGCGAAATTTTACTATTACATTGCATGATGTCAGAAGAGTTTGAAATAGTTTTATTTCGGTTTTGTATTAATGTGGAAATTTGAATTTTTGAATTAGTTTGCAGGTTAGTAAAACGATGTTAGCTTTAGAAGTAAATGAGTACGGAATGGGGTTTTCTTGGACCAATCAGAAGCGATTGTGTCTCTATCATAACAAAGTTAAAACGGTAGAGCAATCGACGTAAATTTTGCACCCACGTGGCACACATTTTAGGTTATTTCTTGTTATATTAAATTCCTTTTATTTTTGTTTCCTTATATATAGCCTTTGCTTCTTTATTTGTTAGGTTATTTTTCTTTAATAGTTTATGTTTCTTGTGAGCAGTTTGCTAGTCCAAAAAATGAAACGCAAGGGAAAGATGCCGTAACAACCTATGCCCATCACCGCAAGAAAGTTTTATGATCGAAATGCGGAGGCGAAGTTCCAAGAGAACTATCTGAAGTGCCAATCCTTAATGTAGTAACCCTTTTGAATTATCTGCTTTAGCTTGTTTGGGAAATATTGATGAAAAATGTTATGATGTGATTAATTGTCTTAAGAAAATTGATAAAGTGTTAGAGAATTTTCATTGCAAAATTGAGGCCTTGTGAGGGTATATGCACATTCGTGATGATGTGATTCACCAAGCGCAACAGCAAAATCAAGTCAAAGTCCCAAGGTTTCCAGAGTTTTCGAGAATCCTTTACAATGAAATGGTTACGACAAAGTACGATGCAAGCGACACTGAGATTCAATAGTCATCTGGAAAGTTGTCTTCCAATGAAGAGCACCACCCAGCTGAACAGGATGAAGAAGAGAGAAAAGTCCCCGAGATTGATGATTCGAAGATAGTCCTATTGAGAAGGAAAAATCAGCAATACCGCTAGCAAAGAGCGTAACACCAAAGAAACATGTTACTCCAAAAGTTTTTGTTACACCATCCAAAGGACTAGATCAGGATGCAGAAGTCGATCGCTTGATTGAGGAAGTGAAGAAAACGGATGATGATGAGGAGGAGGCTATTACACCAAGGAAAAGAAAGCTCAAGGCCAAGAAGTCTGCCAGAAAATCCCTCTGCCTCAACTAAAAGGATAATTTTAAATTTTTGCAGCTCCAATTTGTTTTGTGAAATATGTGTTTGTTTATTATTACATGTTTTTGTGTTGACATTTCATTGTGTTCATGCATTGAGGACAATGCGCACTTTAGGTTTGGGGGTGTGTTGTTTCATTTAGTTGCATATAGGTATATATTTGTTAGTATATAGTTTTGTTTTATAGGTTGTCATTGCATATCATTTGTCATACTGAGAATTCTGCCATGACATATTTTTGTGAACAATTTGTGAAGATAGGAAAGTATAAATATATTGTTGATGTTCGATAAGGAAATTATACCTTAAAACTTAAAATTTTTGTAGGAGTTAAATAGGAAATTTAGATTAGGAAAGTGTTGAAAATTGATTTTTAAAGATAATTTGGTTTTGAAATCTTTGTAATTATTTTAAAGCAATTATTTCTTAATAAAACTTAGGTTTTCTTTGAGCTAAGTATTAAATGTGAATGTTAAGGCATAAAAAGTAGAAAAGAAATTTTTTTTCACTCCAATGCTTAAATGTTCAAAGTATATTAGTAATACTTTGTTTGCTCCATTGTATTGTTGATGAGAAAAGAATATGTTGACTATGAGTGCAGAAAAAGAAAGAAAAAATGTTAAAAGAAAATTTTGAAAAAAGAAAAATATTTTTTTAGGAACACTCCGCTGTAGCAAAAAGAAGAGTAGGCCAAGGAGGTAATTGTTTGCTCCATCCATCTTTTTAGTTGAAAACTTTAAGCTACATGAGTGTAAATTCAGATTGTGATATAATTGTTGGCATGGAAATTAAGTGTGTGCTCCACTGTAGCTATCAAGTGTAACGTTGCATGACACGATGAATTCCTTAAAAGCAAAATAAAATGCCTAAGTAAAGTTGTTGAAGAACTTAGCTAAAGAAATAAACAAGTTTTTAGGAAATTATTTGCTTTAAAACTACTTGCATGTGAATTTAAAATTTCTTTACTCTTTAAATTGAAATTTATACACTGAATTTTCTGGATTGTTCTACAAAACTGTTGCAAAATCTTGTAAATATAAAGGTTGCTGAGAACTGAAATATATTCATACTGGAATATGGAAACAAAATTTTTACGAAAAATGTCAAGGTTGTAATCGTTGTGTTTTCATGCATACATGCATCAACATATTTTACTTGAGGATAGGCAAAAGTTTAGCTTTGAGGGTGTGATAACTCTTAAAACAGAGTTATATTACATACTTTTGACAAAACATTTTGTTTGATCCTTAGTAAATTTGTTATAACATTTGTAGTGTTTTTATGGTCGGAGCTACTGTGCACTTAATTGGCAAAATCTGTACATTTTTACCCCTTTTTTTTGTAGCAAACTACGCTTATTGGTACGTGGTTCTTAATGCAGGAAAAGGTGAAGGAAGATGAGAATACGAGGCTGTCACGTGTAAAATAATATTGCAATCGCAAATGTGCAAGTTTACAGAACGTTCATGTAATAATAGTGTTAAGTGTCGTACCCATAGAGAGATTGATATTCAAAAGAAATTGTTAAGACTGTTGACAAAAGAATACAAAATTAAATGTGATAACAAGATAATGTGTGTTTATAAAGTGCGTGTCGTAACAAAATGCAAAATAGTAAAAGTTGATCAAGATTAATCCAAGCAGAGCATCAAATCTACTAAGTACTTATCTAGCTTAGCAGAGATGAGTGGCAAAATCTTTAGCACAAGACAAAGTTGCAATCATTAAATCTAGAATACTATAGATCCAAGTTCTAGATTTATGAATGTCTTAGCAAATATCTACTTCTACAAAATTATCTCAGAATGACTAAGTAATGACGTGCTCGTTTAATGCAGTAATATTTTACAGTGAACATATATTATATTTCTATAACATGCTTCTACCAATAAAACTTATCTCATCCTTAATGGACGCAACTCATAAGTGTTACTACACATATGTCCCGATATATGCTCATTACATTGACTTATGCTCCAACAAATCCATCCCACTGTAGGTCAAGATTATGCACATGCAAAACAAGAGTCTATTCCTAATATTTTCAGCATGTAGAATTATCAACAACTGAGTCACAAATCAACGAAGACATTTAATAGAATGATATCAATAATTCATTCATAAACATAAAACAAAGTTTCAGCAATATTCATCCCTTAACTCGTAAGTGTAAGGGCGCAAAATCTTTGTTCACACAAATTTAACAAACAGTTTCAAAGATAAAGAGTACTCCTTGTTGAGACCCAAAAAGAACATCAGGTTCGCTAATCGTGCTATGAACGTCATAGCAAATATGTACATGCATACACTGTCGATGCAAGTATAGTAGACAAATATATAACTTGTCGGATATCGATCCCACGAGGATGGATGCTTGTTGTCTATAATTGTCGGTACAATCAATAAGTAAATGTAATAAAATTGTGAGATTAATTTGTCAAAGCAATAATGTAAAATTATAAATTAAATGCAACAATAATGAAATGGGGTTCCTAATGCGAATAGTTGGCAAAAAACTAAGTATGGCTCACAAGGTTAAAAATAACAGGTAATTGTCGCTACAATAAGGCACAATGAATGTCTTACACAAACTTGGCTTTTCTATCAGATCTAAGACTTAAACATGCGCACTAACCACACCTTCTAGTGTTGGCAATGCAACATATTCAAGAACAAGTGGATTAAATTTTTTCAATCCCAAAGCAACTTTCGTTGCCTTGCTTGTTAATTTAATTTGTTGCTGCACCTTCTAGTTACAGTGACTACAATAACACTTCTGTCATAAAAACAATCAAACCTAAAGATTAAACAGTAAAGACAAGCTTGAATAAGATATCATTTAGTCTAAATATCAAATGTACTTCCATACAACTTGAAATAACATGAATTACCAGCGTTTAAGAAAGAGGAATAAAAGAACAAATGGGGCATTTTATTCCTAGGCTACTCAATTTGCTCCCTTACTCTCCTCTTGTGTCACACTTAGGATGCTCCTCGTTAGGAGCAGATCTGCCTCCTTTTCTACGTCAGGTCGCCCTTGAGAAAGTTATCTTGCCATGTATGCAAGCTTTGAAAACTTGGATTTAGAAGAAAATCAAATTCGAAAGAAGAGAATCCTCTTTCTCTCTCATTTTCATCAGTATTTAACTACAGCTGAACAATACAGGAGTCCTTCCCTCCAGATCTAGTATTCTCTAGCCATACTAATTGGTTACACCAACTGTACAACTCACTCATTTTTGGTGTGTTAACCAGAGAGCTGTCAGATGCTGCGACAGTTTTGGGCGCAATTCTGGATCCTCTTATGCAGCGACAACTCTGGACAGATTCATAAAGTGATAATTATGAATAGGTTCCTACATCGACAATTCTGGATGCAATGCTAAACAAACTAATGCAGCGATATCAGTAGTAAAAATATCATAAATTCAAAGGCAATTAGGTTGAGTTCCATTAAGTTAGAAAATGCAATAACTAAATTAAAATTTCTAAAAATGTATGCTAAAATGACCAAATGGGAACAACTTAGACCATAAGTAGGGAGAAATCAATGGTTCTTTCTAGTACTATCACACCCCCAAACTTGAGTTTTTACTTGTCCTCAGGTAAAATAGAAATTAGCAAGGTTATAGGAAAAAATTTATCAAGGCAATGATCATTTCAGCAACTTGAATCATCTAAAATCCCAATGAGTGAATCGCATTTAAATGATAGAATATTTTGTCGACAAATCATAAACATGAATGATTGAAATTGCAACTTCATCAATACCAGCATCATGCTTTAAATCCTAATTTTTTTCTACCAAAACAACATTTATTGTACAGTAATATATACATATATTTTTTTTATGTAATTGAGAGATGTCGTTGCATTACTATTCTCTTGTTCCTAAGAAGTAACGATGGGTGAAACAAACCCCCAAGGAGTATGTAATTGGGCCGACACACGCTCTTACAGTGACAGCCTTTGGTTAGATTACTTTTTGTAACACTTGCATTAGAGTGTTCCCCCTTGACAGCTCACAATACACCCATATTGGAGTGTCTTTTATTTATAACTATAATTATATACAAGTAGCTATAAATGGAAAACTCATTCAAGATTCAAAAAATGATATTATTCATCAATTACTAATGCAATCTAAATCATTCATTCAAGAATTGAAGATACAAAATTCAATTGAATTCATCCAACTCATTTATTAACAGTTCACATGATTCAAGAATTAAGCATCAAATGAAAAAAATTTCAAGCACAATTGCAATAATCTTTCATACTTCATTAAACTCAAAAAGATAATTTTTTTAAATGTGGGTGCAATTGCATTTCCAGCCCCATATACATTCCCCCCAAACTTAAAGTTTGCATTGTCCCCAATGCACTAAAATTAAATTACAAAGACAAATGGAAATAATGACAATGCAAATGTAGTGATAATTAAAATGCAATGAAAATGAGAACGTGATGATAATGATTACTAATAGACTAAGAATTACATCTACATGGTATGCATGAAAAACTAAAACTAAAAACTGAAATAAAACTAACTCAATTGGCTACAGCCGTTGATGTGGCTGCTTGGTGCTTCTTCTTCTTGCACTTCCTCTCTTCTTTGTGGCACTTCTTATCCTTAGCGCGATTCCTTTTTCTTTCTTTTGGCTTTGCCTGATCTTAGGATTGCTCCTCAGCATCAGGCTGTGCCCCGGCATGATCGACTGCGACTTCTATTGGATTGATCACTTTGAGTGGTCCTCATTAATTGCAGTCACAGCTTCCGCCTGGCTCTATTCAGATGGCACCAAATCTTTCGTTGTTGCACCTAGAACCTCATATGCAAGGACAAATTCTTCAATTGAATTTGTCTCGACTTTTTTTCCTTCCTCTTTTTCTTCCTCTTCTTCCACTTGTGTTTCCTTCCCATCAGTAGGAGTCTCTTCCTTAGCAGCATTGGCATCTGGACTAGTAGTAAAGTCTATTCGATGCTGGTTGGATCCTTGGATACCACAGATTGGACCTTTAATAGATCAGATACCTTCGCATCAAAATTTAGAAGTAGATTGCCAACTTGAAGATATGGTAACTTTGGAAGGTAATTGGAACCTAGATTTGTTTCGTATATGGGTTCCTGAAACCAATATCAAATGTATTGTGAGTATTTCTCCTCCACATCCTGCTGATGGACCGGATAGGATTTCATGGGCACCGAATTCTAATGGGAACTTCTTGTTGAAGAGCGACTACTGCTCACTAAATGAAGATCATTAGAATCCTAAGGATCCGATGTGGAAAACTCTTTTGGAATTTCAAAGACCCTCAAAGAGTTCAACTTTTTCTATGGTTCACTTTCAGACAATGTCTCCTCACAAGCATTTAGTGTGTAAGGTGAGCCATTGGTTAGGAAGTATCTTGCCCGATTTGTGGTCATGTTAAAGAAAACATTTTGCATGTTCTTAGAGATTATTTGATGACAAAAGAGGTTTAGGGACAGTTAATTCTTTCAAGCATTGATAGTAGGTTTTTCACTTCCAACATCTCGTATTGGTTAATTTCTAATTTTCAATCTCATAAGTTGTTGGATTCCTTAGAAGTTAGTTGGGCAAGGTTATTTGGTCTTATAGCATGGCGAATTTGGAAGAACTGAAATCTTTTCGTATTTCAAGGATTAACGTGGGAAGTGATTGAGATTATCAAAGTCACTATTACGTGGGTGAAACTATTTTGGATTACACTTAATGAAGCTTTGAATTAAAGACTTAACATCGTTCAACGGAATTCTCTTTCAGTAAATTTGATTCATTTCCATATTGGTGAAGCTATTAATTTGAGCACATGATACACTTTTGCAGGGGGAGTGATATGGAATCATCAAGAAAATTGGATTATGGGTTTTAATCACTCTTTGGGGATGTGTTCAGTTTTTTACGCTGAGTTATAGGGTATCTTGTATGGGTAGACTCTTTTAGAAGATCATGGTTTGAACAAGATCTCAATTCACACTGATAGCCTTGTGGCAGTCCATGCTTTGCAATGGAGCTTTTCATCTATTTTGAGCTCAACATTGGTTAGGCAGATTCAACAGAGGTTACGAAATTTTGAGCATTGGGTGGTTAGACATGTTCCAATGGAGGCCAATCTAGTTCTAGGCAAAATAAACATGTAATCAACTTAATAATCATAGCATATAGCCTACCACATTACCTTTTTCCCCAAAACATAATCAATAAATAAACACATACTAAAAAAAAGACTTGCTTGGATCGCCCCATAGAACCACACTGCCCAAACCAAAGTGCTACTAATATGCAATGATATTAAAAGGAGGGGGTGAGCTCAATTAGCTCATTGAATGCCTATAACATCTATCATGCAAACAATTCATCAAGCATCAACCAAAAATCATATAGCATAATCATAACAATCTCAATTTCAGTTTCATGTCATACTTACTCATGCATTATTTAATAGTCCATTTACATATTAATCACATATATTTGTAGGCATATATTACAACAAATATAAAGACATTTAAAAGATAATTTGGCACTTGAGCTATGAAACATTAAAATGAGCTCTATCATCACATCAGATACACAGATCTCCAAACACACCAAATGACTCATAGAGTCGAACATATCCCAAAAAGTGAAGCATATAACTAACACTCTTCTTATTTCCCCTCACATATCCTATTGAGTGGAGATTAGCTCACATTCCCTTATCTGTCCAAACATGTCCCAATGCCTCAAAGCCCAAAAATCATTATACATATAGGTGAGTACTCATAATCCTATGACATGTCAACTATATCCAACAGTCACAAGAACACAAGGCCAAAATATCTGTTATTAAACACACATATTACTTTCTGAACTCTACATATTATCACTGAATATTTGCATCATTAGCATAATATTATCACTGTCACTTAGCATTCATAATATGCTTTTATATACACTTTCATAGCAAAATCATTAGCACATTACACATATAATAACATCTCATCTCAATCCATATTTACATAATAGCACTAGCACATAATTCACAAGTTAAATATAAGTACGAGAAAGCTTAAACTTGGAATTTAGAGTAGAGGTTTAGGCTACTACCAAATTCCCAAACAATGCATTGAATCGTGTCTACAAGTAGCGATTCTAGATACTCAAAAAAAATTCATCGAAAATCCGAAAGCTCAAACAAGCTTTTTTTTGTCTTTATCCCTACTCGTTGAAGGTCCTATTAAGTTTGACGCTTCAACAAGATGAACCACACAAATACACAACCAAAATCAGTTAATAACTTTCCTTAAACAGTCAAAAACATTATCCTAAGCTACGCTCTCTTTTATCTGAAATCTTTGACAAAGAAAACTTAAAATTTTAATATCCTGATCTACACTTAATCTTTTCGTACGAAAAAATTCCGTTCACCTACATATTCATCTACGGCTAATTCCCAACCTTTAAACTATATGAAACTACCTGTTTTAAGGTATCAAAATTTTTTCGACGTACAATGACCACTATGACGAAAATTAATTAAAACTTGAGAAATCCTTAATGAAACTTCAAAGTAACTTTAAAAATCTTCTAATCATGTTAAAACAAATTGAAAACCACTTTAAAACCAATCCACAATCCCAAATTCACCATTAACGACCCAATTTTTGGCTTTTATTTAAAACATGTGTTTTAATGGCTATAAATTTGATTTAAAAGTCTAGATAACATTTAAAACTAATAGGAAGACGAATGGTTACCTTTGATGGAAGAATAAACGAATTTTCAGTACAAATCTAAGAAACCCAAAATTGAGGAAGATGATGAAATCAGTGGGATTTTTGGGTGTTTTCTTAAAGTATTATGGAGGTTTAATGTTTAGTTGATGGTAGAAATCAATAAGAATTAGAATTTGGAGTCCAAAATTGAATGAAATAGCAAGAGAGAACAAGGGACGACAAAAAGAAATTTTGGGGGTTGTTTTTACATGAAATAATTTGGAGAATGAGGTTTTAAGGTTGAATTTTAAAATTTGGTTTATTTCCTTCATAAATACTCTCAATTTTGACTCTTTTACAAATTAATCCTATTTTCAAAACAAAAGGTCTTTAGAATTCGTTTTCAAAAATTGATTTAATTTTCTAGTAGCCATAGTAAAAAAAGGTTATCGGTTTACCATGACACGAAATTTTGAGCACAAATAGGCTAAAATTCCTAAAATACCCTCAAAACTTCTAAGTCCAATTTTGGGTTATGACAATTCTCTCACTCTGAAAATAATTTCGTCCTCGAAATTCCCTGCTCACACGTCATTTTCTTAATCAAAAAATATGCTACTCCTTCTTTTAAACTAACCATCACACTTTCGCTACGCACTCTGATTCCTATTCTCTTGAACTTCCTACGACTTTCCTTAAAGATCCTATTCACTACCACGAACTATTCCACAATAACTTTTCTAACAATTTCATCTTATTCACTACGACACTCTTGTCTAAAGAACTCATAATCATTTTTCCTAATTTAATAGTCTCTATTAGAATTCTCAACTTATTAGCTACATCACTTAAAACGTACAAATACGTTCGCATACATTACATAATCATATACGAATACACACACACACATACTTATTTAGTAACCTTTGTCATGTCAAATTTTAGCATACATTAACATCCCATAAAGATATATTATATAGAACCATAATGATAAATATATATATATATATATTAAGACCCACACATATAACATAATATATGTATAACAATCCATGCATGTATATTTATTAACCCCAATCATATATATTATATATAACTAAACCATGCACACTTATTATATTATATACTTACCCATTAGTACAACCACAATTTCTCACACTTACTAATATGCACACACACATGCAACAATTAATGCACCACCCTTATCATGTCAGCTTTAGCAACCACTCACAACTTTGCACAACAAGCATATCCAAAAATTCAAGCGAGACTTTAACAATTTGCACAAGGAAATAAAAACCAAAGTTTGCATACCACAAAGGGGTTTGTAAGCCTCATTTTGACATTTCAAATCTCGTAATTCATGCAAAAATAAAGTATACAAGGGCACTCACAATAGCACATCTAGAAGGAATATCAAATATAATTTAATTCATACACAAACAACAAAGGTGAGAGTGGCGAGGGAAATGATCCAAGCTACATTCATGCAACAAATTTTAGAAGGCAATGTGTTCTCGTTCCTACCCCACATGAAATTCAAACAAGAGATATCTCAAGTAATTCAAGCAAACAAAATAATTTAATCACTTAGGTTTCACAACCTAACAACACACAACAATCACCTAGGTCCGAGTGTTATTGAACCTAGGCTTTAATATAACCAAATGTAACACCCTATTCCAGACCCGATTGCCGAGCTCGAATATTATGACGCTACACGACCATCTCAATTCATGTTCATCACAAAACATCACTTTATTACACATGCATCTTTTTATTTCTTTTATTATTATAGTGTTCACATTATATGTAAGTCATACTTACTCTAGGGAGGTTAGCACATGCTGAAAATTCATTGATTAATCATAAAATAGCACAAAACATACATTAGGACCACTTAGCAAAATTTCCCAAAACTATTACGTAGGAATCAATACTATTAAAGTGGTATCGATACCGCTTGAAAAATAAATACCAAATTAGTTTACTATTTCTCGTTTAAAAAACCCGACTATCGAAAAATATTGATACCATTGATGAAGTATCGATATTTTCACCCCAAGTATTGATACTCATGACAAAATATCGATATTGACTGGAAAAATTTACTTCTTGCACTTCGAAAATCACAGAGGTATCATTTTTTAAACCCAATTACCGATCGCTCTGCTCTAGATAAGAAAAATATGTCATATACAAGTATATAATTCATGCTAACTTAATTCTAATCATCATGCAACATTCACATAATCAAACAAACATTAAAATGTCAAATAATGGTCCAAAACATCATAATCAAGGCTAAGTAAGAAACCAATAAAACATACTTTAAAATCCATAAGTTTACTCAAAATAAACATGTAATCAACTTAATAATCATATCATATTACCACATTGCCTTATTCCCCAAAACATAATCAATAACTAAACACCTACTAAAGAAAAGACTCGCTTTGATTGCCCCATTAAACCACACCAACCACACTGAAGCGCTACTAATCTATAATGATATTAAAAGGAAGGGTGAGCTTAACGAGTTCAGTGAATGCCTAAAACATCTCTCATGCAAACTATTCATCAAGCATCAACCAACAATCATATAGCATAATCATAACAATCTCAATTTCAGTTTCATGTCATACTTCCTCATGCATTATTTAATAGTCCATTTACATAGTAAGCACATATACTTGTAGGCATATATTACAACACATATAAACACATTTAAAGATAATTTGACATTTGAGCTATGAAACATTAAAGTGAGCTTATCATCACACATCGGATAGATCTAACTCTCTCCTTATTTCCCTTCACATGTCTTGTTGAATGGAGATTAGCTCACATTCCTGTATCCCTCCAAACATGTCCCAGGGCCTCAATGCCAAAAAATCATTGTACATATAAGTGCGTACTCACAATCCTATGGCATGCCAACTATATCCAACGATCTCAAGAACATAAGACCAAAATATCCGTTATTAAACACACATATTACTTTATGAACTCTGCATATTATCACTGAATATTTACGTCATTAGCACAATATTATCACTGTCACTTAGCATTCACAACATGCTTTCATATACACTTTCATAACAGAAATCATGAGCACATTGCACATATAACAACATCTCATCTTAATCCATATTTACGTAATAGCACAAGCACATAATTCATAGGTTAAATATGAGTACGAGAAAGCTAACACTTGGAATTTAAAGTAGAGGTTTAGGCTACTACCAAATTCCCAAACAATGCATTGAATCGTGTCTACAAGTAGCGATTCCAAACACTCATCAAAATTATGCTTTTGCCAAAATGCTGAAAGCTCAAACAATTTTTTCTTTGCCAAAATTATACTCGTTAAAGGTCCTATTGACTCTGATGTTTCAATAAGACAAACCGTACAAATACAGAACCAACAATCAGTCAATAACTTAACTTAAATAGTCAAAAATATTAGCCTAAGTTACGTTCTTTTTTAACCAAAACCTTTAACATGGAAAACTTAAAATTCTAATATCCCGATCTACACTTAATATTTTTGCATGAAAAGAATTTTTTTCACCTACATATTAATCTACAACTTATTCCCAACCTTTAAACTATACAAAACTACTTGTTTTAAGGTATCTAAATTTTTCGACGTACAAAGGTAACTATGATGAAAATTTATTAAAACTTGAGAAATCCTTAACAAAACTTCAAACTAACATTAGAAACCTCCTAATCTTGTTAAAATAAGTTGAAAACCACTTTAAAACCAAGTTTCAATCCACAATCCCAAAATCCACCATTAACGACCTAATTTTTTGCTTTTATTTAAAACATGTGTTTTAATGGCTATAAATTTGATTTAAAAGTCTAGATAACGTTTAAAACTAATGGGAAGACGAATGGTTACCTTCGATGGAAGAATAAACGAGTTTTTAATGCAAATCCAAGAAACCCACAATTGAGGAAGATGATGAAATCAATGGAATTTTTGGGTGTTTTCTTGAAGTATTATGGAGGTTTAATGCTTGGTTGATGGTAGAAATCAATAAGAATTAGGATTTCAAGTTCAAAATTGAATGGAATAGCAAGAGAGAACAAGGGATGGCAAACACAAATTTTGGGGATTGTTTTAGGTGAAATAATTTGGAGAATGGGGTTTTTAGGTTGAATTTTAAATTTTGGTGTATTTACTTCATAAAAACTCTCAATTTTGACTATTTTACAAATCAGTCCTATTTTAAAAATTAAAGTTTTTTTAAAACTCGTTTTCAGAAATTGATTTAATTTCCTAAAAGTCATAGTTGAAAAACATTATCGGTTTACCATACCCTAAATTTTCGAGCACAAATAGGCTAAAATTCTTAAAATACCCTCAAAACTTCTAGGTCCAATTTTGGGGTGTGACAAGTTCTTCAAAATGACAAAGATAATGGTCCTTTTGGTTGTGCCAATGTAGTTTTATATTTTAAGTCTTGGTTTTTATCACAAAAACAAAACATTAGTTAATCTTATGCAATCTCATAAAAGAGAGCTTGTCTATTTTAAGCTAATAAATGAGAACATTTGTGAGTAGTTTATTTTTAGCAATTATAATATTTTTTTTATATAACATTGGAATTGGGATAAGGTCACACAATTTAAACCCGTCATAATTATAATATTTTTTAAACTTTGAAAATTATTGTGAAACAAAGTAGTATAATATTAAATATAAATATAGGTTGAAGTACTTGGGAGGTCACTATAATATAAGGATTGGATCAAATTAGTCCATATAGTAAATGGATCAATTTAGTTCCTATATTATTAAAAAGAATCAAATAAATTCAAATTGTAATAGGGTTATTATTTACAGTATAAAAATGTTTCAATTTTATTTTCAATTGTAAATAATATCATTCATTTATAGAATCATAATAGCTTTAAAAATATTAACTCTGTTAAACAATAAATGACCATTTTTTAAAATTATTAAAATGTTAACTCTATTCCAATTTGACTTGATTTGGCTATTTTACCCATCTAACATCCAAAAAAATAATTACAAAAATTACCCTAGTTCAAAAACATTCACCCAAATGACCTGAAATGAACAGTAAATTTGGGTTGTGGGAATTAAATGGTCGGCACCCCTTTGTTATTTGACCTAATGAATGCCTGATGATTGTGTCAGGCTTTTAAACATTGATTTTTTTTTTGTTTTGAGAATGTAATGGCTGGTACCAGGGTATTTTTTTTACCCCATATCATACTGGTATATGTTTATACTAGCATTTGAAAACAAAATTGAGTTTTGGCCATGTAATGGTCGGCACCAAGTACCCATAATAAAAAAAAATATTTTTTCGGTATTGCCCATTTAATGGCCGACACCTAGTCCCATCAGACATATTCTTTTTTGGCCTATAGATGGATAACACTAGCTTTTTAGGGACCCGAGAAATTTTTCTTCCTACTGTTTTAGGACACTGATGGTCGATACCAACCTTATCAGATATAATTTTTTTATTTTGGGACACTGATGGTCGACATCAACTTTATCAAATTTAAAAAATATATATATTTTATTTTGGGACACTGATGGTCGGTACGAATTAAATTTTTTTTATTTTGAGACACTGATGGTCGACACCAACTTTATCAAATTTAAAATAATTATTTTTTTATTTTGGGACACTGATGGCCAGCACCAACTTTATCAGATATAAAAATGTTATTTTTTTGGTTTTGGGACACTGACGGTCGGCTAACCGCCTCCGAACGTACTCCCGTTTACGTGTATTTTTGGGCTTCTGGAAATATACGAGTTGAGTTGTAATATAGTTACAATGAAGTAAATAAGTACTCCAAGGATCGTATCCAAGAGAGACAAAGCGATAGTAATTTTAATCCCTGCAAAGAAAAGAATTAATTAGTAATCTTTTTAGGGTTTATAATATGAAAGAAAAATAAATTTTTTGGGTTTTAAATTAAAGAACATAAAATTAAAGAAAAAACAAAGGAAATAGAAAGATATGAGAAATTCGATAAACAATTTTTTATAGGGGATTAGCTCGCTTTAGTATGATTTCTTCAATCGTTGCTTTTAGGGTTTTCGTCAATCAACTAGTCGCTACTCTAACAGGATCTTCTGATTTTTCACTAACATAATGAGTCAACAAAGACTACTTATCTTTCGATCTCACAGTCTAGATTGGTTTGGGGTAAAGGTGTTCTCGCATGGACAATATCAATTTTTGGTTAATTCCCACCTAAATGACTTTCTTGGATTGTCAGGCCTAGGGTTTGTTTCACGTTCTTCCTTTTCAAAACAATTGATCCGTTGGAAATCCCTTTATACAACAATCAAATAATCATACTTCCACTCACTAATCCCCCACAAAGGGATTAGTTCCTCATGGTTTCTTCAAACATCATAAATTCAATAATAAAAGTAAACATGAAAATTGCGATTAAAATATGATTTGAAAGAAACTAAGAATTGTTTAGCAATTTGTTGGGACAAATCCACAATTGTTTATGTGAAGTTACAAATCTTGTTTCCCCACAAAACAGAAATGAAAATAATCAAGGAAATGAAAAACAACTAAAAGCCTAAATTACAAAGAGAAATTAAATTAAGGAAAAAGGTGTGTAAACCTAACTGCTAAAGGGGCCTATTTATAGCATTTGGACGGTCGTTTTCCTTAACCATAGGTTAGCTACTGTTCTTCGTGTTTAGGTTATGTAAGACCAAAATGTCCTTCATTCAGTGTTATTTCCGCATTCAGGAGTCGATGTTGTGACACATAGGAGCCATGTCACGACGTAAAAGACATTCTACTCCTTAGTGTGTTTTCCAGGTGTTGTCGCGACATATAGAAGCCGTGTCGCAACGTAGAAGACAATCTACTCCTTAGTGTGTTTTCCATGCGTTGTTGTGACACACAAGAGCCGTGTCGCAACATAGTGTACTCCTTAGTGTGTTTTTAGGCGTTGTCGAGACATAGAAGACAACTTTGAAATTCTGTAGATTTGGTCACTGTGTTGCGACAAAGATTACTCTATGTTGTGACATAGTGATCAACTTCGTTATTGCTCATATTCTAAAGGTCTCCTACACACTCACAAATTCTGTCATCTAACTTTTAGGCCATACTCGGCCCTAGAGTCAATAAAAAGAACCTTTTTACACTTTTTACACATTTTATTTATCATACGAAATCTGAAATAAATTCTAAGTAAACCTAAGGAAAATGCCTAATTTTAAGCTTCTAAAGTGTGAAAACTAGTTTAATTTGCTAGGTTGAATTACGACAGATCGAACGCCCCTACACTTGGTTGTTGCTTGTCCTCAAGCAAACAAAAACAAAAACATATGAAAACATAAAGGCTTGAGCACATATCATACAAATACTAGTTTTAGAACACCTACTTTTAGCATTTTCATATATTCAAATAATTTCAGCATGATAAACGAGTATTCTAACCACTTGTGTTTAAAACATCTAAGTTCAATAAGTTACATATGACACAAGCATAAAAGCCTTATCTGCATAATTTCATCAATGACTAATACAAGTACTTTAATTATTCCAGTACAATACAAATAGTTGTAATAGAATTGTGTAATGTCATATTCATTCATCCATAGATCTATTTAGGTCACATAGGTCTTTTTGGTTTGTAACGTTCTGAGGTTTATGACAGGTATGAAGTTCAAAAAAGATAGGAAGCACAAAAGGTTACAAACACGAAAATAGTTTGGCACATTGTATTGTTCCTTACTCTTCCTTCTTTCACCTTCCTTATCTCTCCAATTAGGAAATATCAATATGATCTAATCCCTTTAGCTAGCATACAAGTATTTTACATTTCTTGAACAAGATTTTCTTTTTGGCTTTTTGTGACTTTGTCACTTTTCATACTTTTTTCTCACTCAAGATTTTTTCTTTTGTTTATTTCGACTCATCTTTTCTTTTCTTTTGGATTTTTCTTGTTTCATATTTCTGGCTATACTAAAGTTCATATACCATATTAATTTTCCTATTTCGCTATTGTTTTATAAACTCCACCTTAATGTGTCTACTTACTCTCAATACATATGGTCATACGTCTATAATCGTGCAAATCAGACCAAAAAAGAGTAAACACAAATTGATTTTTCTAGGCTTTATGGTTTGTAATGTGGTTCATCACGAAGGTTCAATAAGCTCAAATATGGGTACTTAATGGAAAAATTAGAATAAGGTTGCTTTTTGGCTCTAAGTGTATCCAAACAATGCCTTAGGTAATCCCTAAACATCTCGATATGCATAAACGTCAATTTAATCACACAATCTCAAAATTAACATTTATCATATATACTAGCATGCTTGTTTCCTCATATTATTCACATCATTTGGTACAAATAATACCTTTTACCTATATTTAGTGTAACCTATAGAACTTAATAGTTTCATGCTCAAAAATTAAAAAACTACTCATCATCATGCCAAATTTATTCAAAATATACAATCAACCTATTGTACATGTTCCTAACCAATCACTTGTGTTTTTACAAGCCACGACAAAATCAAAAACAAAAATAAAAACATAGCAAAAATTTCTATGTTACCCCCACACTTTAAAAAACACATTGCCCTCAATGTGTAGCCCTTAAAATGTAAGGAACAAAGTTATCTGGTTGATTGTGGATGGCTCGTCTTCTAATGGTGGGTTCCTCCTCCCTTTGGCATGAATGGTTCCAAAATGTCGTGTCTCCTTCATATGAGGTTCCTACATAGCTTGTAATGATTTTTATTTTTATTTATTTTTATTTTTTAAAAGAAACTAAATATGTATATAAAAGGAAAAAATAATATAATAACTAGTAATTAAATAAATACATATCCTTAATAAAGAAAACTACGGCATAACCCTAAAGAAAACCTAAAATATAAACCCCTACATCTTATTCATCATCATCATTTAATCCTTGTAATCCCTTATACCTGACCCAAAAGATACGATCGGATCTAGAAAATTATTTAAGTAATTTACCCACACCCAACTCGACAATCTAAAATCATTCACATTCATTCCCAAAGATAAACATAAATATACATAGTTATAAATTTAAATCCATAATTAAAATAAAATAAGTTAATAAAACTCCCAAAACTTAAAATATCAAAGGTCCCAAAGTAAATTGTATTTACAACCCAAAACAAATAGTTACTAACAAAATATATTAATAATCCAAAATCAAAATAATAATAATAATAAAATAAAATAATATAAATTTGTAACTAAGCTTCCGGGTACCGAGTCACCTAATTCCTAATTACCTGTAAGGAAACTGTGGAGGTATGAGCTATAAAGCCCAGTGTGTCTCTAAAGTACATACAACCTAATGTATTTATAAATCAACATAACAATTTATATCACAAAAAGGTAACCACAAATCATATTTCATATACAAGCACATTGCAATGCACCCATACTCCATCACACCAACTCAGTGAAAAGATTCCCCAAAACCCTTTCCCAACCAACGTCACCAATCGCAGTGTGGTTTTAGTATCAACCTTAAAAGGAATGATAATCACTTCTTCCACCTTACAATCTCACCCCATGAACACACAATGGTATGACCACATGATTATCATATATATATATTGCCTCAATCTCAATCACAATTTATATCCCATAAATCACAATCACTATAGAATACTCACAATAATTACCCATCACATGCTTAATGTACATATATATATATGCATAACATTATCATCATACACTTTCACAGCTCAATCAATCATACCATCATTTTTTAATCACAACACAGTTATCCCAATATCAACATACCTCGAACAACATGAAATCACATAATCTCAACAACATCACATACATTAAGGTATATTACAGTTAGAAACACACCTCAAGCAAATAGAACTCTAGCAATGAGGAGGTCATCTGCCATACACTGTATGAGTTCCCGGTCTAACGGAATTAGATCCTACAAATACAACTAAATATTATTACAAACCTAGCCACCACTTAAACACAAAACTAAACTAAAGTAACTTACGTGTAGCTCTCAAAATCAATGCAGGAACGGGTTGAGCAAGTGGAGGAGGTAAGTCGTCCGCCTCGGAATCGTGATCACCTAAACACGAATATTTTATATTCGTAATCCCCAAATTAAAACTCTAAAATAACTTAAAGTATAAAAATTAAGATAAAACTATCAAAACGAGACTTACGGGTTAGAATTTGGCAAAACAGACAGCAAAATTGAACTCAAGACATCAAAAAAATGGAAGGGTAGGGTTTTTCGAAAAAAGTCAATGGTCAACGGTCAACGATTTGACTTGGTTTGGTTTGGACTTGGTTCAATTGGGTTATTGGGTCAAAAGGGTTTGGGTTATTGGTTTAAAGGTCTTGGGTTTATAAAGGTTTAAGTCTTAAGTGTTTATGGGTATTAAGGTTTAATTTGGATATAAGGTTTTGGGTTAGGCATGGGTGTAAGGGTTAAGATTTGGGCTTAACTCTAGACAGCCCACTTACAACTTATACCATAAGGAAATTTTAAGGTTTTCCCATCCTCCTTGTCGGCGATACCAAAACCCCTCCGAAACCACCACGCACGGCCTTGATTTAGCCCATCCACAAAACAACAAACTACAAACAAAAAGCTAACACAACCCCAAATTACCCATGCTACCAATAATGAAGAACGATGGAGAAGAACGACGAACCACTAGAAAATCGTTCCTCACCACCGATGGTGGCAATGAGAGGTTTGAAAGTGTGGGTTAAAATGTGAGATGACAAGGAGTGTTTTAATAGTGGCGGTGCAAGACACGAACGGCGGTAAGGATATGGTTGAAGATAAGTTAGAAAAAAAAGAAAGAAATGAGAGAGACTTGAGGAGAGAAAAACAAATCAACAGCAATAACAAATGAAAAGGGAAGAGTTTCAAAAAGGGGAGTTAAGATGCTTAAATACCTAAGCAATTTGGGTTATTTCCTCAGAGGTCCCTAGAGTATACTAGGGTTTCAAAATTATCCATAAATTTTGTATTTACCTCACTTTAATCCCTAAAATTCTAGAGTGTTACAATTCTCGTCCCTTAAAAGGAAATTTCATCCTAAAAATTTACCTAGACCAAGAAGATGTGGATACTGGGCCGTAATGAGGCTTTGGGCTCCCACGTAGCCTCCTCATAACTATGGTTGCGCCACAAGACCTTAACCATCTTAATAGTCTTCTTCCTAAGAACCTTTTCATCCTGAGCAATGATTTGAATCGAATCCTCCTCAAAACTCAAGTCAGGACGAACCTCAATCTCCTCAATAGGCACAATATGAGACGAGTCCGACTGATAACGTCTCAACATGGAGACATGGAAGACATCATGAATCCGCTCAAGCTTAGGCGGTAACTCAAGCTGGTGAGCAATTGGTCCCACTCTACAAAGTACCCGATAAGGTCCGATAAAACGAGGACTTAACTTGCCTTTTCGTCCAAACCTAAGTACCTTCTTCCAAGGAGACACTTTCAAGAAAACCTCATCACCCACACTGTACTCAATATCGTGACGCTTCAAATCGGCATAAGACTTTTGTCTGCCAAAAGAAGCCTTAAGTCTCTGACGAATCAACTTAACAGTCTCCTCAGACTCATAAACAAGATCTGGTCCCAACAACCAATGCTCCATCAACTCAGTCCAACTGATAGGGGTACGACACTTGCGCCCATACAAAGCCTCATAAGGAGCCATCTTAATACTGGCCTGATAACTGTTATTGTAAGCGAACTTAGCCAGTGGTAAGAAATCCTCCCAACTCCCTTGATACTCAATCACACAACCCCTCAACATGTCCTCCAAGACCTAAATCACCCGCTCGGATTGAGCATCAATCTGCGGATGGTAAGCAATATTGAAGTTTAACCAAGTACCTAAAGCACGGTGCAAGGATTCCCAAAATCTCGAAGTAAACCTTGGATCTCGATCAGAGATGATAGATAACGGTACCCCATGAAGACGAACTATCTTTGAGATGATAGATAACGGTGCAAGGATAATCGACCCTCATTCGAATGTAATGTGCGAACTTAGTGAGTCAGTCCACAATCACCCATAAAGAGTCTTTCTTGGATGCTGTTAAAGGCAAACCACTCACAAAATCCATAGTTACCTTTTCCCATTTCCACTGAGGAATCTCAATCGGTTGCAGTAACCCCAAGGGACATTGATGCTCGACCTTAACTTTCTAGCAAGTCAGACACTTCGACACAAAATCCACAACATCCCTCTTCAAACCCTTCCACCAATACCTATCATAAAGATTCTTATACATCTTATCTTCGCCAGGATGCATGGAATAAGGGCTATCATGTACCTCATAGAGAATAGTCTGTTTAATCTCAGAATCCCTTGGAAAATAGTATCGAACATGAAAGCATAATAAACCATTCTGATCAACAGAGAAGTCCGTAGACGTACCTTCCTTTACCTCCCTCGTAGGGTGCTTTAGATAAAGATCATTAGCTTGCTCAGCCTTAATCTCCGAGAGTAAAGTGGGAATAACTCGGAGTTCAGCGAAAAGACTGCCATCCTCAAACAAACTAATCCTGGCAAACAATGCCCTCAACTCAGCCACAGCACTACAACTTAAGGCGTCGACAACCACATTAGTCTTACCAGGGTGATACTCAATCTCAAAATCATAGTCCTTAAGTAGCTCCAACCAACGACGTTTCCTCAAGTTAAGCTCCTTCTGAGTAAGCAAATACTTCAAGCTCTTATGATCAATGAAGATATAACACTTCTCCCCATAGAGATAGTGTCTCCAAATTTTAAGAGCAAAAATTATCGCAGCAAGCTCAAGGTCATGAGTACGGTTATTAATCTCATGCGGTTTCAGCTTTCGAGAGGCATAAGTCACAACATTTCCCTCTTGCATTAGCACACATCCCAATCTAGTGTGAGAAGCATCACTGTAGACAGTATAAGCTTTCCTAGGCTCAGGTTGGATCAGAACTAGTGCTTGAGTCAACATAGTCTTTAGTTTCTTGAAACTACCCTCCTGAGCCTCGGTCCAAACAAATGGAACATTCTTCCTTAATAGCTTAGTCAACGGTGCTGCGATAATCGAGAAAACCTCAACAAACCTTCGATAATAGCCAGTTAAACCCAAGAAGCTACGAATCTCAGAAACATTCTTAGGTTGCTTCCAGCCCATAATAGCCTCAATCTTTTTCGGATCCACATAAATACCCTCAGTAGAAACTATATGACCCAAAAACATCACCTCAGATAGCCAAAATTCGCACTTGCTGAACTTAGCATAAAGCTGCTTCTCTTAACGTTTGCATGACAACTCTCAAATTTTCTTCATGCTCAACCTCAGACTTAGAGTATAATAGAATGTCATCTATAAACACCACCACAAATTGATCCAAGTAGCGTTGAAACACCCTATTCATCATATCCACAAAAGCAACAGGGCCATTAGTTAACCCAAAGGGCATTACCAAAGAGTTATAGTGCCCATAACGAGTTCGAAAAGTTACCTTGAACACATCTGAATCTTTCACCTTAAGTTGATAGTATCCAGACCTCAAGTCAATCTTAAAAAACACAGTAGCTCCCCGAAACTGATCGAATAGGTTATCAATACAACGCAAGGGGTACTTATTCTTAATTGTTAGCTTATTCAACTTTCGATAGCCAATGTACAACCGAAGTGTTCCATCCTTCTTCTTCACAAACAAAACTGGAGCTCTCCAAGGTGAAACACTTGGTCGAATAAAACCCCTATCCAACAGCTCTTGCTACTGTACCTTCAACTCTTTGAGTTCCTAAGGTGTCATTCTATACGGTGCCATAAATATAGGAGTTGTGCTAGGATAGACTTCTATGCCAAACTCAACCTCATCACGCTTAGGTGACACCCCAGGCAATTCTTTCGAAAACACATCGAGAAAGTCCTTCACCACTCAAATTTTATCAACCTCAAAATCAGATTACCTTGGATCTAGAATGTAAGCCAAATAAGCCATGGATCCCTTTCTAATTAACTTTTCGGCTTTAAAGGCTGAGATCACATTAGACAAAAACCCTCTACGTTCACTAACTAGGGTTATCAGTCGGTCATCAGAAGTTCTCAGAGTTTCCCTTTTCTTCTCATAATCCAATTTAGCTCGGTGCTTGGAAAGCCAGTCCATACCTAGTATAAGGTCAAATTCATTGAATGGCAACTTCAATAAATCGACAGAGAAGATTTCCCCTTGAATCTCTAAAGGACAGTTGCGATATATTCTAGTAACCTCTACAGAGTTACCCACTGGACTTTGAACAATTACCGCAGACTTAAAATTTTCAGCAGTAATCTTAAGACCCCAAGACACAGCACTAGCCACATAAGAATGTGTTCATTATTGAGCAAAGCAAAATAAGGAATAGAATGAATAGAGAAAGTACCTGCTATAACGTCAGGCTCATCACGATCCTCATGCCTCTTAGTAACATATACCAACCTAGGCTATATCGCCCCAGATCTAGAAGCTCCACCATTCTAAATTGGCTTACCTCTAGTAGCTGAACCCAAAGCAACCGATCTAACCTGCCCTTTACCCCTAAAAGGAGCCTAAACCGAAGCCTGAGACTGACTCTGTACAAACGATCCAGTAGGAGGATGGGGATAATCTTTAAAGAAGTGCTCCTGAGAATCACACCTAAAACAAGCCCCTATCTTTCTCCAACACTCGCCCCCATGTCTTTTATTACAGTAAGAACATAGATGCATGGGACGAGGTCCAGTAAAACCTCCAACACTACCCACTAGAGCTATCGAAATCGCAGGCCTCACTCTCGGATAACTAGGCTGAGCTATCTTCTCTCTAGGCCTCTTAATAGAAAATCCTCCCGTACCTGGCTGAGCTGATGGACCTGCTGGCTTCTTACTACGTTCCTTATCCTAAACTCTCTAAGCCTTAGTACGTGCCTCCAAACTCTCTGTAGACCTAGCTCGACTAATCAGGTCACTGAATATTCTGTCATGATGCAAGTTAACCCCAACCTAAAGTGAGAGTCGTAGTCCCTTCCTAAACCAATCAAATTTTTCTTTTTCGTTGGTTTCCAGCCCAGATGCATAGCGGACAAACCTCAAGAACTTTATCTCATAGTCATTAACGGACATGCCCCCTGTCTTAAGTTCATAAAGTCATCCTTGCACTTGTCGAGAAACTCCTCACCCACGTAACGATCATGGAAGGGCTCTTTGAAAATCCCATGTAATCTGACCAGTAGGAGTAGACTCCTCCACAGTGTCCCACCAATTTTGAGCCTTACCCCTCAGTAAAGAAATAACAACTCTAACCTTCTGTCCAGTAGGGTAATTCATCTCTACAAACAATCTCTGTAAATCCTTCGGCAGTACTCAGCAACTTAAGGATCTGTACCAATCTTACCCTCAAACACCTTCATTCAAGCAGCAATAAAATCAGTAGAAATGGGCCTACTCGGACCCTCAGACTGAACCCCAATAGATCCACAAAGCAATCTCAGTAACTCTCGATTAACCGTGACACTGTCCAACTCCACGGTCTCACTATCCCTAGTATCGGGCACATCCTCAACAGGAGCCTCCTCAACAGGTAAGTCTCCTCCAACAGCTGGCTGACCCTCAGCACCTATGTGCAGCCCGTCCTCAGTAACATGAGGCAACTCATCCACATTCGCCTCGGCTCGAGCACAGGAGTAAAGTCGCTAACGGCCCTAGTAGTACGGCCCCAACCTCGACCTTGGCCGCGACCAGTCGTAAGTCTAACACTCCTATGTGGCGGCATACTATCTATCTACATCAATTAAGAATATTAAAGTAAGAATCGGTACCGGAGGTTTAGAATAAATTGTATATATTTATATATCTATATATAACATAAATTATTATAACTCATCGATTCAATTTTTTTAAACCCCTATTTAACCTAAAAAATTTTCAAAATCAAGCTTGGAGAGCCTCATAGTCCGTGGGTTGAACTCGACTCTGATACCACTAAATGTAACCCCCTATACCCGACCCAAAACATACGATCGGATCTAGAAGATTATTTAAGTAATTTACCCACACCCAACTCGATAATCCAAAATCATTCACATTCATTCCCAAAGATAAACATAAATATACATATATATATTTTTAAATTCATAATTAAAAATAAAATAAGTTAATAAAAATCCCAAAAATTAAAATATCAAAGGTCCCAAAATAAATTGTTTTTATAACCCAAAACGAATAGTTACTAATAAAATATATTAATAATCCAAAATAATAATAATAATAATAATAATAAAATAATATAAATTTGTAATTAAGCCTCCGGGTACCAAGTCACCTAATTCCTGATTATCTGTAAGGAAACTGTGGAGGTATGAGCTATAAAACTCAGTGTGTCTCTAAAGTACATACAACCTAAAGTATTTATAAATCAACATAACAATTTATATCACAAAAAGGTAACAACAAATCATATTTCATAGACAAGCACAATGCAATGCACCCATACTCCATCACACCAACAAAGTGAAAAGGTTCCCCAGAACCCTTTCCCAACCAATGTCACCAATCGTAATGTGGTTTTAGTATCGACCTTGAAAGGAATGATAACCACTTCTTCCACCTTACAATCTCGCCCCATGAACACACAATCGTATGACCACATGATTATCATATATATATATATATATATATTGCCTCAATCTCAATTTACATCCCATAAATCACAATCATTGTAGAATATTCACAATAATTACCTGTTACATGCTCAAGGTACATATATATATATGCATAACATTATCATCATACACTTTCACAGCTCAATCAATCATACCATCATTTTTTAATCACAACACAGTCATCTCAATATCAACATACCTCGAACAACATGAAATCACATAATCTTAACAACATCACATACATTAAGGTATATTACATTTAGAAACACACCTCAAGCAAATAGAACTCTAGTGACGAGGAGGTCATCCACCATGCACTATAAGAGTTCCCGATCTAACAGAATTAGATTCTACAAATACAACTAAATATTATTACAAAACTAGCCACCACTTAAACACAAAACTAAACTAAAGTAACTTACGTATAGCTGTCGGAATCGATGCAGGAACGGGTTGAGCAGGTGGAGGAGGTAAGTCGTCCGCCTCAAAATCGTGATCACCTAAACACAAATATTTTATATTAGTAATCCCCAAATTAGAACTCTAAAATAACTTAAAGTATAAAATTTAAGATAAAACTGTCAAAACGAGACTTTTAGGTTAGAATTTGACAAAATGGACAGTGGAATCGGACTCATGATGTTGGAAAATGGCAAGGTAGGGTCTTTCGAAAAAAGTCAATGGTCAAAGTCAAAAGTCAACAGTCAAAGTCAATAATCAACGGTCAAGGTCAACGGTTAACGGTTTGACTTGGTTTGGTTTGGACTTGGTTCAATTGGGTTATTGGGTCAAAAGGGTTTGGGTTATTGGGTTTAAAGGTCTTAGGTTTATAAAGGTTTAAGTCTTAAGCATTGATGGGTATTAAGGTTTAATTTGGATATAAGGTTTTGGGTTAGGCATGGGTGTAAGGGTGGAGATTTGGGCTTAACTCTAGACAGCCCACTTACAACTTATACCATAAGGAAATTTTAAGGTTTTCCCACCATCTTTATTGGTGGCACCAAATCCCCATCGAAACTACCACGCACGTCCTTGATTTGGCCCCTCCACACAATAACAAACCACAAACAAAAAGCTAACACCAACCCCCACTTACCCACACTACCAACAATGAAGAACGATGGAGAAGAGTGACGAACCACTAGAAAATCAAACGGTTAAGGTTGTTCCTCACCACTGATGGTGGCAATGAGAGGTTTGAAAGTGTGGGTTAAAAATGAGATGACAAGGACTATTTTGATAGTGGCGGTGCAAGACACGAACGATAGAAAGGATATGGTCGAAGATAAGTCAGAAAAAAAAAAAGAAAGAAATGAGAGAGACTTTAGGAGAGAAAAACAAATCAGCAGCAATAACAAATGAAAAGGGAAAAGTTTCAAAAAGGAGTAGTTAAGGTGCTTAAATACCCAAGCAATTTGGGTTATTTCCTCAAAGGTCCCTAAAGTATACTAGGGTTTCAAAATTATCCATAAATTTTGTATTTACCTCACTTTAAACCCTAAAATTCTAGAGTGTTACAATCCTTTCTTCCTCTGTCCTTCACTTTGCCTTTGTTACAATAAAACAAAATGAGTGAACAAGTCGTCAGCTAATAACTTGCTAGGAGGATTCATTATTTGATCGAATCATTTAGTTGGTACCCCTGCTTTCTTACACATGGCTATTACTAAATGAGGGAAGAATACACCTTTCCCTAAATTATTTGCACATTCTACCATGCTTCGATAAATCTATTTACCAACATAGATCCTTTTCTTCGTAAGAATCCCATAAGTAATAATAGCATGGATTGGGCTGATCTCAAACATATCTGTAGCAGGAAAATTCTGGAGCAAACTTATTTCATCCACTTTTTTACTTTAGGTGTCATTAATTCTTGATTAAAAGTTTCTAGGATTGTCGTACCTTCTCGATACGTCCATAGTTTTTTTTCAACTATCAAGAATAGCAATATTTCTTCTGTGTCTATATTTGAATTCCTTTAAATCAGTTCGATGTAAATAATATTGATAATAGTATGGTGCATTGTAGAACTTATAAATCTGTACCTCATTCATGGACACCTTTACCCCTCAAATTTTTAACGTACACTAGATCTGACCGAAGGGTAAACCTACTTCCCTCTTCTTCATTGCCAAATAAAACTCCTACACCATTGAGATATTTACTAGATCCTTACAGGGTAGATAGAATTGAGTCCACTTGTGACCAACCGCATTTTCCCAAATGCCTTTACAATTTCTCGTTAAAGGATCGAACCCTTGTTCTTGAATGAATGTATACAGATGCAGTTGTTGTAGATACCTATCCATATAATTTTTTGGGAACTCAAAAGAAGGATTAGAACCACTTGCACTTGAACTAGCCATGTGATCAAAATTTTTCCTCTTAATTTTAGGTTTTTTTCTTTTTTTCTCAATTATAGTGCAGAATGGAGAAGGAGGATTAGGGTATTTATACTAAACTCCTATAATATTAAAATAAAGAAGTCTAACCTAGTTACAATTATTATTAATCACAAATTAAGAAATTTAAATTAAATTAAATTGTTTAAATGTTAAGAGTTAGTGTTTACCTAGATTACCAATTTTACGTAGGTATGTCAAGACGACGCCTCAAATGTGTCACGACATCACGACCAGACTCTTTGTTCCGTGTGACAAGAGTTGTCGCAACATAGAGATTATGTGCAAAAATGTCGAGACCAATTGTCTTGTTTTGTTTTTAAGCTATTATCGTGACCTAGAGAGGTAGAGTCACGACATCGAGGCTAGTCTTCATCAAAATCAGACTGAATCGCTAGTTATTCCTTGAGTGTCTCTCTTTCTATTTTCTGATGCTGACACATTTTCCCTACACCATAGAGAATTACAATGTAACGGTTACTCGTCGACAAGTACGTCAGTTGTTCCCCCATAGTAGTGCTTGACCCTTTTCCCATTCACTAAGAAAAGTTGGCCATTCTTTCCTATCAACTCAATTACGCCATATGTTGTTACTTGGTTGATGGTGTAGGGTCCTGTCCATCTCGATTTAAGTATTCCTGGAAATAACTTTAATCTTGAGTTAAACAATAATACCTTTTGGCCTGACTCGAAGGTTCATTTTCGAATTTGGGCATCATGTAGTAACCTACTTCTCTCTTTATATAACTCTGTGTTCTCATAGGCCATGAAATGAAACTACTCTTATTCTTGTAGTTGAAACAACCTTTCTTTTCTTACTAATTTTGGATCCAAGTTCAAATTTTTAATAGTCATATATGCTTTGTTTTCCAATTCGATCGGTAAATGGCAGTTTTTACCATGAACGAGTTTATATGGGGATATTCCCAATAGTGCTTTCTATGCTGTCCGATAAGCCCATAAAGCATCGTCTTGTTTTACTTCCCAGTCCTTTCGATTAGGGTTCACAGTCTTCTTCAGGATGTGCTTAATTTGTCGATTAGAAACCTCAGCTTGTGGGTGATATGTCATCACCATATTATGTCTTATATTGTATTTTACAAGGGTTGCTTCAAATTGTTTACTACAGAAATGTGTCCCTTCATCACTAACTAATGCACGGGGTGTCCAAATCTTGCAAAGAGATTCTTTCACAAAAACTTAACTATTGACTTTGTATCATTAGTAGGTAATGCCACAACTTCTACCTATTTGGAGACATAATCCATTGCCAAAAGAATGTATTGATTTTCAAACAAACTAGGAAAAGGTCCCATGAATCAATTCTCCAAACATCAAATATTTCTACCTCAATAATACCTGTTTGTGGCATTTCATCCCTTTTTGAGATATTTTCTGTTCGTTGACATTGATCACTATTCTATACAAACTTGTAGGCATCTTTATTCATGGTTGGCTAATAGAATCCCGATTCTAACACTTTTTGTGTCGTTCATTTTCCTCCAAAGTGCCCACCACAAGGAGAGGCATGATATCCCTCAAGAATATCGTTTACTTCTTCTTTAGCTACACATCGTCAAACTAACTGATCAACACATTGTTGAAACATGTAAGGATCTTCTCAGATATAATTTTTTGCTCATGAATCATTCGTTTTTTCTACTGCCATGATACCTTTGGAGGAAACACTCCTTTTTCTAGGTAGTTCACATAATCTGCATTCCATGGTGTCCCTATTTTCAATTATTGGGTATCCACTTAGAATAACTGCTCGTCTACAAAAGTTTCCCTAATTTCCTCAGAAGATTTAGATGTACTATGATTCTCCAATCGTGATAAATGGTCAGCAACCTGATTTTTAGTTCCTTTTCGATCCATATCCATATAACAAACTCTTGAAGTAGTAGCACCCATCTCATTAATCATGTTTTTGTCTCTTTCTTCTTCATCATATATTTCAATGTCGAATGATCTGTATAGACATAAACACGATTAGCCATTAAATAGGGATGAAAATTTTCACAAGCAAATACTTCCGCTAACATTTCCTTTCTAGTGGTGGTGTAATTACATTGTGTTGGGTTGAGAGTTTTTCTTGCATAATGAATTGCCCCAAGTAGACGATCCTTCTTTTGACCCAAAACAACACCTACAACATGTCAATTGCATCACACATAATAATAAAAGGTTCTAACCAGTTCGGTGTGATAATTATAAGAGCTGATATTAATTTTTTCGAAGGTTTCCACATAATTTTTATCAAACACAAAAGGAACATATTTCAGTAATAACAAATTTAAGGGTTTTGAGATATGAGCAAAATCTTTAATAAATATTCTATAAAACCCAGCGTGTCACAAAAAAATTTTGAATACCTTTGATATTTTTGGGATACGACAGGTTTTTTATTACCTCAATTTTGGCTTTGTCAACCTCTAACCCTCTTCGAGAAATCTAATGTCCCAAAGCTAACCCTTCTTTTACCATAAAATGACACTTCTCCCAATTGAGCACTAAGTTAGTCTCTTCACACCTCTTAAGCACCTTTTCTAGATTCTGCAAACATTCTTGAAATGAGTCTCCATATAACCAAAAAATCATCCATAAATACATCTAGTCCTTCTTCCAGTATATTTGCAAAAATAATTGTCATACGTCTCATAAATGTAGCAGGAGCATTACAAAAGCCCAATGGGCATTCTTTTGAATGCATAGGTTTCAAAAGGACATGTGAATTTTGTTTTTTTCTTAGTCATCTAGGTGTATGGAATTTGATGATAACTTGAATACCCATCTAAAAAACAATAATATTCTTTTCCTGCTAATCGGTCCAACATTTGATCAATGAAAGGTAATAAGAAATGATCTTTCTTTGTTACATCATTCAACTTCTTATAATCTATACATACTCTCCATCCAGTAACTGTTCATCTGGGAATCAATTCATTATCGTCATTCTCTACTATAGTCAATCCGCCTTTTTTTGGTACACCCTCCGTAAGACTAACCCATTCATTGTCTGATATCGTATAAACAATAACTACATCTAACCATTTTAGCAATTCTTTTTTCACTACCTCTTACATGGTTGGGTTAAGTCTTCTTTGTGCATTCACTATGGGTTTCATTTCCTTCCTCTAGACGGATTTTAAGTTGACAAATGCAGGATTTATGCCCTTTATATTTGCAGTAGTCCACCTGATGGCTTTCTTATGTCGTTTCAACACAGCTAACAAAGCATCCTTTTGCAAGCCACTTAATCCGGATGCAGTTATTATGGGTAAAGTATTTTTTCTCCCAAATACCCATATTTCAAGTGTTCTACTAACAATTTTAATTCCAACTCCGATGGTTTCACTATAGATAGTATCATTTTCCTAATACTTGGTATAGACTATTCTAATACCCCTTTACTTTGTTGTCACCACTTCAACTGAGTTGTCACATATTCGGCATTTGGTTCATCTTCATTCTATTCTTCTCCTTCAGAATCATCTTCTTCAAGTTTAGCTGCCTCGATCTGGTTACAACTTGGTTCCTTGTGATTACCTTAGGATTCACATTGTGCGTCCTATAGTATTTCGTTTACACTGTATATTTCGAGTATGTCCATAACATCTTTCCAAGTCTTTGTCCAAATGCTACCTCCTGTCATGATATCTACTTTCCTCTTATTTTTTGCATTTAACCCATCATAAAAATGCTGAATTTGGATGGCGATACGAATACCTCCCCTTAAGATGAATCGGAGTATCATTTTAAATCTTTCCCAAGCTTGCCCTATTGTTTTAGTAACAGTTTGCTTGAAATGAAACATTTGTACATAACCTTGCATAATTTTAGGCATAACAATCATACACTATAGAAACATTTGCACAAATTCTCTCCATGTAGTGATAGTATTAGGTGGCAATCACTCCAACAATAACTTCACTTTTCCGTTTAAGGCGAAAGGAATCAAAAGGAATTTTATGACATCCGTAGAAACATGTATATACGACTGTGCTGCAAATAGCCTCGAACCTCCGTAGGAATGTAACAAGATCTTCTGTCAAAGGATCAAAAAATTTAATATTATCATTAATCTAGGTTATTAGAGATGAGTTTAATTCAAAATGGGTATTATAAATTGATGGTTCTGGTTAAAAACTAGTTGCACTGTGTTCTCTGATAAAAAATCACATCGTTCTCAGTGTCATAGACCTCACTGTCGTAATAAATAATAGCACTAATATGTCCACTCATTTTCAACCAAATTATTTGTCGATAGAAATTCAAAACAAAAACATTATGAAAAAATATAATGATTCGTATAAATATTAACACAAAAATTCAATTTATACCTTCTCAACATCTTTAATTTCTATTCTTTTAAACTTCTTCAATTTTTATTGCTGTAACGTATGCCACTAGAGGCTAAAATATGGGTCATTTATAGCTTAAGAGATAGCATCCCACTCATTTCTGTAAAATTCCCCAAATAGTGGAGGTTAAAATTTGTAGGGAAAAAACGCTCCAAACAAGATGCACTGTCAACAACAGTACTGAAAAGGGTGTCCAGCTGGGAGCGTTTTCAGTACTTTTGCTAACAGTGCATTCTACTTGGAGCGTTTTTTCCCTACAAATTTCAACCGCACTATTTGGGGCATTTTTTACATTCATACTCTCGAGAATCCCAGGTTATTTTTTTGAACAATCTCCTCAATTTTATTTTTTCAAAAGCATCAGTACTAAAAAAACATCTAGTTGGAAGCTTTTTTTGTACTTTTTTTAACTTTGCATCCTATTTAAAGTGTTTTTCCTCTACAAAACAAAACTCATCTCGTCAAATTTATTTTTTCAGAACTCATCAATCAAAATTATATTTTCAGAACTCATTTTGTCAAAATTATTTTTTCCAGAACCATAATAATCACTTAAAAAAATAAAACCCTAACATTAAATCATAAAAAACCCTAAATCCTAATTTAAAATTTCCAAAACCCTAACCTTATACCATAGGCCCTAATTAGCTAGTAAACCTTTGGGCATACACGGGCAAAAGCGCGTTTGCATCAGCGCGCTTTAGTAAAGCGTATTGATGTGGATGTGCTTTACATGTGATAGGGGAAAAAGCATTGAGTTTGACACATTTTTTTGAATTTTCCCTAAAAATGATGTCAGCTTAGCGCGTTTTAGTAAAACCGAACCATTCCGGTAATTATCATTTAAAACAACTTATTTTCATAAATAATTTTGGAATTGAGCCTTTTTAGGTTCATAACCCGTAATTTTTATCTTTAAATTAAAAAGAATTAAATTTTAATTAATTCATTTGATATATAATTTTATTCATTTTGTTAATTTATTTTATTGACAGTAACTCTCCTAAATTTTAGATTGTTATTAGTGAATTATATTATTGTTATTTACATTGAAATATAAAATTTGTATAGCTTAATTATATATATTAAAAGATGTTTACATTGAAATTTATTCAGTTTAGGAAAGATAAAGGAAAAAAAGGACTGTCATTTTTTTCATTTATGTTTCTTTTTATAATAATTATGTTGGTTTTTTCTTTACGTTTGTTTTCTTAAAGAGTATGGGATTTTTTTAGTTACAATAATAAGATAAAATTATAACAATAAATATTATTAGCGCAATTTAAATTCAAGTCATATTTGAAGTGATATATACTTTAATCATTAGGTTATCACATAAAGCTTTAGGGAATTATTTTTTTAATTTATCATTTAAGTAAACTGTTTTCAAGTTCAATTATTTTTATTTTTCTATTTATAATATATTTGAATTGATTGAGGTGTTAATTGACACAATCTAAGAGCATTATAGACACTTTTTTTTAATTTACATGTAAGTCTGAAATTTTTAAATTCATTTTCAATTCAAATATTAGATTAGGTACATTAATTTTTATAGGTAAATTCCTTAGTTGGTCATCTAATTCTTATGACATTTTCATTTTGATCACTTAAAATGAAATTCTTATAATTTGGTCATCTAATTTTTAGGGTGCTTTCATTTTAGTCACCCAAGCGTTAAATCTCTAACATCGGTTAATTGTACATATCACATCATGTTTACACTTTTATTTTAATCACCCAATTTTTAGGACATTTTCATTTTGGTCACCCTAAAAAATTTTTTTTTAGGTATTGGATTGGGATAAAAAAATCATAGATTAAAATGAAAAAGAGATAAAAATTAAAAAATACACTAAAATAAGAACAAAAATTGATACATATATTTAAGCTATAATAATTTTATATGTAAAACTTAAAATATAATCTATTAAATGATTAAAATATAATTTTAAGATATAATTTATACGACAACGATGTTTAATGGTTTCCTTTAACCATGGAATCTATAGTGAAATTCTAGAATTTAATCACTTAATCTTTTTATATTTGTCTAACCATAGAAAATTGAAAGAAATATTTCAATGAATATTTCTAACTATAAATACTGACTCTAAAAAAAAAAATTATCTTAAAAAATTTTAATTTATTTCTCTAAATCGTTTGCATCTTTTTTGTTTTTGTCTAGCGACGGTGTTAGGTTTCGGTTTAGCTACCGCTTGCGTTTTTTCTCTTGCTCATCAACCCTCTTTTTCTTTCTTCTTCTCATCAACTCCATGCGTATTCTCTCTTTTAAGTTTACAGATCTATTTTGTGAATATCTTTATTGTCTTCAAAAGTTGTATTGGACAGATGACGGTACCTATATATCATCGTTGAAATACCATCGACCACCGACAATTTCTTTTAGAAAGTAGTTAGCTCTTCGTTGACTTCTTCATCTGTTTCTGTTCCGAGAGTTTCAAAATAATAAATGATTTTATGAGTCAGTTTGGATTCATGTCGTCTTAAATTTTATATTTTTTTGTTTGTTTTCCAATTGTTTAATAAGTCTACACTTTTAGAAGTTTTTGTCTACTATTATAGTACGCTTTTTAGTTTTGCTTATGCATGTTATCTTGCTTTTGTGAGTAATTTTAAGGTTGGTTTTGTCGTCATCCCTTCTAGTTTGGTGGATGCTCGGTTCTTTTGTAGATTTATAATCGTTGCTCTGGACCATTCAGGGTTGATTTCGTTATTGTATTAAGTGTTTGCAATTATTCCTGATCTGTTATGCTTGAGTTGTGACAAAATCAATTGTCAACATGTCATATTGTTCTATTGATATTGAAGTTAAAACTTTTATAGTGTTGATGGAACTTGTCCTTTTAACACGTACAATAAATATTTTTTTTTACAAATTATATGATCTCGTTCATTAAATAAATTAATAAATTTCTCTTCAAAAAATAAACTCATCCTGAATTTTCTTAACCATCCATACCAATCGTACTTACCTTCTGAAGATGTAAGATGCCTAAACAATGTTTTTATACTCTTAATGTATATATAAATTATGTAAATTAAAAAGACATCGAAAAGTGAGAATATGAAAGTAAAATTGCTACAGCCCATATAATATAAAAGTAAAAAATTAAATTAGAAAATAAAAATAAAAATGTTATGTGCACACAAAACATTTTTGGATAAATATGGTGTTCAGGGGCTCATTTTCATTAAGAGATTAAGAAAAAAAATAATCTCTTAATTCAAGTTCAACTAACACCTCTCAAGGTTTGACATTAAAACACAATTTAATAATAAAAAATAATAAACTCAACAAAAAATTCAAGAGAAACAAAAATGAAAAACACCAAAATATGATAATAAACTGAAAAGTTGAAATGAGAAATAGAAATTATATTAAAACACAAAATTGAGGCAATTAATATCACAAAATTAAAGGGACTAAAGATGAAATTAAACAAAAAGTAAAACGCTAAAACGAAAGAAGGAAGGCTTAAACCTCCGACCTTGAGGTTAACAGCCACACGCTCTAGCCAACTGAGCTAGTCCAGCTCTGCAAGAAGCAAATTATATTATAACTATTTATATTGTGAATATAAAATTAGTATAACTTATATATATATTAAAAGATGTTTACATAGAAATTTATTCAGTTTAGGAAATATAAAGAAAAAAGACATGTTTTTTTATATAAAAACTATGTTAGTTTTTACCATACATTTGATTTTTTTAAGGAGTAGGGGATTTTTTTAACTATCATTTAAGTAAAGTATTTTCAAATTCAATTGTTTTTATTTTTTTCATTTGTAATATTTTTGAATGATTTTGGTCTTAATTGATACAGTTTAAAAGCATTATAGATATTTTTTAAAATTTACATGCAAGTCTGAAAATTTTAAATTCATTTTCAATCAAAATAACAGAAAAGAAAAAAAAAGTTAGCTATACATAAAATAAATTAGAAAATAAAAATAAAAATGTTGTGTACAGAATACATTAAAGCAATATAAAACGATCACACTTAATTCAACGCCAAAAAGCAATCAAATTAAAGCAAAAGGCAATTTAAAGGGACCAATGATGAAATTAAACCAAAACTAATATTATAAACGCTAGAAAGAGGGCTTGAACCTCCGACCTTGTGGTTAACAGCCACACGCTCTAGCCAACTGAGCTATTCCAGCTTCGTGTTCAATAAAACTTATTTAAGATATCAAATTCAATATTTGAAAGCATGTTGATGGTAGTATTTATCTTTTGTTGTTATAGAAAAAAATGTAATATAAGTTTACGGCGATTATAGAAAAAGCATAATATGTTACTTGAACAAAATGTACTAGTTGTAAAAAAAATATGTTAGCATTTATATTTTGTTTAACACGCCAGATTCAAGTAATTCCGTATTGTAGATATTAATGCTAGATCTGAATTTAAAGCTTAAAATAATAGTTAGTTGATGAAAGGATTTTATTGATATGATAGTATTACATTATTAGGAATCAATTAGAACATTTTGAAGTTTATGAATCAATTTAGAGTAGTTTGGATCCATAGACTGACGGAAAGACTTGCTTAATACAATACTATTACTTTAAAGACCTAATCTAAACATTTTAAACTTTAGGTATTTAAAGCCTAAGCTAACAAATAGGTTGACGAAAGTACCATTGAAATAATAGTATTATTTTAAAGACTCAATTAAAACGGTTTGAAGCTTAGTAACCAATTTAGAGAGACCATTGATGCAATTAAACCAAAGGGAAATTAGTTTAATAGCCATGGAAATTTAGAAACCAATATAAAACGACCACACACGATTCAACGTTAGAAGGCAATTTAAAGTGACCAAAGATGAAGTTAAACCAACGCTGGAAAGCGATTAAAATAAAGCAAAAAGCAACTTAAAAGGGGCCAAAGATGAAATTAAACCAAAAATAAAACAATAGAAGGTGGGCTTGAACCTCCGACCTTGCGGTTAACAGTCACACGCTCTAGCCAACTGAACTATTCCAGCTTTGTTGTTGAGATATTCAATAAAACATATTTAACAACTCAAATCAAATATTGAAAGCATGTTCATGGAACCTGGCTCTTGACAGCCGAATCTATTTTGTAGCTATATTAATTCAAATCTTGAGAGCCACTGATAAAGTTGGATAATTACAACTAATCCTTCATTTCTTAAGCAGATGCTTCAAGCTAATTCGCTATCCAGAATCTAGTATGCCAACCAAACACTTATTCTGAAGCTTATTGGAGCAGTTTTGATGCTAGATAAATTTGGCAATCGAGTGAGTTCGCATTACTTGCCTTTACTCCACGATTTACATGTGGGAAGATTTAATTGGGGACCAATAGTACTGACTCGTTTGCATCGGGAGATGTGTTTAGCCACGAAGGCTACATATTAAGAAATTGATGGCTATATTTTGTTTAACATTGTCTATAGAATTTTAAATTTTATCTAACATAGTTCAAATATTTTTCCAATGATTGGATATTTCTAAATGCTCGCAGCAATCATAGAAATTTGGTGGGAGCATACAGTGAAGACATGGAATATCATGCCCGAGATGAGGTAAACATTTAATGATTGTGTTGTTTTATCAAACAAAATTTTTAATGTGGTATTTATTAAAAAAATGTTTTTATGTACAATTCCAGTAGATGTCGTATGCTGATGAAAATGTTGTTCAAATTATTTCATCATAGGCTTTGGCTGGACCTAAAGTGTGGTGTAGTAACATTGCCATCATTTGTTCCCTACTGTTTAGTGGCATCATCCTAATCGAGTGAGGTGCTAGTTCTGATTCGAGTAGTTAATTTTCATTGATCCAAAGAATATGGACGATATGTATAGAATTGATAAGAGAAATAGAGGGGTTGAATGGAGATGGTACCATTGGGATTGGATTCAAACTTGAGATAATCAACACAATTTGGTGGTGAACGAGTTTAACAATCAAGGAAACTTCACAGCCTTTCAAAGTTATTGGACTGGTTCAATGAAAGCAAGAAACATTTTTTATTGAATGATGCCCCTATCTCATTCCAATTGAGGCGTGGTCATTTGAGGAATATTGTGTTGAGACCTAGTGTCCTAAGTGTAGTATGTTTATTTTTGTACACTTGTAATTTGGCAAAAAGGATTGACAAACCAAGCTACAATTTGTATATTGCACTTTGAATTCTTCTAGAGTCAACATCAAATTTCTGGTCTACACAAAAAGTACTCATTGACACTTAGGTGCTCTCTCTAAAAACTCACAAACTTTTAATGTAAAAAATATTACTCTTTAAAAAAGAGCTTTTCAATTACTTAAAAATGAGATTCGTTAGAAACAATGACTACTTCCAACTTCTGAATTGAGCCTATTTCTTCTCTAAACTAAGCCTTAGAAAATTTAAAGCTTAGACCCATTCAGACTTGAACAAAATTAATTATTTAATATTTTATTCTATATATAATAAATATATATATAACATTTACCCTAAAGTGATTTAAGACCTCAGCCCATATATCAATCTCTAATACCTAAATATTTATTCTAATGTGTAATAATTACTAATACCGTTTATATATATTTATTATGCATATAATAAATATTTAAATTCAATTTCCTCTTGTTTCTTTTTTCTTCCTAGACAAAATAGAAATTTCATAATTTTATATGTCAAAATATTTATATATATATTTTTAACAGAAATATTGACTAAAACATTAACTTTTAATATTGTCGGTATGACAATTCACGTGCAATTCATGATTACATGATACTATCAGTCTTTTATTTCACGTTAACAAATAATTTAAAGTTTGTAAAAGTAAAAATAAAAATTCAAAATTCAAAAATTTATAAAAGTTTTTTAAAAAAAATAGCATGTAGGCTAGCAAGTTTTGTAACACCCCAAACTCAACCGAGTTGGTTCAACCCGAATTTGATGAGCTACATTAGTCACCGGAGTGACTCTCCATTAACTCCCAACTTAACCTCCAACACACCACAAATATGCAACATATAATGTGCTAATACAATAGCGAAATAGAATTATGTATGGAATGCAAAACATGCGAGTTTATAAAATCAAACGGAGGAAGTGTTTGCATGTCAACCAATAGTAAACTTAAGGGGTAACATGTAGAAAATAAATAGAGTAATTTAGGGTACGCATATTCGGACATAAATACAAGTACATCAAATTTATTATTAAGGTTCACACAATAACATAAGTTCATATAAATACATAAGTTCGCATAACAATATAGGTTTGCATAAATACATGGGCTTCACAGACAAGGAAGGTAATACATTCAAGGATTCACATACTTTAACTAGGTTTGCTAACAAGGCTATCACTAGCAAGGGTATGCATGTAATTTTGGGGTTGTAAACATATAAGGGTTGCATGCATGGGCACTTCACAACAAAACTGTCTCGAGAAAGGGAATTAAGTAATACGTTGACAAAATTAAGAGAATACAAAATGGCATGCATGCAAAGAGGAATAACGAAACATTAACTTTATTCATGCAAAAAAAATAGGTTAATTGACAAATAATTTAGTGCATAGTTCCAAAAACTAAAAATAAAGTACAACAAAATAAACTTAATGAAATTGTATCTAATAACAATGGCAATATCATAACAAGTCTAATCCCAAGTGAAAAACCATTTCACCTTTAACCTGGGTACGCTGGTATCAGTTCTAAGTTAACCTCACTTAGACCATTCATTTTGCCTTTGCCATCCGCGACCTACTTGCTTGCGAAGTAAGAGAGGAGTGGGTGAATTTATTGAGAACTCGGTGAATAAACAGAAAGCATCATATTATGCTTTAAAAATATGAAGTATAATATAGAAACTTAATATGGAAACCATGTCACGAGCTAGGCTCACCACGAAGGTGCGAGACTCAATTCATAGTTACTTGCTTGTCAAAAAAACATATAAGTTTGTAAAAATAGTTTAAGATGTACTTGTTAGTAATCATACTAAAAAACTTGGCTTGCTTCCGTGGGAAACACAAAACATGTCTTATGCTTGTTCTTGTTCTTGTATTTACACTTGAACATATAACATGTTCTCATACTTGTCATAACTTACTGTTGAATAAGTAGATCTCCTTATAACACCTCATTTGTGACTCAAAGAGTCCTTATGTCCTTATCATGTCCAATAAGTAGAGGTGTTCAAAATTACTCGACCTGAGATACCCGTTCTATTGACCCGGTAAAAAATAAACGAGTATTTTTTTATTTTTAAAAAGTTTTCATGCTGGGTACTTGACCCGTTATTTTTTTACAGGTTCACGGGTTAGGCTCGAGCAATAATTTCTAAATTCCATGAGTACCCGACCCGGTTACCTATGTTTTTTGTATTTATTTAGTTTTAAATTATTTACATTTTTAAGTTAATACTTAAACTGATTCCAAATTTTTTATCCTAATTACTAAATCACTATCCCACTTATTCAATTCTTCCACACAAATCATCTTTGTTAACCCCACCCATTCAATTTTTAACCAAGAGTATTTGTTTTCATGGTTTTCGTTGCTTTTACTTTCAGTGTATATGTTGACATTTTGAATTTTTTTATGTTGTCATTTTTTGCATGTGTTTAACCAATGATGGTAAGGGTTAATTTTCTTCTATATAAGAAAGAAGGCATGTAAATATAAATAAACTAAACCAAAGCTCATGTGTACTTTGTTTGTTCTACGAATCATAATTAACAAAAGTATATGTTATTTTTTCAAAATATGTTGGGGAAAATGATGATGACTTAAAGAAGGTATCTTCCTCACTTGATTCATCTAAGGAACCTAAAATGGATAAAATGGTGATGGACACTCCAACAAGTACAAAAAACAAAAGGAAAGGGGAGAAGGTCGTTGAAATTACAACAGATGGAGGTAAGAAGAGAAAACCTTATACTATTTGGTATCATTTTAAAAAAAATGATAGTGATAAAAATCATGCTGAATGTATTTATTGTGCTGGAAAGATAACTTGTTCATCTAGCAATGGAACTAATGTAATGAGGTGTCACAGTAGTCAGTGTAAGAAAATCACTTTCAACCTAGATAAAAAATAAACAATCTTAGAATTTGAGTCTAAGACAAAGTGCAACACTGATGGGACCATAAAAACTATTAGTGTTCCTAGATTATGACGTTTTGATCAATATGAGATTAGATAAGCACTTGTTAAAATGATGATTATTGATGAGTTGCCATTTATTTTTGTTGAACGTAAAGGAGGAGAGCTTGCTCGTTAACCACCGCCGAACATACTTTCATTCGACATAGATTTCGGCTTTTCGCAAGTATACGAGTCAGGTTGTAAATATAGTGTGTTTACAATGAAACACTAAGGAGGCGTAAAGCTATAATAAATAAAATATCTGAAAAGAATAAAATTAATTACTACTTATTTTAGGGTTTATAGTATGAAGGAAAATTAAAGAGTGTTTTAAGAGCATAAAAATAAAAAAGATAAAAATAAAATAAAGTGAAAGTTAAGTTGTAGAAAATCTTATAAATGGCTTTAGCGAAATTACATCGTTTCCATATGATTTCCTTGATTGTTCGGTTTTGGGGATTTTCCTCCAATCAACTAGTCACTACCCTAATTGGATCTCTCGATCTTCTGCCGGCATAGAAGTCAATAGAGAATACTTATTGTTAGATGTCACAATCAAAACTGGTTTGGGGAAAAAGTGTTCACGGATGGGCAATACCAATTTTGGGTTCATTCCCACCTAGATGACTTTCTAGGGTTATCAGGCCTAGTGTTTGTTTGATGCTCTTCCTTTCCCAAATAGTTTATCTGAAAGGTAAAATCCCTGTAAAACAACAATCAATTATTCATACATCCACTCCCTAATTCCCCAAAATGGAATTAGTTCCTCATGATTTCTTTCTTCATCAATGAAATAATATACGAAAACATATAAATGCAAAAAAGAATGAAAAAGAAACTAAAATTGTATTAAGTGAACTATCGGGAAAAACTCCTCGATTATTTACGTGAGTTTCTACAATCTCGTTTTGAAAACTGAAAATACAAATGTAACTAAAAACTAAATCTAAAGAATGGTGTGTCAAACCCTAGTGCTAGAGACCCTATTTATAGCCTTAGATGGCCATTTTCCTTAACCCTAGGTTAGTTACCGTTCCTCGTGTTTAAGTGGTATTGTAAAGACCAAAATGCCCTTCATTTGGTGTAAAATCTACATCTAGCGGTCATTGTATTTTTACAAGCTCAAGCACACATCAAAAGAAGAACATAAAACTGAAAATTAAAACTATGCAAAAAAAATTTCTGTTACCCCTTACACTTCAGAAAATACATTGTCCTTAATGTTTAGCCTTATAAGTAGTAGGGAAAGAAGTTACCCGATTGATCATGAATGTCCTCTTCTTCTTATGGTGGCTGTCCTTCTCCCTTTTGGCTGAAACGTTCGAAATTGTTGTGTCTCCATAATGTGGGGTTCTTACAAAAAGAATTAAGGCGTATATGTACAAGATTAAATTCTAGTCCTACTCCTACAAATTATATAAGTCTTAAAGAAATAATCCCAAAATTATAAGTCTTCAAAAATTAAAAATCCAAAAACACTTTAGTCCTCCTCGTCCATCTCATTCTCCTCATCATCATTGTCATCCTCATCTTCTGGTTCTTTCTCATTATGTTCCTCATCCACTACCCCAAACGTGTTCGATGTGTAGTTAGAGACCCTAATGTTATGTTACCGAGAAACCTCTTGTAATATCAATCTCGATTCATGTATCTATTGGATCATCTAATCGAGTTTTAGATGACTTTCTTTACCAACTTCTTGTTGGGCTGGTGCCAACCTTTGTGTGGAAGTTGGTGTAGCCATTAAATCTCGTGACTTTCTCTTACCCTATTTTAGTTATTTAGCACAAAGCTCCCCATATTATTGGAAGAGGGTGTCACCAGTGACACTCCTTGACGACTTCAATGTTTGCTTTGTAGATGTCTTAGGCACTCCTGCCCATCTACATAAAGCCATGACTAAGTGGGAAAGAATATCCCCACCTTTTGGCTTCCCACATATCGAATCATATTTTGGTGGATCTACTTCCCTATACAAACATGTTTTTTTTTTCAAAATTGAAAATAATAGTACTGCTTGAAAGACATTAACATTAGAAACATTTAAAGCAGGTATCATGTGTGTCCATATAAATTGGATCCACGTTTTGGTTTAAGGAAACATAATAGCTTGGTTAAATGAAGTAGGGATGCTGGTGCTTGGCCAGAATTTCCATTCCCCCTTCCCTCAGTCAAATATGTGACCACCTCAGTCATATTTATATCACTAAAGGATTCTAGGTCGATTTGATTTAAGAAATCGTATTTATAATAGGGAGCATCGAAGAATCTACATATTATTTTGGGGGTTACCTTAACACTAATTCCTCTAATTACTAAGGTTTCCCAATTAAATTCATCCTTAGTTCTGGAGATATAATCTTTTAAGGCTGCATAAAATTCTTGGACTACATGGATAATCGCAGGTTTTATACGGATTGTCCAAAATTGTTCCCGCCTATGATACCTAACTAGAGGCCAGATTTCCTTACACAAAACCATCAATGGGTCAAACCTCTCTCTTGAATGAATGTCTTCCCTTGAAGCTCATTAAAATATTTTTTCGCATTTGCATTCACAAAATTTGAAGGATTTGTACCCAATGATGGTTTAGATTTGAGCATTAGAAAAGACCATTAAATTCTCCCTTATTAGAGTATAATTTGTTCCCTTTGTATTATATTTGACATACATTTTCAGCATTTTATACCTAGTAATTACATTTTCTAAGTCAGTGTTGTATAGTCTTATTTTCTTTTATTTTATCCCATTTGTGCTACTAATGTCGTTACATTTAGTATCAATTTTTGCGTCTAAAGATGTCAGCAGGAAAGCGTTCAGAGCTATAACCACAAGTTCGATATATAACTATGCCTAAATATGTCACCGCATGAATACTTCCAGATTGCAACAAGGACTTTACGCTGCTAACATATCCAAATATGTCACCGCATGAATACTTTCAGATTGTAACAGGGACTTTACGCTGCTAACATATCCAAAATCACCAATGAATGAAAATGTCAAGTTTTCGCAACGAAAAAAATATAAATTTGCATCTAGTAATGTCGCGACAATTTGTAACTTACTAATACATAAACCAGATCTGTGTGAGTGTACAGCTGGAGTAACTAACTTGTACGCTGCAAGGAAGTTAGATTTGAGAAAAGGAGGATACTTGTATTGGTAAGTGAAGATAAATAGAAGGGAGAGAGAGAAGATCATCAACAAGCTCGTGAAGAAATTAATCCATATTTTTCTGATTCTTTCTGAAGTAAGCTGCCATGGAAGCTTAACTTTCTAGGAGGGTGATCTGATGCGACGAGAAGGCAACTACTTCTGACGAGAAGTGTTTAAGTGTGACGCAAGAGGAGCAATTACAAAAGGATTCTAGTAGGCTAGGAATAGAATGCTTTAATTTCTTCTTTAATTCCTCTTGAATGTTGATAAATTCTGTTGACTTTAATTGTGTATGGAAGTACATATTAATGTTAGATCTACTCTGTTTTCTGCTCAATTCTTCTTATTTATTTATCTCTAAATTTAACTGTTTTGACCACAGAAGTACGATTGCAGTCACAGTCACTGGAAGGTGCAGTTACAAAGTTAGATCAACAAGCAAGACAACAAAAGTTGCTTGAGGCAAGAAGGAATTCTAGCCACTTGTTCTCAAATGCAAAGCATTGCCAGCACTGGAAGGTGTGACTAATGTGAGTGTTTGGGTCTTTGCTAAACAGAGAAGTCGAAAGTAGTGAGATCTCATAGAACTTAATTGTGATGACAATTTATCTACTAGTTACCTTGTAGTCACATTTAGTGTTTGCCAACTTGCCAAATTAGGGATCCCACCTTTCATTTATAATTGTTTTACTTCTTTAATTTTCTCAAATTACATTCACAAAACATCCTCAACATTCATCTTATCTTCTATTAAATTGCTCTGACAATCTATATTATAGGCTTACAATAATTGTGTTGATAGTTTTAACTCTTTATTTGTGCAGTCTTGACTTAATTACATTGACATTACTCCTGACAATTCTTCTTATTTTAACTACTTTTTCCTTGAAAAATTTAAGCAATAAGAATACTATCCTCATGGGATCGATATCCGACAAGCTCACATCTGTCTATTATACTTGCATCGATAGTGTCTGCTTGCATATTATTGCTGTGACGTTTATAGTGCGATCAAGTTTTGGTACCGTTGCCGGGGATGACATTTGTTTGATGTTTATTTTTGTAGTTGCAATTATTCTTATTTTTTTACTTTTATTTGTTACTAATCTATTTTATTTTTCTTAATTCTTTTTAGGTGTTTTATGTCCACAAGGAGAAATCCTAACAATATTGTTAGTTTCGATCCAAAAATTGAAAAAACTATTTGGAGGAGGAGACAAGAGTAAAGAAATATGGCTGGGAATAATAACGAGGTACTACAGTTGCCACCACAAAACCTTGTTCCTCCATTGCAACCACAACATGTCAAGAATAGAACTCTGCCACAAGAAGAGCAAATTCAAAATAGGACAATTAGAGACTTTGTTGTTCCTGTGCTCGATGATCTATAACCAGGGGTTGTTAGACCAGCAATACAAGCTGGGAATTTTGAATTAAAATCTGTGATGTTTCAAATGTTAAATTCAAATGAGCAATATGTTGGTTTGCCTTATGAAGATGTGAGGGAGCATATCAAATCTTTTCTGTTAATATGTGCTTCTTCCAGTCAACATGGTGTACCTGATGATGCCTTGAAGATCCAGTTATTTCCTTATTCGTTACAAGGAATAGCACATACATGGTTCCTTGGTTTACCTGCTGGATCTATTACGTCGTGGAATGCGCTAGCAACTCAATTTGTTTTGCGATTTAATCCACCCACAATGAATGCTAAACTACGAAATGATATTACTGCTTACCATCAGTTGGATGATGAGAACTTGCATACTACTTGGGAGCGTTTCAAAACTCTACTTCGACATTGTCCCATACATGGAATCCAATAGGAGACATAAATTGTAATCTTCTACAATTGATTAATATGCAGACAAAGAATCTTGTCGATGCATCTGCAAATGGTCTTGTGCTAGATTGTACTTACGATGAAGCCGTGTAGATCTTAAAGAGGATTGCACAAAATGATTATCAGTACCCGATTTCTCGATCTGCTCAAGTGAAAGCAAATCCTGGAGTTATTGAGCTAGATGCCATATCAGCTCTAAGTGCACAAGTATACTCACTAGAGAACATGATCAAGAACATGAAGGGGACTAGTGATGTTGCCTCTATTCAAGTAGTCCAGAAAATGGATGTCTCGACATTTTGTTGTGAAATTTACGGTAACAACCATAGTTATGAGGACTGTCCACAGCTTGCTGGAAATGCGTTCTATGTCAATAACATAAGAGATAACTCATATGGTAACTCGTATAATAGTTCAACTAGGACTCAATAACCTTGGGGAAATCAGAATACGTCCACATTTAGATATGAAAATTCCTCGAGTCAAGGGAACTTTCGACGAGGGAGTTACAACCAGCAGCAGCAGAGTTATAATCACAATCCTCAGGTACATTCACATTTTGATTAGATGCAGTCACATAATCAGATGCAAACACATGCTCGAATGCAGCCACATCAGACTACAATGCCAAATATGTAAGGACAACATCAACAACAGCAATAGCAGTACTCTCAACCAAGATCAGATTCATTAGCTGCTCTTGAAGCTTTAATGCATGATTATATTACGAGAACAGAAGCTATCGTACAAGGAAATTCTTCTTCCATCCGTGTGTTGGAAGCACAGTTAGGAGAACTGGCTTCTAATATGAGCCCAAGACCACCAGGTGCTTTGCCCACTGACAATGAAAATCCAAATCAAAAGAGGAAGGGGCATTGCAAGGTTATTACTTTGCGGAGTGAAAAGTAAACTGTCGAACAAAGTAGCAGCTCCAGTCCAGCACCTGTTGTTGCAAATGAAACAAAGCAATAGGAAGAAGTTGCATCTAAGGAAGGAGTAGTCGAAATAAATGAGGAGGAATCACCAGTAATCACACCTATGCCTACCATTTGACCTACGATGTTGTCGACGCAACCGGGTGTATCACAGCAACCTAATGTTAACATACCTTTTCCATTTCCACAACGATTCAAGGAGAAAGAACATGACAGAGACTATCAAAAGTTTGTGACTACCTTAAAATAATTACATATTAATATTCCTTTTGTTGATGCTTTTTTGCATATTCCCAACCATGAGAAATTTATAAAAAAGTTATCCGATATCAAGACAATTGCACTCACAGAAGGGTGCAGCGCTGTATTGACAAATAAACTGACACAAAAAATGAAAGATCCTAGCAGTTTCACAATTTCATGTTCCATTGGAAACCATTATTTAGGAAAAGCTCTATGTGATCCAGGAGCTAGCATCAATCTTATGTCGTTGTCATATGAGACCCACTACGGTGACATTGCAACTTGCGGATAGATCTTTAGCACAACTTGAAGGGCAGATAAAAGATATTCTCGTCCAAGTCGATAAGTTGGTGTTCCCAGCAAATTTCATCATACTTGATTGCGAAGCTGATAAGGAGGTGCCCATTATTTTGGGACAACCATTTCTTGCAACGTGATGCACACTTATAGACGTTTTCAAAGGCGAGTTGATCATGCGACATAACGATGAACACGTTACTTTCAGTGTTTTCTAAGCATCACCCTCTAGGAGTAAAGAACAATGTCATCACATTGATGTTTTGGATGAGTTAATTACAAAGGAATTTAATGAACATAGTTCAATAGTGCTAGAAGAATATGCAGTGATAGCTAAAGACAACTTCCCACCTGAATGTGACCACAAAGTTGAGGCTAAAGTTTGTGAGCTCAAACATGGTTGGCAAATGGAATCTTTGGATCTAGCCCATAGGACGATCCCTGTTTTCAAACTATCGGTGGAAGAAGCTCCGACATTGGAGTTGAAATCATTGCCAACGCATCTAAAATATGTTTTCATTTGTGATAATGATACATTACCAGTAATTGTCAGCGCAAGTCTCGATGTAAGCCAAGAAGAGAAGTTAATTGGAATATTGAAGCAGCATAAGAGAGCCATCACTTGGAGCATCGCAAATATCAGATGCATTAGTCCATCTTTATGCATGTATAAAATTAGGCTGAAAATGAGGGAAAATAGTCAATTGAACAACAACGTAGATTAAATGAGAAAATGAAGGAAGTTGTGAAGAAAGAAATTATCAAATGGTTGGATGTAGGCATAATCTACCCAATCTCGGACAGTACATGGGTGAGCCTGATCCAATGTGTGCCAAAGAAGAGCAACATCATGGTGGTAAGCAATGATAAAAATGAACTAATCCCTACTCGCATTGCTATAGGTTGGTGAGTGTGTATTGATTACCGTCGTTTAAATGCTGCCATAAAGAAAGATCACTTCCCACTTCCATTCATTGATCAAATGCTAGATAGGCTCGCTGGTAAGGCCTATTATTGTTTTCTTGATGGATACTTTGTCTACAACCAAATAACAATCGCATCGGAGGATCAAGCAAAGACAACTTTTACTTGCCCGTTTAGAACCTTTGCTTTCTGTCGAATGCCATTTGGTTTATGTAACGCACCAGCCACATTCTAGAGGTGTATGATGGCCATCTTCTCTAATATGATTGAGGATTCGTTGGAGGTATTTATGGATGATTTCTCTGTTTATGGTCATAATTTTGATAAATGCGCTGACAATTTAGCCAAAGTATTGAAGCGATACGAGGAAACCAATCTGGTGCTAAATTGAGAAAAATGCCACTTCATGGCAACTAAAGACATTGTCCTTGGCCATCGTATCTCTTGTCAAGGCATTGAAGTTGATAAAGCAAAGGTAGAGATTATCGAAAAACTACCCCACCTACCAACGTCAAGGGAATAAGGAGTTTTCTTGGCCATACCAGATTCTATCGACGTTTCAACCGAGATTTCTCCAAAATAGCAAAACCTCTCTGCTCCTTGTTGGAGCAGAATAAAAAGTTTTTGTTCGATGATGCTTGTCTGGAAGCATTTGTTAAAATTAAGCATCAGTTAGTGTAGGCACCTATTATTGTTGCACCGGATTGGTCCCAATCGTTTGAAGTGATGTGTGATGCAAGCGACTATGCTGTTGGTGTTGTACTTGGACAACACAAGGACAAGGTATTTCATATAATCTATTATGCTAGCAAAACTTTAACTGAAGTGTAGGTAAATTACACAACTATAGAGAAAGAGTTGTTGGCAGTAGTTTTTGCATTTGACAAGTTCCGCTCATATCTTATAGGCGCAAAAATTACAGTTTATACTGATCATTCTGCCTTGAGATACCCCTTTGCCAAAAAAGATGCCAAACCCAGGTTGATTAGATGGATCTTGTTACTATAAGAGTTTGATATTGAGATTAAAGACAGAAAAGGATCGAAGAATCAGGTAGCAGACCACCTATCTTGTCTGGAATTTGGAAGTGAAGATGGAAATACGTTGCAAATTATCGACGCAGTTTTAGACGAGAAGCTATTCTTTGTCGATGCATCTCCATGGTATGCAGATGTCGTCAATTATTTGGTCTGTGTGAAGTTACCGTTGAGTGCAACTGGTCACCAGAAGGTTAGATTTCTTCGAGATGCTGCGAAATACCATTAGAGCCATACCTGCTCAAGGTATACACTGACAATATTATTCGTCGCTGTGTTCCTGAAGAAGAGATGCTTTCTATCCTGACGCATTGCCATGATTCTCTTTATAGAGGACATTTTGGTGGTGTTAGGACTGCTGCAAAGGTCCTTCAGTCATGATTTTACTGGTCGACATTGTTTCGAGTCGCCCACAATTTTGTTTAGCAATGTGACAAATGTCAGCGCACCGGATCCATATCTTGATACAATTAGATGCTTCAACAGCCTATCATGGAGGTTTAGATTTTTAATGTCTGGGGTATGGATTTCGTGGGACCATTTCTCAATTCTTTTGGAAATATATATTCTAGTTACTGTTGATTATGTTTCAAAGTGGATTGAAGCAATAGTTGTTCCTAAGGATGATGCTCGGATAGTGTTGAAAATTTTTCACATATATCGTTACACGGTTCGGCACACCTCGAACATTAATAAGTGATAAAGGCACTCACTTTCATTGTAATCAAGTGGCGACAGCTTTAAAATGTTATGGTGTGAAGCATCACATATCATTCGCAAACAAATGGCCAAACTGAAGTATCAAATCAACAAATCAAAAGTATTCTTGAAAAGGTGGTTAATCCATATAGACGTGATTGGTCTTCGCAACTAAATGATGCATTATGAGCGCTTCGCATAGCTTGTAAAACACCATTAGGGGTGTCGTTGTATCAACTGGTTTTTGGTAAATCTTGTCACTTGCCAGTAGAACTTTAACATAAGGCCATGTGGGCAATTAAGCATGTGAACATGGACTATGATGCTACTGGGCAGAAGAGATTATTGGACATTTCGGAACTAGGGGAAATTCGACGCAGCGCTTACGAAAATGTTGTCATTTACAAGGAAAAAACTAAGAGATGGCATGACAACATCATTTTGCGGCGACAATTTTTTGCTGGTTAGTTAGTGCTTTTATTTAATTCGCATTTAAAACTACATCCAGGTAAATTACGCTTCAGATGGTAAGGTCCTTTCGAAGTTGTCGAAGCATTTCCACATGGTACGGTGACAATCAAAGATTTACATGATGGACACCAATTCAAAGTGAATTGCTAACGATTAAAGCACTACCTCAGCCCAAACACCAACGAATAGAACGAGACCATTAACCTGATCACATTTTCTTAGAATGTCATTACAATTTTTCTATTTACTTCTGTATTTTATTTTCTTTTAGTTCTCTTCTTTAGTTTTCTATAGGAATAAGAGTTATCCTTTTTGTCAACGCATAGAAACTCAACTTGTCGACACATTTAACTGCTGACTCATTGAAACGTTTCAAGAAAGAATCATGTCAATTGATTCACCTTTTTCCTCAACCGTTGGATCGATTCGAAAAAAGGACAATCTGTGTTATCGCATTTATTGGTTGTAGACACAGTGTCCTCTCACAATAGTGGAAATCATCATGCTTTTTTGATTTCATCCTCCATAAAATACCCTATTGTGCCGACTGTCTTCTTCACACTCACATCCGCCATTGTTGCTGTAATCTTTCCTTCTCTTAAACTTACAAATTTTCTACAATTTTTTACTTTCTTCTCTCATTTAGTTATAGCTAGAACTCGAGGTTCCAAAACCCCTTCAAAACTAGTCCCTGAATCATTTTTGGTGATGGTTCGTAACATCGACCAGCTAACATTCAAAGAGCCAGTCTTGATCTTAACCAAAGTGGTAAAGATCGTTTCCATGAAGTTATGCTGAAATGAAACTGCCATCCCGAGCAGGGATTCCAGCTGTCCCCACTACTAACTCTGGGGAAGCAAGTGGTTAGAACCATTTCGCTCTTGGGATGGGAGAAGTTTTGTGACCATCCAGAGGGATATTCTCCGTCCTTGGTAAGAGAATTTTATGTTAAACTTGTTGATTAGGAGTAGGAGTTTATCTTTGTACGTGAGGGATTGGTGCCATGGGACGCTGATAATAAAAATATCCTCTACAGTATTACCGAGGGGGAGGATGAGCATGTCAAGTTTTTGGAGAACTTGATAGAGGAAGGTACTGATTTGCTACTGAATGATTTATACTCGATGGTGCTATTTGGACTGAAAACAATCCAAACAATTATACAATGCACCATCGTTTCCTCACAGTCCAAAGCAAAGTTTGGTTTCACTTCATCAATTGTCGCTTCATGACTTCCACTCACAGCACTATAGTAACGCTGGATAGAATGTGTCTGATACATTCCATCATAAAGGGCTGCCGGATAGATGTTGGGGCAATCCTCCCCAAGAATTGCATAGTTTACCATGAAACAAACAAGTATCTTTCCATTCCCTTCTCTGATCATGTTGTTATGTTGACAGAGGGGCATTGTGCCTTGTGAAGGAGAAGAGTTTTTGGAGAATAAAGGTCTTATAAATGATGTCTCGGTGGAGAGAATGACAAGGGGGCAGGAAACCCCTATTGTAAAGGAAGCGCCATTGAAGAAAGAGAAAGGCAAGGTGAAGAAGAAAGACAAGGAATCTCATGCACCCACAGATCCTTACATACTTGTATTTTTAACATATCATATTATTATTCTTAAATCAATTATGATATAGTATTAAGATGATATTTCTTACTGGAACAACCATTGTTCCCAAACACATTCGTTAGCTCTTAACAAATTGTTTATTTAAAATCAAATAGATTACATGCATTCAAAATACATATAACTAATAAAGCATATCGGAAAAAACATGCTTAACATACAATAATATCAACCGTTGAATTTAATCCCGAATTTGTATCGTACAACCGACTCTGATGCCACTGCTGGGTCACTGGTATGTCCCGTGGTACAATGAAAAAATTATTTCGGTGATCCCTATCCTTGGATCCATGTATGAGGAACGAATCGAGAAGGAAGGCTTCGGAATTATACCTTTTAAGATCTGAAAAATCCTTGGAAACGGTGCTGTGAAATCTTTCTTTGCACATTGCCGATCCCATGCCGCAACAAAATTCGTCTTGGCCTCTACGTAGTCCACCCGATCAAGTACGAACAAAAAAACCATCCTATAAACTTTTTAGAGAATATTTTGACGGCTGCTAGACCCTCTTTTATTTTTTTCTTTTGATTAAAAAAAATCAACAACACAATTTTGCTATCTTTCTTTTTATTTTAATATCTCATATTAAAATGAAAATATATATCTTTAGAGAAATATATGGAAGGTTTATTAAAACATTACATCCTTTCCAAAAGGATATTAAGTTCCATGTTTTTAATATTCAATTTCCTTTTATATAATATCTCATATTAAAATGGAAATATTCCTTTAAAGGAATATGTGGAAGGTTTATTAAAACATAATATCCTTTTCAAAAGGAAATTAACTTCCATGTTTTTAATATTCAATTTCCTTTTATATAATTTCTAATATTAAAATGGAAATATTCCTTTAAAGAAATATATGGAAGGTTTATTAAAACATTTTATCCTTTCCAAAATGATATTAACTTCCAAGCTTTTAATATTTAACGAAATCATTATAATTAATAATTATAATTACGTTAAATTATGGAAGGTTTATTTAAACATTATATTCTTTCCAAAAGAATATTAATTTCCATATTTTAATATTTAATGAAATCATTATAATTAATAATTATAATTACGTTGAAGTATATTCAGTAAATATTAAACTTTTATATGAATCAAATTCATATATTAATATTAATTATGTTCTTTATTCGTATACAACAAGTTTGTAGTTTAATATTTAACTGTCAAATTAAATTAATTCAATAATTAATTTAAATCATGTGACAGCTAAACATAACACCAATTGTGTTTGGATTTTGTTCGTTTTAATCATAAGGTGTGACCGTGTAGGTTCTTGTAACGTTAGCAGTAATATTAGAACGATTCTAATATTACAAACAATAAGTGGCATCTAGAAATGCATCATTCCTACCCAAGTTACAAGAAGTCGTGGTTCGACATAACCTTTCTATAATAAATTCCCATGTATTGTATCCTTTTGTCCATTATATCTAGATTGAACACAAGTCATGGACTAGTCACACTTGCATAGTCCAATCTCATGTTTCTTGATATCCGAAGTAGACTAAAATAAACAAATAAGTATAATATCTCATATTAACTTATTTGAGCAAGGCCATGCATTTCTAGTCTCACTTCATCAAGTGGCCTAAGATATTGCTCCCATTATGTAGGAGGGACAAATCCTATCTTGATCAATCATAACCCACTACATAGATTGTGACATACCCAACATCAGTCTTTATAGTCAAACTTGTTACAGTAGACGTTTGACTATATCAAAATATACGATTCACTATGTTAGGACAATGATTACCTCAAGTCTAAGGATTGCATGCATAGTTATCACTATGAGTAATGTAATGACAATTATATAAAAATCCAAGAAACATACTAATAGCAGGTCAGTCCAATATGTCGTTCTCTAACACATACTCATGTATTGATTTTGACATCCCTATTCAATGACAACGCTTTGTAATCAATCAACTACATATTAGTCTCAATGCATTATTGTTATCCAAGCCCACAATAATACTTAACTAAGGACCTTTTAGAATAATCATATTATCCTCAGGATATTATTCTAAATCAGTTTATCTAAATATACAAAAAAAAAAGTAAAATAACAATGGCAATGTCTTTTATTAATAAACAAAGTAAAATGAGTATGTGATTACAATCATCTCATGATTGGTCTTTGGGCATACTCTAACAGATTGTTTCAGTTAAAATTCAAATGTTGCTTCTAGACAAGATTATACGTATTAGAGTAAGGGTTGTTGTTACGATTGAAGTTACTCATATAACACATAGATTTTGGATTCAAATGACATTCTTTAAAATCATGATTGCCTCTGCAGTAGACACAAATTGTCTCGACAATCTTTACCTCTTTGGATGCAACAAGTCTTTGCATAGTCTTAATCATATTGGCTAGAGAGAATACTTGGGCTGTCAGCAATATTGTGGCATTGAGCTCCATTACTCATAAAGCTCTTCTGCCACTTCCCAGCCTCATGGTAGGGTATTGATAATCATTGTTTTTCTATCCTTTCTAGAATCTCATATGCCTCATTATAATACTTGTTTAGCAATGTCCCATTAGCAGATGCATCCACCACCATTTGAGTGTGTGCATTTAAACTATTGTAAAAAGTTTCCAGTTGAGTCCAATGCTAGAAACCATGCATTGGGCATTTTCGTAAGAGATCTTTAAACAACTCCCATGCTTCATATAGAGTCTCATCTTCTACTTGTCTAAAAGATGTAATGTCATTATGTAATTTAGCAGTCACGTTAAGAGGATTATACCTTAATTTGACAAAGATCATTCCATGAAGATACTGTTTCAGAGGGAAAAGCATCCAACCATGCTCTTGCTCTATCCCGCATCTAATATGGAAACATTTTCAATCTCTGGGCATAATCAGGAACACCCTGTTGTCAAAATGAATAGCAGACCTCTAAAAATAATCTCAAATGTAGCGTTAGGTCTACAGTTGGCATATGACTATATTTCCCAATTGTTTGTAACATTTGAAACATCATTAACTTTAACTTGAAATGAGGTGCATGAATCTATGGCCTTACAATGCCATGGCTTAAATCATCTAAAATTGGAACCACATGTTCCCTTATTAGTCTATCCCTGTCATCGTATGCTGCAATAGGAAGATTCCTGCCATTAGGATTTAATGGATCTTCCGCACCTTAATTGTTATCAGCCATGTTCCTCAACTCCCTTCTTCTCCTTTTTAGGGTTTTCTCTATCTCAGGATCAACTCTGTATTCTTGAATAGGAATGTCTCTTCTTATACACTGGAAAACTTGGGATAATAATATAAATATTTGGCAAACAAAAAAAAATACATTTAACAATAATTAAATCAAATTTCATTAAACTGTCGATCCCCGACAATGACGCCAAAAACTTGTTGCGTGTAAAACGTATATGCAATTATGCAAGTGTACAGGTCATTCAATTAATAAAGTAGTGAATGATTTATCGTCTCCCTAGGGATCAAAGTAATGTAATTTGATATGAATAATGTCAAGGTTAATAATGTATGTTAATGTTATGACAAAAGAATGATGTTATGACAAATTTAATATGAATTATGCTATGGAAAAATAAAAATATAAAAGAACTATTAATAAACTAAGTACTCAAATATAAATTGTAAATGAATTGTGAAGAATGGTGGTGGAATACTTTAGCAAGTTTCAAAGGATAAAATATGTTGAATAATAAAGTTGGGGTTACTTGGATTCTATTCAAATATCTCAGAATGTCATGGAAAATAGATAAAAGGTATACTACTTAGAGAATTCCTTCAGTAGCTTACATCTATCGATTGCTAAGCTTAAGGCATTATATGCCTATAAGACTTGAGAAGTTACCTCTATAAAACATTCTCTATATAGAACATAGCGTCTATGTTTAGGGCTACTACGAGCATTCGTCGATGTCACACCTGTATCATTCAATAGAGATCCAATTTAAAATAATCCTTGCATAATCTAAATCTAATCACACACATATACCTCCACTATGTCTAGGGTAAGCATTCATGCGAATAAGTACCAATTGAATGAAATAGAAACACAAATAGATTTAACCAAATAACATTCACAAAATATTATAAAAATAGCATCCAAATAATCTCAACCCAATGAGATTTAGCTCATGGGTCTAGATTTCAAAACCAGGTTTAAATCATTCAACATTTCCTCAACAAAAATTAGCATTCAAATAACTGAATCCAATGATGAAAATGCATGAGCTGCTATCACTAGCCTCCTCCGTCACTACAACTCTGGCTTGATCTGGAGGATAAACGCCTTTATTCCTTGTGCTTAGCTCTTCAATGCAACTCGTATTTTTTACCCTTCTTGCTTCAGATCCCACTCTTGATTTGCGTAACGTCTTGCATGAATTGCTCCTTAATTCTTCACTCTCTTTTCATTCACCATTTTCTCTTCTTTTCCATGAGTATTTATAGATCTTCTCCAAGTCGATACTTGCACAACTCAACCTTCTGTACATGTTTCTAGTACATTCTACCAGCAGGTGCACACCTTTTAAACTTGCTTCTGGTATATTCGTAAGCAGGTACAGTCTAGCTGGCTGCTTCTAGAATGAGATACGTCTACTGAGTCAACACTCCTAAGATTGCCATGACATCAAAACTTTGTTGGGGCATAATCCTTCATCCTGAATTCTTTTCTCCTAAACTTGCACCTGCATCGCACATGACCATTAATCTGTCTGTTTTGTACCTAGCAGATTAAAATATTTTTCACACTTGAGGAGCTTGAAATTAAACATTTTTTATATTTCTATAGAATTTAACTTAGTTTTTATCTTTGAATAAATTTTGTAAAGAAGTGCAAAAAGGTTGTTTTATTGTCTTTAAGACCAATTGAGGCCTAAAGGTTAAGCTAACGTACTTCGTAAGTGTGCAAGAAACCTTTAGAAGTTGAAAAATTGTGAAGCTGATCATTATGTCACGACATAGGCTACTCTACATTGCAACAAAAGGATCAAACTTGAATAAACGTGGGACTAACTTCTTTTTCATGACATACATAATCTATGTCATGACAAAGCCTGTATGATGACACCAAATAAGGGACTGAATTCTTCATCCCGACACAGGTCCTGATGTATAGTGACTTCTACCCTTAGACGCAAATTCTAGGTTGAGTGAAGGGCGTTTCGGTCTTTACAATGGCGCTTAAACACGAGGAATGAAAGTTGACCTAAGGTTAAGGAAAATGACCGTCGAAGGCTATAAATTGGGCCTCTAGCACTAGGGTTTTACACACCTTTTCTTAGTTTTCGTTTTTACTTTGCTATTCCATTTTAGAAACGAGATTGTAAACTTCTCATAAACGATCATGGAATTATTTCTCGATAGATTGCCAATACAATGAAAGTTTCTTTTCATTTCATTTATTCAATCATATGTTTTTATATTATTATTTTGATGATGATTAAGAAAACTATGAGGAACTAATCCTATTGTTGGAGATTAGGGAGTGAAAGTATGGATATTTAATTGTTGTATAAACAAGGATTTTCAATTGGATCAAATGTTTGAGAAAAGAAGAACATGGAACAAAACTAGGCTTGATAACCTTAGAACGTCATTTAGGTCGAAATGAACCCAAAATTGGTATTGTCTATCTGTGAATTTTATTTCCCCAAACCGATTTAGACTGCCACATCTAGCGATAAGTAGTCTTTATCGACTCATTATGCTGGTGGAAGATCGAAAGATTCTACTAGGGTATTGACTAGTTGGTTGAAGAAAAATCTCCAAAATCGATAATTGAAGAAGTCCATACTAAAGCGACCTAATCTCCCCAAAGCTGCTTGTCAAATTCTCAATCTCTTTCATTTACTTTATTTAATTTTCTTATGCTTTCAAGAACAAATTCATTATTTTACTATCGTACTATAATCCCTAAAAATAGTACTAACTAATTCTTTTCTCTGCAGGGATACAATTCACTATTGCTAAAGCCTGCTTTGGGTATGATCCTCAGGATACTACCAAGTATTTTGTTGTACAAACTATATTAAAACCGGAACGTATACTTGTGAAAGCCGAAAACACATACCGAATGGGGAGTACGTTCATAGGCAATCAAGTTGTTGGCGTCATTGCCGGGGAGGCAACGCTTTAGTTATTTTTATTTCTTCATTATCATTAAGGATAATTAGGAAATTTTTAGGATATAGCTACAAATTAACCATACTGACAAGTCACTGTTTTTCAGATTAACTGATTTCATCTAACCTTATCACATTCTTTTTCTGCCATGGATGCTTAGTATTATATATGTTTAGATAAGGAATACAATTATGATGATGACATCTATGAATCCGGGTACTATGATGATTGAGAAATACATGAAAATCAAAGGTTATTGATGCTCGAGTTATGTCAACTTCAAGGAGAGATCCCAATTCCCAACCAACCAAGTAACGAAACATGCGAACAACTATATGCGGAACTCACACGAAAGGAACCATGTCAAGGAGAGATAATAGGAGCGGAACGAGACAAGGATGTTCCCATGGAAATGGTTGACCAAATCATAGAGCAACCAGAAAACTCATCAGTAGAAGAGGAAGTCGAACACATCCTGAAGATTGAAAATGACTTTCAATTCAGTGACGAAGTAATTCCTCTAGTTACAAGCAATGATCTCTATTTACAAAGCATAGATCTTCAATTAAACACCGAGAAGTACAGGCACACAGAAGAAATGTTAGCAATTAAAGATTATATGATGCAAGAACTAGCTTCCGTGTGGGAAATAGCTATGACGTATAATATTTTGTAGATAAATCATATCCCTATAGAAATTAATGATAGCAAAATCTTCCATACACTTCAGCTAAAAGGAAAAATTTATATTTATGAGCCAACAACCCAACTTTCGGATGTTAGAATAATAAAGTCCTCATGGAAGAAGGAAGTAAGTACATGGAAAAGTTAACCGTTACAATGGTTTCATGAACGAACATTCATAGAAATATGTGTTGTACATTATGGATGGAAGGAGACAGTTGAGTAACACCAATACCATTAAGAGAGAATTCAATGAGAACCATTTTTACTGAATGAGGTAATTGAGTAGCTATTAGGACACCACACATGGGCTTATAAATTTTGTAATTGGCCCAACAATGAAAGTAATCTTAAGATCAAGAGGTGGCACAAATTCGTGGTCATAATTAATAGATATGACCGAATGAAGGAATTGGCAGTTATTAATGCGGGACGAAAAGGAAAATTTTTGGGATACAAATAAACATCACTGGATAGCTTGGCATGACAACTGTTGGACCAAAAGTGTTAGAACGAACTATTCGCAACTGTCGGAGTGCACACTAACAACCTTGTCAAACAATTCTGAGAAGCATTAACCAATATTTTCACTTTTATATATATATTAACATACTAACTTCATTATGTTTTCTTTTCAGGGTAATCCATGAAGAACTAACATGTTTGTCGCGACATACCTTGTCTATGTCACAACAAAGAAACCAGTATACCCCAAGAACATTTTACAGTTCAATGCAGCAACACACCCCGTTTTATGTTGCAACAAAGGGGCCAGACTGCCAAAATTTCAAAACTGATAGGTTTGCTGCGACACAGGGGAAGCTGTGTTGTGACAAAGGGGTTCTGAAGGGTTTGTCGCGACACACCATGCCTACGTCGTGACATTGTATACAAATTTTGCAGGGTCAACCCGACCCATTTGCATAACCCGACATTTTTACCCATATTTTACCCGAATTTTAACCCCAAAACCTTAATTTTTCACACCCCCTATATATACTAACTTAAACTAAACTTATTTCATCATCTAAAACGTCTCAAAATATTTCAAACACCTCCCTAATTCCTTTATGTTTTCCTCCCTAAAACCTAAACCCTTATCTCTACTACCAACTAAAGAGGATCCATTCTAGCAATCCAAGGCTCAATCCCATCTACTCGACATGGCACAAACTCGAAAGCAAAGGTATCATCTTTTACTGTTTCATTTGTTACTGTTCATCTTTGTTCAAAAGTGCTTGCAAATTACAATGCCATCGATGGTTCTCTGGAAAGAGATATGGCTGTTTGTAAGGTACAACCAATGGGAACAATTATGTGTTCCTCCGACAGGTAACGCTATAGTTCTAATTGTTCATGAGTTTTATGCAACCCTTAAGGATGATATTATTAAAAGAAGAAATTTAAAAATAGTGATAGTAAGGTGAAAATTTGTTCCTATTCTGCCTGAAGATATTTGTGAATATTATAATTTCCCTTTTTATGAGAAAGATTATGTAGAAAATGTGGACTTTATTTTGTTCAAATATATTAATATGGAAGAAATCAGGTTTTTAGCAGAAAGAAGGGATGTTTGGAACTATAAGCCCAATATAGGCACACCCTATAATTTTAATCAAGCTATCATGCTTCCTGTTACCAAGATGTGGATGTAATTTTTGTTAATGCGAATTATAGCTACCCTAAATGTCTCTAACGTTAATTCTTTGTGAGCTTTGCTACTATATGACATTTTGCAGTGTAAATAGATTTGTGTAGGTTCTTGGATCTTTGAGGAGATGAAACACTGCACTCAAGGCCAAAAGAGGCCAAAAGAGTGGCCTTTACTTCTCACATTTGGTAACAGCATTATGCAAGAAGGCGGATGTGCCAATGCAGGAAAATGAGCAATTCTTGAAGCCAACTCGAAGTATCATCGAGGACTCATTATATAAGCAATATGTTAAGCTTCACAGAAAACAAATTAAGGAGTGGAACTAGAGAAGGAAGGAAAAGATGGATTTGTCAGCTTCATTGAAAAGAAATGACAAAGTAAGGACCGACATGAAGCTTGATGGCATGATTTGGGGGATGCAGGAAACGAGTCTTGTATTGAAAGAATTTGCAAGGATACATGGGTTAACAACACCAAATTACCTATCGAATATGTTTGGGGAAGAAAAAGGCGATGAAGAGTTGGGGGAACCAATGTGGAGCAAGTGGACCGTGACATAGAAGACGAGTACGAGGCAATGCTCCAACCTCAATATTCAACTCCAAAAGGCCCGGTGATTCGAAGTCTAACAAGACAACAAGGTGGAAGCTCTCACCAAAAGTACTCCAACAATAGCAAAGCTCTAATGGATCTTCAATTTGATTCTAAGGATGAATGAGTGTTTTGAGTGATTTTTTAATACTTTATATTTATTTTCAAGACTTGTAATTTTGGAATGTTTTGAGACTTATTTAATTAATTAAGAGTAGGAATAAAAGTAGATTTTATTTTTGTATGCACATGCTTTAATCCTTATGTAGGAACCTCACATTATGGAAGAACAACATTTTAAGCTATTAACGACAAAAGGAGGAAGGACAACCACTATGGGGCAAGGAGCTGTCATGATCAATCGAATAACTTCTTTCTTTACTATTTAAGGGGCTGCACATTGAGGGTAATGTGTAATCTAAAGTGTAGGGGTAACATAGGAATTATTAGCATTTAATTTTTTTTCATTTGCTTTGATGTGTGCTTGAGCTTGTAAAAATACAAGTGATTGGTTAGAAGCATGTATAATAGGTTGATTGCATTTTTTGATAAATTTGGCATGATGATGAGGAATTTTTAAATTTTTTACCATGAAACTATTTAGTTCTATAGGTTACACTAAGTATAGATAGAAAGGTATTGTTGATACCAAATGATGTGAATAATATGAGGAACAAGCATGCTAGTATATATGATAAATAGTAATATTAGGATTATGTGATTAAATTGATATTTCTGCATATTGAGGTGTTTAAGGATGACCTAAGGCATTGTCTAGTTACATCTAGAGCTAAAAAGCTAAACCTTATTCTAAATTCCCAATTAGTACCCATTTTTGAGCCTTATGACCTTTCTTGATGAACTAAATTACAAGCCTCTAAAGCCTAAGAAGATGCCATCATCCACCATTGAAATGTGGTTGATGCATTACAGAGACCAAATGGTATTCGACGGAAGGCAAAAGTGTCAAAAGGACAAGTAAAAGTCATTTTTGCTTGATCCTCCGACGCAATAGCTATCTGATTGTAGCCAGAATAGCCATCGAGGAAGAAATAGTAGGCTTTTCTGGCAAGCCTGTCCAGCATTTGATCGATGAAGGGGAGTGGAAAGTGATCCTTCTTTTGGCTGCATTCAATCGATGATAATCCATGCATACTCGTCAGCCCGTAGGAATGTGAGTAGGGATTAGCTCATCCTTGTCATTACTTACCATCGTGAAACCACTTTTCTTTGGGACACATTGAACTGAGTTCACCCAAGTGCTATAAAAAATTAGGTAGATAATGCCCACATCCAGCCACATAATAATTTCCTTTTTAACCACCTCCTTCATTTTCTCATTTAATCTCCTTTGTTGTTCAATTGATTGCTTTCCTTCATCTTCCAACCGAATTTTGTACAATACTCCAAACAATCTCACGCTTATGTTACTTCAATATATGGATCAATTTTTCTTCTTAAGTCACGTCAAGTGTTACAAAGACAATAACTGGTAGCGTATTATTGTTGCTAATAAAAACATACTTCAGGTGTGTAGGCAGTGGCTTCAACTCTAACGTAGGAGCTTCTTCAATAGATGGCTTAAACACTAGTGTCATCCTATTGGTCAAATCTAAAGATTCCATTTTCTATCCACGCCTAAGCTCGATGTTACGTGCTTCAGCTTTGTTGTCACAGTCAACTAGAAAATCTTCATCCGATGTCACCACAAATTCTTCTAGAACTGTTGTGCTTCACTCATTGAATTCCTCCTCAATTAATGTGTCTAGCACATCAATGTGGATCAATGTGGTCATATTTTTTTTTGTCTTCGTAGGGAATGGCCTCAAACACACTGAAAGTGACGTGTTTATTATTATGTCGCATTGTCAATTTGCCTTTATACACATCGATGAGAGTGCATCCAGTAGCGAGGAATGGGCATCCCAAAATTATGGGTACCTCTTTATTTGCTTCGCAGTCAAGGATAATGAAATCCGCTGGGAATACAAACTTATCTACGCGAACTAGGATATCTTTAATTTGTCCTTCAGGTTGCACCAATTATCTATCTGCCAACTGTAATGTCACTACAGTGGGCTCTATATGACTAATCCTCAATTTTCTAAATGTAGACAACGGCATCAGGTTGATACTCACGCCTAAATCACATAGAGATTTTCTCAAGTAATGATTTCCAATTGAGCATGGGATTGTAAAGCTTCCAAGGTCTTTCATCTTAGGTGGCAACTTATTTGTTAGGACTGCATTACATCATTTTGTGTGTGCAATTGTCTTGGTATCAGTCAGTTTCTTCTTCTTCTTGGGTAAGAGCTCCTTCATGAATTTCCCATAACTGGGAATCTGTACTAGAGCATCCACAAGAGGGATATTGACATGTAGTTGTTTTAATGTGGTCAGAAACTGCTGATATTGTTTATCATGATCCTTCTCTTTAAATCGCTGTGGAAGTGGCAACGATATGGATACATCAGGTTGCCTTGACGTAGCTGGTTGTTTCAACATTGACATTTGCATCAACAATTTTGTTAGTCTGATAGTAGGCAAGGGAGTAACAATTTGTAGAGCCTCTTTATTTGGTTCTTCTATAACTTCTTTAGATGCAACCTCCTCACCCTGATTTATGTCACTAGTGATGACAGGTGCTTCATCAGAGTTGATAGCTGGCTCGACAGTTTGTCTCCCGCTCCGAAGAGTGATAGCCTTGCAATTCTCCTTCCCTTTTGAACTTGGGTTCTCTGTATCACTGGGTAAAGCACCTGGTGCTCTTGTATTCAAATTGGAAGCTAGTTTCCCCAACTGTGCTTCCAATGCTAGGATAGAAGATGAATTCCCTACATAATGGCTTCTGTTCGTGTTATATGTTCACGTATCAAGGCTTTAAGGGCTGTTAAAGGATCAGCTCATGGTTGTGTGCACTGCTGCTGCTGCTATTATCCTTGAGCACTCAGATGTGGCATTGAAGATTGTTGTGACTGAACATGATTGTGCAGCTGCATCTAATCTTGATGTGCATGCATCTGAGGATTCTGGTTGAAATTTTGCTGCTGCTGATTGTAATTCCCTTGTCTAAAATTGCCTTGACTAGATGAATTTCCATATCTAAGTGTCGTTGCATTTTTTCTTCCTAAAGGCTGTTGACTTCTTGCAAAATTGTTATAGGAATTACCATAAAAATTTCCACGGATGTTATTGACGTAGAAAGCATTTTTTGTGTGCTGTGGAAAAATCTTCATAACTGTGATTGTCACTGCAAATTTCACAACAAAATGTGGGGACATCAATTTGTTGAGCAACTTGAATGGGTGCAACTTCACTAATCCCCTTCATGTTCTTTAACATATTTGCTAGCGAAGACACTTGTGCACTCAGAGCGGATATAGCATCTCATTTAACAACTTCGAGATTTGCTTTGACTTGTGCAGCCCTAGAGATCTGATATTGGTAATCATTCTGAGAAATTCGCTCTAGAATTCTAACAGCTTCCTCGTATGTACAGTCCAACAAAGGACCATTAGCTTATTCATCGACAAGATTTCTTATCTGTGCATTCAGCCTGTTGTAAAATATTTCAATCTACGTCTCCTCTTGAATTCCATGCATAGGACAACATCGAAGAAGAGTTTAGTAATGCTCCCACGTAGTATTGCAAATTTTCATCATCCAGTTGATGATATGCAATGTTGTCATTCCTAAGACGAGCATTCATCATTGATGGATTAAATCGCAAAATGAATTGAGTTGCAAGCGCACTCCATAAAGTGATTGATCCAACAGGTAATCCAAGGAACCAGGTATGAGCCCATCCTTGTAGTGAATAAGGTAATAGTTGCATTTTCAAGGCGTCATTAGGAACGCCATGTTGACTGAAAGAAGTACAAATCAGTAGAAAGGATTTAAGGTGCTCTCTCGCATCTTCATGTGGCATCCCAGCATACTACCCATTAGAATTCAACATTTGGAACATGACCGGCTTTAATTTAAAATTTTCAACTTGAATAGCTGGCCTAACAATCCCTGGCTACAAATCATCCAACATAGGGACAACAAAGTCTCGGATAGTTCTATTTTGTATCTGATTATCTTGCGACAATAGTGGATTATTAATGTTTTGTGGTTGTATAGGAGGTATAACAGGATTCTGTGGCGGCAATGGTGGTATGGCTGCATCGTTTCTTGGCAGAGCCATATTTTGCTATTCTTGTTGTCTCTTTCGAACGGTGCATTTAATTTCAGGATCTAAACTAACAATAAATTTAGGATTTCTCCTGGTCATAAAATACCTAAAAGAAAAATATAAATTTAGTCAACAAAAAATAAAACAAGTTAGTAACAAATAAAGATTAGAAAATAAAGAATGAATGCAAAAAATAAGAATAAACATCAAACTAACGTCATCCCCGACAATAGCGCAAAAAATTGATCGCGCTATAAATGTCACAACAAATATGTACAAGCATACAATGTCAATGCAAGTATAGTAGATAGATGCAAGTATAGTAGATAGATGTAAGTCTATCGGATATCGATCCCACGAGGATGAATGTTGGTGTTCATAATTGTTGATGCAATAAACAAATAAAACAATATAAATTGTGGTAAAGTTGTTGGAGCAATGAACAGGTAAATGCAGTAAAAGTATGAGATTGATTTGTCGAATCAATAATGAGAAATTTAAGAAGTAAAGAAATGATAATGGAATGGGGTTCCTGACATGAAAAGTTGGTAGAAAACTAAGTGTGACTCACAAGGTTTAAAATATCAGGTAATTTGTTGCTGCAAATAAGCATAATGAAAATCTTACCAAACTTGACTCTCCTATTAGATCTAAGACTCAAACATGCACAATAAGCACACCTTCCAGTGTTGGCAATTCAACATATTCAAGAACAAGTGGATTAAATTCCTTCAATACCCAACCAACTTTTGTTGTCTTACTTGTTAACATAATCTATCACTACACCTTCTAGTGGCAGTGACTGGAATCACACTTCTGTGGTCAAACAATTAAATCCAAAGATTAACAGTAAATGCAAGATTGAAATAGATATCATTCAATTCTAAATTTCAAATGTACTTTCATACAACTTGAAATAACAAGAATTACTAGCGTTTAAGAAAGAGAAATAACAGAACAATTGGGGCATCCTATTACTAGTATACTCAAATTGCTCCCTTACTCTCCTCTTGTAGTGCACTTAGCCTTCTCTTCTGCGTCAGGTCGCCCTTGGGAAGTTAAGCTACCATGGATGCAAGCTTTAAGAAAATATGGATTGAACAAGAAAATAAAATCTGGACGAGCAAGAAGATGATGAATTCCTCCTCGTCCTACCCCATTCTCATCAGTAATTAATTGCATTTTATCCGTACAGGTGTCCATCCTTCAAAATCTATTATTTTCTAGCCGTACTAGTTGGTTATACCAGTTATACAACTCACACATTTTTGGTGTGTTAACCAGACAGCTGTCATGTGCTACGACAGTTCTGGGCACAATTTTGGATCCTCTTAAGCAGCGACAACTCTGGACACATTCATGCATCGATACTTCTGGATAGGTTCCTGCAATGATATCTCTAGGCACAATGCTAAATAGACTAATACAACGACATCAGTAGTAAAAGTATCATAAATTCAAAGGAAATTAGGTTGAGCTTCATTAAGTTAGAAAATGTAATAACTAAATTAAAAATAGTAAAAATGTATGCTAAAGATGACCAAATGGGAACAAATTACACAATAAGCAGGGAAAAATCAGTGGTTCTTTCTAATGCTATCACCTATCTGTGAAGACCTTTTCCCCAAACCAATTTAGACTGTGACATCTAGTGATAAGTAGTCTCTATCGACTCATTATGTTGGTGGAAGATCGGAAGATCCTAGTAGAGTAATGACTAGTTGGTTGAAAAAAATCCCCAAAACTGATAAATGAAGAAGTCCATACTAAAGTGCCCTAATCTCCCTAAAGTCGTTTATGGAATTCTCAATCTCTTTCATTTACTTTATTTATTTTTCTCATGCTTTAAGAAACAAGTTCTTTATTTTACTATCATACTATAATCTCTAAAAATAGTACTAATAAATTCTTTTCTTTGCAAGGATACAATTCATTATTGCTAAAGCCTCCTTTGGGTACGATCCTCAGAATACTACTAAGTATTTCATTGTACAAACTATATTATGACATGACCCATATCCTTGCAAAAGCCATAAACACATACTGAACGGGAGTACGTTTGAAGGCGGTCAACCATCGCACCATGATAGCATTACAAATGACATATATTTTCTCTCTAAATTATTGTTTTAATTGTCTCTTTTGTATCTCATTTAGCATACAACATAAGCATTTCATACTTAGTTTTTATAAATTCCAACTCATTGCTAGTTAGTTTAAATTCTTGTTATTTTTATATCTTTTTGTACTAATGTCAATGCAAATAGTCTATGTATTGCGCTTTAGAATTGTCAGCGCAGGAACTCAGTCTAGAAGATTAATGTTGGAAGAAGAATGCAGCCACAAGATCAACTTGGAATTGCGACCAGCGATGTCGCCCCATAGAACCTAAACCTCAAATAAGTAAACTCAATCTAAATTTACATATGGAAGTACCAACTCAGGAACGTCATAGGTGTCATCGCAATTACGATCTTAGATTGTGCTTAGCAATGCAGCGAGAACCTACAGATCTCTGAAGAAAACATTAAATCTACGTGAGTGCACAACTGTACTCTAACTAACTTTGACAGCTGCAAAATCTAGATTTGGATATGAGAATGGGAAACTGAATTCTGCAACTTTTGAAGACTATAAATAGAAGAATGAAGAATGAAGAAATTATCAAGAGGTAGAGGATTAAATTCTACAATTTTTGTGTGATTTGGAGACTTTAGCCGGAATGGTAAACTAGTGGAGCGAGGGAGCAACCACTTCTGACGAGAGGTGCTCGATGCAAAGCAAAAGGAACAATTAAGGAGTAGTCCTAGTAGTCTAGAGATAGTAAGCTTCAATTGTATTCTTTAATCCTTCTTTTATGCTAGTGAGTTTTACTGACATTTGAATTAATACGAGAGTATCTTTCTGATACAAGATGCAGGTGGAGGAGGATCATAAAGTTGTCAAGTCGCGGATCTACCCTAAAGCTCTAGACAAAAGTAATCTGAAACGAAAACAAAGAAAACATATTAGCTGACAAGAAGAACAATCAAATGAAAATTAAAACACAAGAAAGGTGAATGACTAGTAAAGGATCCAATAGAGAACGAAATTAGGGTTTCTTGGATGAAAGAAACCATCCTTGGACCTCAAGAAAACGTCCCAACCAGATCTGAAAATAAAAACACAAAACAGATTCATTAGAAGTAATTTAAAAGATGAAAGCAAACTGTTTACGCAAGAACGTTTGAAACAGCAAGAAAAGATTGAATCTCCTAACTTTTGATGTGTTCCTTGATGGATCAAGGTAGGAGAAAGTCCATCTTGAAGCAATTTCAACCTAGAACGAAAACAACTAAATCAGTAACCCTAAATAGCAAGAAGTAAACTAGATCAAACTAGAACGATAGATTAAAGATAGAAAAGAGAAGATAACGTCCTAAGGAGCTTTGGAAACAATAAGAATCCACAACTCCCTTCAAAGGCTCTAATTTCCCCTCCAAGAAAGTGATCTTGGCAAGAAAAAGCTTGAAGATGATTCCCACAACCTGAAAGATTGTTAAAATAATTTCTAAAAAAAACTCAAGAGCAATTCTTGAAGAAAAACTCAAAGAGAATTATTATTAACTCAAAATAATCAAAATCAAGTGTTTTGTTTACAATTCCAAGGCCTATATATAGGTAAGCTAAATAAATCTAAATAAAACTCTTAATTAAACTAGAACTCTAACTAATGTAAACAAGAAACTTTCTTATTGACATAAAACTCCTAAAAACTTAAACTACTTAATAATTATTTAAAAATTCGGAATAAAAAATAAAAATAAAATAATAAGAGCTGATAATACAATATTGGGCTCATATTTAATAAAAATTAAACCTAAAACCCGAATCCAATATGATTTAAACTCAAATTAAAAGCCCGAAACTCGTAATTCCCGTCATAGTCACGTCCAGAAATTCTGCTTGTGCAGTTTTTATTAAAATGATCATAACTTGAGCTCCCAAACTTGAATCGAGTGATTCAAAGTGCGTTTCGAAGATAAGAGATAGATCTTCGAAATCCATGTAGATATCTTAACCCATAAATTCCTGGATCCCAACAAAAAAGTCGTCGCAAGCCTACTGATTTCCCCAACTTGAAAATTGGCAGCTTCGGTTTCTTGGACCAAGATTTCTATGATTTGAAATCTTGATATTCTTGATTCTTGAAATTGTTTGAAATGAAAAAATTGGACCAATATTCGGTTTCTTGATTTTCTTGAAAACAAGAATGTGAATCTTGATTTTCTTTTTCGGCCATGTGCGCATTTAGGGCCTTGGTAACGAAGTCTTGGATGGTTCTGTTCAATCTTGCTCGAATTTGCTTGGCCTTTGACCTCGTTATTGGGCCTTGAGAAACTTTGATCCCATCACATTTATAAGCTTGAATTTGGGCCTTGCAACTCGTATCACTTTCATTGTTAGATCACTTTGACTCTTATTTAATGATTTTTATCTGTTTATTCTTGGATCCAATCGCATCAAACACGAGAGTGGGTTTGCAGTCTGCCAACATCAAAAGATGCGATTACAGGTTAGGTTAACAAGTAAGACAATGAGAGTTGCTTGGGACTAGAAGAGATTCTAGTTACTTATTCTTGATTGCACAACGTTGCTCGCATCGAGAGGTAGAGTGATTGTGGGTACTTGAGTCTTGAGTAAATGGAAGATTGTTATTGATAAGAGTTCATTGGTACATTATTGCTGTGACATTTCATCTATATAATACCTTATCGGCGCATCCAACGTTGCGACTTAGCGAAATCAGTGATCCACTCCAATCCTTTCCACTTGATCATATTTACATTTCATGCATTTAAATATTCAGCATTCAACACTCAACACATTTGATTTACTTTCAGTACACATTTAACCTCTGACATTTAGCTCTGATTGCGTTGACAATATTGACTATTTTTGTGTGCAGATCTGACATAATTGCACTGACGTTATTACTCACATTTTACTTAGTTTCAGTATTAGTTGCTCCAACATTTAAAAATAAAAAACCCATTTCCTTGTGGGATCGATATCTGATAGAATTTAGCTATCAACTATACTTGCATCGACATGTGTTCGCTTGCATATTGCTGTGACATTTCAGATGCGATCAAGTTTTGGCATCGTTGCTGGGGATTTCGTGTTTGTTTGATATTTACTTTTGTTGTTGCAATTAATTCTACTTACTTAACTTCTAACATTTACTAATTTGTTTACTTTTCTATTGTTTTCTTTTTCAGTTTTTGTAGGCATTGCATGTCCACAAGGAGAAATCCTAACAATCTTGTTAGTTTTGATCCGGAGCTTGAAAGGACATTGAGGAGGAGAAGGCAAGAACAAAGAAGAATGGCTGGTAACAACAACAATAATAATAATTTATCACCATTGCTGCTACAAGATGGAGTTCCTCTAGTGTTGCCACAAAACCTTAATAATAATATACCATCGCCTCCACAAGCTGCAAAATAGGACAATAAGAGATTTTGTTGTGCCTATACTCGATGATTTACAACCAAGGGTTGTACGATCGGCTATTCAAGTTGGTAATTTCAAGCTGAAACCGGTGATGTTTCAGATGTTCAACTCAAATGGGCAATATTCTGGTTTTTTTCATGAAGACGCAAGAGAACACTTAAAATCACTTCTGCTTATTTGTGCATCCTTTAGTCAACATGGTGTCTCTGATGATGCCTTGAAAATGCAATTTTTTCCTTATTCATTGCATGGTGAAGCGAGAACATGGTTATTAGGATTGTCGGCTAGATTAATTGAAGTTCTTGAGTTAGATTCAAGTTCTTCTTTGTCAGCACAGGTATCCTCATTGGACAATATCATAAAGAATATGAAGGGGACAAGTGACGTTGCCCCTATTCAAGTGGCCCAGTAATTAGATGCACCGATATTTTCCTGTGAAATTTACGACGACAATCATAGTGACAAGGACTGCCCACAACATGCATAAAATGCTTTCTACATCAATAACATCAGAGAGGGTTCATTTGGTAACTTATACAATAATCGATCTCAACAATCTTGGGGGAATCAAAATACTTCCACATTTAGATATGGAAATTCCTCAAATCAAAGGGCTTATCGACAAGAGAGTTACAATACTAACCCACAGCAGAATTATAATAAAAAATTGCAGGTGAGTCCTCAACAGATGCAGTCACATAGCCAGATGCAATCACAATCTCGATTATAACCACAACAGTCTATGTTGCCACATATGCAAGGACATTATCATCAACATCAACAGTAGTAATTTTCTCAACCTAAATCAGATCCTACGGCTGCTCTTGAGGCGTTGATGCGCAAGCATATCACACGAACTGAAGCAATAGTGCAAGGCAACTCTTCTTCCATCTGAGCATTGGAAGCCTAGCTAGGACAGTTGGCTTCTAACCTCAGCACAAGACCACTGGGCACTTTGCCTAGTGATACTGAGAATCCTACGCATAAGGGAAAGGAGCATTGCAAAGCAATTACGCTAAGAAGTTGGAAGTAGACGGTTGAACCAAGCAATTTTGGCTAAGACCATGTCGATGCATCTGAACCACAGCAACAAGAAGAGGATGTGGCTAAAGAAAGCCAAGTAGAAGTAAATGAAGAGGAACCAACTATAGTGCCATCTATGCCTACAATTTTCCTAATAAAGTTGTCGACACAACTACTAACGTCTACACCACCGAGTTTTCCACAACAACCCATTACCACAATACCTTTGCCATTTTCGCAAAGATTTAAAGAGAAAGTTCATGATAAAGAGAATCAAAAGTTTGTTCTACTCTGAAACAATTACACATTAATATACATCTTGTTGATGCTCTTGTACAAATACCCAGCTATAGGAAATTTGTGAAAGAGCTTTTGTCAAAGAAGAAGAAATTGTTCGAAATCGAGATGATTGCGCTCACAGAGGAGTGCAGCGCTGTGCTTACAAATAAGTTGCCAACCAAGATGAAAGACCCTAGCAGCTTCACAATCCTATGCTTCATTGGGAATCATTATTTAGGTAAAGCTTTATGTGATTTGGGAACAAGTATTAACCTTATGCCTTTGTCTACTTTTAAGAAATTAGGAATAGGTTCAATGAAGCCCACTATGGTGACATTGCAACTTACAGATAGATCCTTAGCACAACCTAAAGGCCAAATCAAAGACGTTCTTGTCCAAGTTGTAAGCTTGTGCTCCCTGTTGATTTCGTAATCCTAGACTGCAAAGCAGATAAGGAGGTGCCCATTATTTTGGGGCTGCCATTTCTCGCAATGAGACGTACACTTATCGATGTATTTAAAGGAGAACTTATCATGCGTCATAATGATGAGCATGTGACCTTTAGTGTATTTGAAGCATCTCCGATCGAAACTAAAGAGCAATGTCATCACATTGACATTTTGGACGAAATCATTAAAGAAGAATTTAATGCAAGGAGTTCAGCAATGTCAGATGAATATGTGGCGACATCCACCGATGAAATCCTAAATGATTGCATAGACAAAGAAGAGGTTAATAATTGTGAGCTGAAACAGAATTGGCAACTAGAATCTTTGGATTTGTCAAATAGGACAATCTCGATGTTTAAACCATCTATTGAGCAAGCTCCTACGTTAGAGCTAAAACGGTTGCCAACGCATTTAAATTATGTCTTTCTTGGTGACAACGAGACATTACATGTTATTGTCAATGTAACACAAGAAGATAAGCTCATCGCTATTTTGAAAGAACACAAAAGAGCCATAGCCTGGAGCATTGCATATATCAGAGGCATCAGTCCCTCTTTTTGCATGCATAAGATAAGGCTAGAAGATGAAGGGAAGCAATCAATTGAGCAACAAAGAAGACTTAATGAGAAAATGAAGGAAGTAGTGAAGAAGAAAATTATTAAATGGTTAAATGCGGGCATCATATACCCTATTTTTTATAGCAATTGGGTGAGCCCCGTCCAATGTGTGCCTAAGAAGAGTGGTTTTGCAATTGTGACTAGTGACAAGAACGAGTTGATCCTTACTTGTATTGCGACTGGCTGGCGAGTATGCATGGATTTTCGTCGACTGAATGTGGCCATAAAGAAAGACCATTTCCCACTACCTTTCATTGACCAGATGCTGGATAGGCTAGTTGGTAAGGCTTATTATTGCTTCTTAAATGGCTACTCTAGTTACAACCAAATTGCCATTGCGCCGGAGGATTAAGTAAAGATTATGTTCACATGCCCTTTTGGAATCTTTGCTTTCCGACGTATGTTGTTTGGGTTGTCCAATGCACCAGCAACATTCTAGAGCTGTATGATGGTGATCTTCTCGGACATGATCGGAGACTCTCTTGAGGTATTCATGGATGATTTCTCTATTTATGGACAAAATTTTGATTAACGCGCTGACAACCTAGCAAACATTTTGAAGAGATGCGAGGACACAAATCTAATTCTAAGTTGGGAGAAATGCCACTTCATGGCAACTGAAGGCATTGTCCTTAGCCATCGTATATCTTGTCAGGGCATTGAAATTTATAAAGCAAATGTCGAAATCATCGAAAAACTACCACCACCCACTAATGTCAAAACAATAAGAAGCTTTCTTGGACATGCTGGCTTTTATAGAAGATTCATACGTTTTTTTTCCAAGATTGCTAAACCTTTATGTTCACTTTATAGCAAAATAAAAAGTTTGTGTTCGACGATGCTTGTTTGAACACATTCATAACAATAAAAAAGCAGCTAGTACAAGCTCCAATTACACTATTACTAAGAAAGAGTTGCTAGTAGTAGTCTTCGCATTTGACAAGTTCCGTTTATATCTTGTCGGTGGAAAGATTACAGTATACGCATACCACTCCGCATTGAAATATCTTCTTACAAAGAAAGACGCCAAGCCTAGACTGATACGATGGATCCTACTCCTTCAAGAATTTGATGTTGAAATCAGCGATAGGAAAGGATCGAAAAATCAAGTAGCTGACCACTTCTCTCGATTGGAAGTTGGAAGTGAAGATGGGCAGACGTCCCAAATTGTCGAAGCATTTCCAGACGAGCAGTTATTCTTTGTCGACACATCACTCTGGTATGCTGATGTTGTCAATTACCTTGTCCATGGGAAGCTACCTCTGAATGATACTGGTCAAAAAAAGATTAGGTCCATAAGCGATGCTACAAAACATCACTAGAACGAGCCATATCTCTATTCAAGGTATGCGTTGACAACATTATCCGTTACTACGTACCTGAAGAAGAAATGACTTCAATCCTATGACATTGCCACAATACCCTTATAGAGGACATTTTAGTGGTACAAAGATTGATGCTAAGGTCCTACAGTTAGGATTTTATTGGCCCACATTGTTTCGAAGTGGATCTAGGCAATTACGGTGCCAAAAGATGATGCTTGAATGGTGTTGAAATTCTTTCACACTTACATTCTTACAAGGTTTGGAACACCAAGAGTATTAATAAGTGACCAAGGAACTCATTTTCATAACAACCAAGTTGCGACAGCATTGAAGAGATATAGTGTGAACATCGTATGACTAATACATATCACCCACAAACCAATGGTCAAGCCGAGGTATCCAATCGTCAAATAAAAAGCATCCTTGAGAAGGTGGTTAATCCATCTAGTAAGGATTGGTCTTCGCGGCTACATGATGCATTGTGGGCGCTTCCCGCTGCTTATAAAACCCCGCTAGGAATGTGGCCATATCTGTTAGTGTTTGGTAAGTCTTGTCACTTGCCAGTTGAGATTGAACATAAGGACATGTGGGCAATCAAGAAAGTGAATATGGACTATGATGCTGCTGGAAGAAAAAGATTGTTGGACATCACTGAGCTAGAAGAAATACACAGACAAGCTTATGAGAATGTCGCAATATACAAGGAAAAGACCAAGAGATGGCACGACAATATCACCTTGCAACGACAATTTAGTCCTAGTCAGTTAATACTTTTATTTAACTCATGTTTAAAATTGCATCCAGGTAAATTGCGATCAAGATGGTCAGGCCGTTTCAAAGTTGTTGAGGCATTCCAGAGCGGTGCGGTGACAATTGAAAATCTAAAGGATGGAAAACAATTCAAAGTGAATGGCCAACGTCTAAAGCATTATATGAGCCCAGATATCAAAGAACCAAATGAGACTATCAATCTAGTCACATTTAAATAATGTTGACGCATTTTTCTATTTACTTTTATTTGTTTCACTTTTACTTGTGTTGTTTCAAATTCCTTGCAGAAATAAAAATCATCTTTTCGTTGAAGCATCGGAGCACGAATTGTCAGTGCATTCTGTGATGAGTCAGCATAGCCATTTTAGTAAGAATCGCACTGATTGATCTCTCTTTTATTCCAACCATTTGATCAAAACGAAACAGTAAGATCTGCAGCCTGGTAATTAATGGTTGCAGACGCAACGATTCCCCATAATCTTTTCAATCATCAAGCCTAGGTTATAAAACCTCTCTCCTGCAGTACATTAACATTTAACCTCTGACATTTAACTCTGATTGCGTTGACAAAATTGACTATTTTTGTGTGCAGATCTGACAGAATTGCACTAACATTATTACTGACATTTTACTTAATTTCAGTATTAGTTGCTCCAACATTTAAACATCAAAAACTCATTTCCTCGTGGGATCGATATCCGATAGAATTATCTATCAACTATACTTGCATCGATGTGTGTTCGCTTGCACATTGCTGTGACGTTTCAGACGCAATCACACCACCTTTTCTTTCCAAAATTAGAATAAAAATTATACTATTTATGTTGAACCAAGCTTTGTGTAAGCATGCATGTAAAACACTAAATTCTAACCTAAAATGCTTAATTTGACCGAAGTACAAACACTTTCTCAAGGTTAAAAAAATTATATAAAAGATAACTATTTTCAAGAGTTATCATAAACATGTATTAAACATTGCTAGCATATGTCAATTATACTTTTGTTAAGCTTATTCAACCAATTAAACATGCTATACATTCATTGATTAATAATAAAAGAGCACTAACATGTATTGGGAACACTTAGCAAAATTTTCCAAAACTATTACGTAGGTAAGGATAATCGTAGTGTGCTATCGGCTATTCTCTCAAGTGGTATCAATACCACTTGAAAAATCGATACCAAATTAGCCTACTGTTTCTTGTTTTAAAAACCAACTTTCGAAAATATCGGTACCATTGAAAAAGTAACTATAGTTTTACCTCAAGTACCGATACTCGTGATGAAATATCGATACCAATTTACAAAATTGTTTCCTACATTTTCGATAATCATAGAGTTATCATTTTTGAAACCTAAATATCGATACCTCTACTCCATGCCATTAAAATATAGTAATTTTAGGCATATAATCAATACTACTTAAATCCGAACATCATGCATCATTTACCTCACAACACAACAAAGCAAGAAACCAATAAAACATACTTTAAGCCCATAGGTTCTAAGCAAAATAAACATGTAATCAACTCAATAATCGTAGCATATAGTCTATCACATTGCCTTATTCCCCAAAACATAACCAATTATTAAACATCTACTAACTAAAAAGAGACTTGCTTAGATCACCTTACAAAACCACACCACCCACATCGAAACGCTACTGATCTGTAATGATATAAAAGGAGGGGGTGAGCTCAACAAGTTCAGTGAATGACTAGAACATCTACCATACAAATAGTTCATCAAGCATTAACTAACAATCATATAGCATAATCATACAATTTTAGTTTCAGTTTCATGTCATACCTACTTATGCATTAATTAAAAGTCCATTTACATGTTAACCACACATACTTGTAAGCATATATCATAATACATATAAACACATTTAAATATAATTTGGAACTTGTGCTATGAAACATTAATGTGAGCTCTATCATCACACATCGGTACACGAATCTCCAAACACACCAAATGACTCATAAAGTCGAAAATATACCAAAAGTGAAGCATATAGCTAACACTCTCCTTATTTCCCCTCACATGTCCCGTTGAATGGAGCTTAGCTCACATTCCCTTATCCCTCCAAACATGTCACAGGGTATGATAATATTTAATTAAACAAAATATTCAAGGCCTATAACAACATAAACATGATTAAATATAAACAAACAATTAGACACAATCAACCCAACACTTAAAGAATTTAAGTCCTTTTAATTAAAGAATTAATAGCATTCATCATATAGCAAACAAGAATCTAAAGATAGGCGAAAAATAATAGGATTAAATCCAGTAATTTCTCGAGAACTGCTTCCGCGTTCTTCCTCGTTCTTGCTCGAGTCTTCCCAAATCGAGGTCTCTGATGAACACTCAACAAAGGCTATGGAAGGCTGAAAAACCACTCTTTTACAAGAGGGGAAATCAGCAAGGGAATTGGGGAAACTAGGATGGAGAAGCTAGAGAGAATACTAGAGAGAAAGAAGAGAAATGTGAGTGAATTGGTGTGTTGAAGTGAGGAAATGAGGGGTGTATTTATAGGTGAAGACCAGAAGGGTTGTGTGGCTATATATAGCAAATAAATATCAGCCACACAACAATGGGTGGTCGGCCATGATTAAGCAACTTTGACTTGTTCAAAGTTTTCTTAAAATGAGCAAAGGGTGCGAATATAAAACCATGAAAAGTGGAGGGGATGGAATAGTATTTTGGGAAACTTCAAGGGCTTTTTTGCAAGGTTGAAATGGTAAAAATAATCACCTGAAAATGTCAGCATGGACGGCACATGACTAGCCCAACTGGAGGTGGTTCAACCCTCGGTTGCATGCACATCGAGCCACTTCAGCTTAGCCTTTATAATTAATTTTAATCCAAATTAAATTGAATTAGAAATATAATTATAAACCATAATGTAGATTCATATTGAATCAAACCTTGACTTGAAAAATATTCTTCATAGCTCTTCACTAACCCTGTGTAAAAATTCCCTCAACGATGTAAGCTATTAGTAGTTTTTACCGGGCCGATTTTCACCAATTGTGCAAATCTGTCGAAAAATCATCAAATTTATGCTCAATATTTATAAAAATAATTAAAAATCAATATGTTGATAATTTTAACACAAATTAATTATTTTATAAATAAATTATATTTTTCAACATTAATTCCTCAGAATTTGCATGAAATTAGGTCAAAAAGGGTATGAAAAAGTCTATATTTTCATCGTTCTAATAGGGGATTTAAAATATTAGGGTTTTAGGGTTAAAATTTGTGTAAAATAAGGGTTTAACCATCAAGAAAAACAAAAATTGCGTTTTCATTATGGCCTTACAGAACGACAATTACTTAAATACGTTCGTATTGCCAGAAAAGCCAAAGGGTCAACAGGTCAGGTTTTACTACAATTACTTGAAATGCGGTTGGATAACATCCTTTTTCGATTGGGTATGGCTTCGACTATTCCTCAAGCCCGTCAATTAGTTAACCATAGACATATTTTAGTTAATGGGCGTACAGTAGATATACCAAGTTATCGCTGCAAACCCCGAGATATTATTTCAGCGAGGGATGAACAAAAATCTAGAACTCTGATTCAAAATTATCTTGATTCATCCACCAATGAGGAATTACCAAAACATTTGACCCTTCACACATTACAATATAAAGGATTAGTCAATCAAATAATAGATAGGAAATGGGTTGGTTTGAAAATAAATGAATTGCTTGTCGTAGAATATTATTCTCGTCAGACTTAAACCTAACTAAAATAACAAAAGAAGGGTTCTGCCCCCTTTTCACCGGGTTACAAAAGTGGGTCGAGTCAACCTTGCAATTTTTGTAGTCGATGTCACGATGTAGCCATAGTGTGTCACGACAAACCATTCAGTACCCCTTTTGTCAGACATAGCTCCCCCTGTGTCGCGAAAAACCTCTCAGTTTTTAAATTCTAGCAGTCTTATCCCTTTGTCGCAACATACAAAGGGTTATGTCGCGTCATAGCCTGCTTGGACGTTCTTGGAGGTAGACTGGTTGCTTTGTCGCGACAAACACGTCAGTTTTTATTAAAATACCCTGAAATAAAAATATAATAAACTTAGTGTGTTATTATCCATATAAATATAAAGAATACATATTAATACTTGTCAAAATTGTCTAACAAGGATGTTAGTGTGCACTTCGACACCTGAGAACAGTCTGTTATTTCACTGTTCATCCAGCAATCGTCATGCCAAGCTATCCTCTAGCTGTTATCTCTTTCCCGAAATTTTCGTTTCCGTCTTGCATTCAAAAGTGCCAGCTCTTTTCTTCAGTTGTATTTATCCATTATGACGGTGAATTTATATAAGCCACCACCTAATCTTGTGATTGCTTTTATTATTAGGCCAATTATAGAATTTGTAATCCCCTGTGTGGTAAGGTAATAGCTGCTCAATTACCTCATTCAATAAAAATGGTTTTATTACTTAATTTCTTCTTAATTGTATTGGTGTTGCTGCAGCCGTCTCCTTCCATCCATAGTTTTTATCACATAGTCCTGTAATTTTTGGTTCATGATACCAGTGTAATAACTAAATTCTCCTCGAACTTACTTCATTATCAATGAGGATTTTATTATCCTGACATTCGAGAGTTGAGTCACTAGATTATAAATGTGAATATTTCCTGTTATCTGAAGAAAATGTAAAATTTTCAAATTAGTAATTTCTCTGGGAATTTGTTGCAATAGGAAAGTATTGTACATTGTAGTCATTTCCCAAAAATCGAATCTTTGATCCATAGTGTCTTTAATTAATATTTCTACCATGGGCATGTCTGTAACAGTAATTAATTGAAGATAAAAACTTTGTGAGTAGGAACCATCATCCTCTTCTACAGGGATTGATTCTTCACTGGATTAGGGCTCATTCTCGATTCTCAAAATACTTTCAACTTCCCTTTCCAATGACGATACATTGCATTTTTTGATGGTTCAATTAGAAAATTCTTCAAAAATTTCTTTTTCTTTCTCAGTGCTTGACCTCTCCTCTTGTTCTTGCCCTCTTTGTTCAGATTTTGTAAGTATTCTTTCGGAAGATGTATTACTATGTTGATCGATATTTGGGACCTCCTCATAGAGTTGACTCAATTCTAGCATCAATAACATTTGATTTTCCTAGATCTCCCAATCTTTATAGTATCCATCTTCGTAGATATTAGCCTCGTAATTGTAATCTACATCTGAATAATGATAATAATAATTGTCCATGGCCTAGGAATAATGTGATAGAATTAGAGGAAAATCTGAAAGACAAAATAATTGTTAATATTATTAGTTCGTATCTATAGACAAAAAATTTCCTAATTTTTCTAATAACAAAGAAGAAATAAAAATCACTAAACTGTTGCCTCCCTGGCAATGGCGCCAACAACTTGACCGCCTCCAAACGTAATCTTGTGCAGTATGTGTTTTCGGCTTCCACAAGTATACAGGCAGGTTGTAATGTTGATTATACAACGAAATATTTGGTAGTATTCTAAGGATCGTAACCTAAAGGAGGCTTTAAGGCGATAGTGAATTAAATCCTTGAAAAGAAAATAATATTTAACAAATTGTGTAAAAATGTGTAAAAAGCTGCTTTTTGTGTCTTTAGGGCCAATTGAGGTCTGAAGGTTGGCTAATGTACTTTGTGAGTGTATAGGAGACCATTGGAAGGTGCACCATATAAAAAATGATCACTATGTCACGACACGAGACAATGTATGTCACAACATAGGGACCAGAATGAAGAAATCATGAATCTGCCTTCTTTGTCGTGACATAGCATGCCTATGTTGCAACATACCTTATGTCGCGACATAGGATGTCTACGTCGTGACAAACCCCTGAAGATGTATACAGAAAAGTACAGTGACTACTATGTCACGACACCGACCCTTGGACACGAATCTTACACCAAGTGAAGGGTGTTTTGGTCTTTATAATATCACTTAAACACGAGGAATGGCAATTAACCTAGGGTTAAGGAAAATTATCGTCCAAGGCTATAAATAAGGCCTCTAGCACTAGGGTTTTACACACCTTTTCTAAGCTTTTAGTTTTTGCTTTGTATTTTCATTTAGAAACGAGATTGTAACTTTTGCATAAACGTTCGAGGAATTATTTCCCGACAGAATGCCAATACAATTGAAGTTTCTTTTATTTCATTTGAATCAATTTTATGATTTGTTATATTATTATTTTTACGAGGTTTACGAAAACCATGAGGAATTAATTCTATTTTTGGGAATTAGGGACTTGAAGTATGAATATTTAATTGTTGTTTAATAGGGATTTTCCAATCGAATCAGTTGTTTGGGAAAGGAAGAACTTTAAATAAACACTAGATCTGACAACCCTATAACGTCAAGTAGGTGGGAATGAAGCCAAAATTGGTATTGCCTATCTACGAAAACCTTTTTCCCAAACCGATTTAGACTGTGACATCTAGCGATAAGTAGTCTTTATTGACTAGCTATACTAGTGAAACATTGGAAGATCTAAATAGGGTAGTGACTAGTTAATTGAAGGAAAATCCCTAAAACCCAACAATTGAAGAAAACATACTGAAGTGACCTAATCTCCCTAAAGTCATTTATCGAATTTTTACATCTCAACATTTACTTCTTTTAATTTTTTTATGCTTTTTACAACCAACACTTTATTTTATTTTTGTACAATAATCCCTAAATTAAGTACTAATTAATTATATTCTTTGCAGGGATCTAACACACTATTGTCTTACGCCTCCTTTGGGTATGATCCTCGGAATACTACCAAGTGCTTTGTTGTAACACATTATATTTATAACCTGACTCGTATACTTGTGGAAGCCGAAAACCTACACCGAACGGGAGTACGTTCAAAGGCAGTCAAGTTGTTGGCGCCGTTGTCGGGAAGGTAACGCTTTCAATGATTTTTAGTTTTTCATTTTTATTAAGAATAATTAAGAAATTTTTAGGATATAGTTACGACTTAACCATACTCACAATTCTCTATTTTTTTTTTCAAATCAATTACTTTTAACCAACATTCCCATAACATTTTTAAGCTATGGATAATTACTATTACATGTAGTCAAATGAGAGGTACAATTACGAAGATGGCATCTACTAGGATGGATATTTTATGAAGATTGGGAGATCATGGAAAATCAAAAACTATTCTTGATAGAACTAAGCCAACGTGAAAGTGAAGTTTCAACATACCAATAGAGTAATGAACAAAGTGCTGATATAGTCAAACACCCACAAGAGTTCGCTGGTAATTCATGTGAGGTAATTGAATAAGATCATGACATGCATAAAATGTTTAGACAAGCCTCCTTCTGATTTGGCTAGAGCCACCTATGAGGTAGCACCAAGAATAGTAGATTAAATGGACCAGGTAATGGAAACGCTCCAAGGTATATCTGAGGAGCTACTCTCAAGGAATGAGGTCGTGCATGATGTTCCCAACCTTGATCTAGAGGAATTTGAATCTGACCATGAGGAGAATTATGTTAAGAGTGAACCTGTGCTCATAATTAAAGATCATGAAGATGAAATTGAACATACTCTGGGCATAGAAAACGAGCCTCAATCTAGTGATGAATTGGTTCCTATGAGTAATTATGATGACCTCGACCTGCAAACTGTGGGTCTTCAATAGACAACTACTATCAATAGAGATGTAGAAGAGAAGTTGGAAATTAAAGAATCCATAAATCAAGAGTTCAGCCTTGGATGGGAGATAGTATGATATGCAACGTCTCTATTTTGAAACAAATTCCTAGAGAAATCAACAATATAGGGGGTTTTTCATACACTTCAGATAACCGGAAAGATTTTCTTTTATGAGTCGTCACCTCACTTTTTAGATGTCAAAGTAATTGAGCCCTCACTAAAAAGGGGAACAAATTCGTGTGAAGTTCAAACCTTTCAATGGTTTCATGAGCCATGTGCAGAGATACTATTCAAGCCCACGAGAATATGTTAGGAATTGGTCTTTGATCCAACTGACACAGTAATAGCTGAACAAACCATTGATATAGAGCTTAAACAGATTGTTAATGAGAGTGCAGAAGAGCCAATACAGTTTCTAGCCATAATAGAGAAGGTGCCAACCGAAGAAGTCAAGGAGTTTGATTCATTCTCATTCGATAACAATAGCAAGGCTCGAGCAACAAAAACATCATGTGGTATGTAAGGGAGGAAGCTCGAGGCAATAATACATTGAAAAAGGATTTAGGGTTGGCTCGAATTTTGTACCAAATGGCTTGTAATGTGGATGTCATGTTGATCGAAAATAAGGCAACATCATTGGACTCGATCGAAGGGGCTGGTTTATATATATCGATAATGGAACAAACGACGAATCAAAGTGTCGAGAACCAACTGGAAGTTCTTCTTTGGTGACGACACGGATTGTTTCGGTTTCTAAAGAACTTCTATTCCCTGCTCTAAATTTTGTTAGTTTGTATTTATTTTATTATTATTTTTATTTTATTAAATTTAATTTTGTTTAATTTTTCTTTCAGTAATTAATAGGAAACAGGGGTATGCTGCGATACACCACCCTTTCTGTCACATCATAGATGTCAAAATGAGGAGAATATGAAACTGACGTTGATGTCACGAGAAAGAGACCTTCATTTCGTGACAAAGAGTACAAATTGGAAGACCATTCAAGATTGAGGACGATACCGCAACAAAGCCTCAATCATGTGGTGACAAAGAGGGACTAATGTGTTTGTCGCGACATAGGACACTATGTCGCGACATCAATTGCAATCTGATCGATTGTAAACGTCACAGCAATAATGTGCAAGCGTACACAGTCAATGCAAGTATAGTAGACATATGTGAATCTGTCGGATAACGATCCCACCAGGATCGAGGATGGTTGTCTGTTTTCTATTAATGTTGGTGCAATAAATAAGTAAATTGAGATAAATTGTGAGAGTGGTTGTTGGAGCAATAATGCAAAAATAAAAACAAAATATGATAATAATAAAATAGGGTCCACAGCATGAATGTTCAGCAGAACACTAAGTGCAGCTCACAAGGTTTTAAAGGATTGGTGATTATCGCTAATGAATATCTTACCAAACTTGGCTTCTCTATTCGATCTAAGACTTAAACATGCACATTCACCACACCTTCCGATGATGGCAATGCAACACATTTAAGAACAACTGGATCAAATTCCTCTAATCCCCAAGCAACTTCCGTTGTCTTGCTTATTAGTTTAAATTGTCACTGCACCTTCTAGTGACAGTGACTGCAACAACACTTTCATGATAAAAATATTCAAACCTAAAGATTAAACAGTAGAAGCAAGACTGAATAAAATATCATTTAGTCTAGAAATCAAGTGTACTTCCATACAAACATGAAATAAACTGTAATCACTAGTGTTTTAGAAAAGAAATATAAAATAAGCAAGTGGAGAATACTATTCCTAGAAGAACTCGACTTGATCCTTTGTTTTCCTTCTTGTGTTGCACTTAAGACTACTCATCAGGAGCTGTTCTACATCTTTCCCATGTTGGTTCTCCCTTGAGAACCTTAAGACTCCATAGCTGTAAGCTTCAAAAGCTAGGTTGAAGAAGAATAATCATCGAATAAGCCTTCTTTTTCTCTCTCCTATTTAATATTTATCATCAACCAAATTGTGCAGGTGTCCTCTCCTAAAAATCTAGTTGTCTATGGTCGTACCAGTTAGTTACACCAGACTAGACAACTCATGCATTTCTGATCTTATTCGGACAGCTGTCAAATGCGGCGACAATTCTAAGTGTAATTCTGGAAATGCTCATGCAGCGACATTAGTAGTAAAATATGACAAAATTAAGGGCAAATAGGCTAAGGTCAATTAAGTTAAAAAATTTAATAAACTAAACTAAGAAAAAGCTAAAATATGTGCTAAGGATGCCTAAATGGGAACAACTTAAACAATAAGTAAGAATAAATCAATTGTTTTTTCTAGTACTATCACACCCCCAAACTTGAGTTTTTACTTGTTCTCAAGTAAAACAAAAACTAGTAAGGTTGTACCCAAAATTTACTAAGGCAGATGATCATTCTAGCAACTTGAATCATCTAAAATCCCAGTGAATGAATCACATTCAAATAACAGAATATTGCATCGACAATACATAAGTATGAATAACCGAGATTGCAACTTCATCAATGCCAATATCATACTTCAAACCCTAAATTCTATCTACCAATACAACATTTATTATACAATAATATATTCATATATCTTTTTCTTTTCTTCTCTTTTTTTGTTTGTGACTAAGGGATGTCATTGCATTACTATACTCTTGTTCTTGAGAAGTAACGATGGAGTGCAACAAACCCTAAGGAGTACATAATTGCGCCAACACACACTCTTGCAGAGATAGCCTTTGGCTAGATTCATTTTTCTAACACTTGCACTGGAGTGTTCCCTCTTGAACAATTCATAATACACCCACATTGGAGTGTTTTGTATTTGTAACTATATACATATATAAATAGCTGTATAAGGTAGATTCATTCAAGATTCAAAGAATAATGCTAGTCATCCATTACTAATGCAATCTAAATCATTCATCAAAGAATTTAAGATACAACATTTAGTTAAATTTATCTACCTCATTCATTGACAGTTCACATGATTCAAGAATTAAGCATCAAATGTAATAAAAATTTAAACACAATTGCAATAACCTTTCATAACATTTCATGCTTCATTAAACTCAAAAAGAAAAATTTTTGAAATGTAGGTGCAATTGTATTTCCAAATTCCATATACATTCATCCCCAAACTTAAAGTTTGCATTGTCCCTAATGCACTAAAATACAATGAAAATGGAAATGCAATGAAAATGCTTACTAACAAACTAAAAATTACAGCTACATGTTATGCATGAAAACTACAGCTAAAAACTTAAACAATACTAACTCAGTTTTCCGTAACCGTCGATGTGGCTGCATGGTGCTTTTTCTTCCTTCTCTTTTTCTCTTCCTTTATGCGCTTCTTTTCCTTAGAGCGCTTTCTCTTTCTTTCTTTAGGCTTTGCTCGATCCTTAGATTGCTCCTTAACATCCGACTGTGCCCCGACATTATCAGCTACATTTTCTGTTGGATGGATCACCTCAAGTGGTTTAGTGTAGACCACTATTGCCAAAGGATTATGGTGTTCCTCATTAATTTCCTCTGCAACTTCTTCCTGACTCTTTCCATCTTACTCCAAGTCATCGTTGCACCAACAACTTCAGGTGCGGTGATAATTTCTTCAGCTGATTCTTTCTCAGCTTCTTTTTCTTCATCCTTTTCTTTCTCTTCATCATCATGAGTGTCCTCCGCTTCAGCAGGAATTTCCTCTTTAGCAACATGCTCCTCCTGACCAATTATGAAATCATCTTCAAAATGACTCTCAATTTTTTGCAAACATTCCTTGACATTCCTTGATTCCACTTCCTTCTTGTTATCAGAGACGTGCACCAAGGGAGGGGAAGCCACTGATTGGTCTTTTTCCCCAAAGTCAGCCTCATTGGATGAGGGCTCATACTTTTTGGTGATTGGGGGAAGTACTGAGAATTCAAGGAGTGGGCCTTTGCTCAACTGCCTTAATATGGTCATAACAGAGTTGTTCCAAGCCCTAGTGTAGGCATAGAATAGATTTTATGCTTTGTCCATGTCTTTCACTGTTGCCTTCTGCTTATGGAATCTGTTATCTTCTCGACCTCTTTCATTTTACACCAAAAATGAGTTTTTGTAGTCACATTTGCTCCTTTGTTCTTTGCTTTTGCTTTGCCCTTCCTTTTGCTTGCTTATGTTTATTTCATTATGGGAGTATCCTTCCTATGAGTCATTCTCTCTTAATCGATGCCTTATTGGTTAGGCCTTTGTTCTCCAGGATTTCTTCTCCATCTCGAGGCATGATTCCCTTTTGTTGGCATAGTTTCATTACTAGTGATGGGAAAATCAAGATGCTTGTTTTCCTAAAAGCACATTCAACGATTTCCTAGTGTAATATTACCCCAACATCGATTTTCCTTCCCTTGATAATGGAATGTATCAGACACATTCTGTCAAGGGTGATAGTGGTGCTGTGCATCGAAGGCTTTAGTCTGCAGTTTACAAAATGGAACCAAACCTTCTTTGCAGCGTTAAAAATCATCTGTGCATGATGTAGTTGTTGTGATTCGAATCCTTCCATGTTGCTCCTTCAACACAAAGATCCTTCACCAAAAGATTTGTCTTGTCATCAGTGATTTCTTTAATGAATGCAACGTATTCATCCCTACCTACCTTGGTGTTGCACAGCTCATTGATGTGTTCAGCATCTCAAGGGATTAATCCTTCACGATCAAAAATAAACTTTGACTCATGGTCAGTAAGGTTAGTATAGAACTCACGTACCAGAGACGAAGAGTAGCTGCCTGGGTGAGTGAAAAAGGTTTCCCATTTCAACCTTGCGATGGTCTTGTGAACTTGTTTTCCCAGGTCTTGTTGTCGCGACAGGAGAAAGCCTTGTTCTGGGTGACAATTTCTTTTCAGTAAGTTTTCCTGAAAACGGTCTTTGGCCGCTTTTGTGATGAATATCACCGGCTATTTGGACATGGAGGGCTCTGTTTCACAGACAATTGTTGCAAAAGATGAAGGTTCTATGACAGATTTGGTTGCTTTCTTAACTGCTCCTCGAGTTCTTGCCATGGTTTTGTAAGTAGAGAAGGTTTTAACGTGTAAAGGTGCGAGCTTTAAGAAAGATTGTGAATAAAAATGGTTTCTTTGTGATTTTTACGGTTAAATGAAGGAGGGTGTTTATAGTAAGTGAAGAAGGAAGATGGAAAAGCATGTTTTTTTGTAACAGAAGAAAGGACATAAAGTCTAGCATGAATAAATGCATCTAATAGGAATTACACTCGTTCCTATAGACCTAACGGTTTGGTGCTTGTTGATGAAACGGGGGGATCTACTATTTTTTAATGAGTCAGCAAATGCAATACAGACGTATGAATTGCACCGACAAGGAAGACCGAATGCGTCGACAATAGAGTCTAAGTAATCTGCAAAAACAAATGAGAAATAAAACAAACAAACAAAAGTAAAAATAAAATAAAATAAAATAATGTAATAATAAGTTCAATAAAAATTAGAAAAATTCAACCAATTTAATGGTCTCTTCCTGCTTTTGATCACTATGCCCAAAATAATGCTTCAATCGCTATCCATTCACTTTGAATTGGTCCCCATCATGTAAATCTTTAATTGTGACTTCACCGTAAGGAAATGCTTTGACAACTTCGAAAGGTCCAGACCAACGTGAGCGCAATTTACTTGGGTGCAATTTTAGCCTAGAATTGAATAATAGCACTTGTTGACCCGGAATAAATTGTCGTTACAAAATGATTCTATCATGCCATCATTTGGTCTTTTCCTTGTAAATTGCAGCATTTTCATAGGCATTTCGCCTAATTTCCTCTAGTTCAATGATGCCTAATAGCCTCTTCTTTCCAGCAGCTTCATAATTCATGTTCATTTGCTTAATTGCCCACATTATTTTGTGCTTCATTTCAACTGGCAAGTGACATGCTTTTTAAAAAACTAGCTGACACGGCAACATACCTAATGGTGTTTTGTATGCTGTCTGCAATGCCCACAAAGAATCATCAAGTCTAGAAGACCAATCTTTTCTTGAAGGGTTCACAACCTTCTCAAGAATATCTTTAATTTATTGATTTGACACATCGGCTTGTCTGTTGGTTTATGGATGATAAGAGGTTTCCATTCTATGATTAACTCCATATCTCTTCAGTACAGCTACGACCTGGTTGCAATGGAAGTGTGTACCCTGATCGCTAATCAATGCTTTTGGTGTGCCAAAGTGGGTGAGTATATGCTTGTGGAAAAATTCAAGCACTATCCTTGAATCATCCCTTGGGACTGCAACAGCTTCAACCCACTTTGAGACATAGTCAATAGCTACTAGTATATAAAGGTTTCCAAATGAACTTGGAAATGGTCCCATGAAATCCATACCCTAAACATCAAAAAGTTTAACCTCCATAATTGGCTGTTGTAACATTTCATTGCGTCGAGATATAGAACCAGTGCGCTGACATCTATCGCATTGATTCAAAAAATTATGGGCGTCCTTAAATTGTGAAGGCCAATAGAATCTTGATTGAAGAACCTCAGCAGCAGTTCTCATGCCACCAAAATGACCTCCATAAGGAGCATCGTGACAATGCTTCAGGATTGAAAGCATTTCTTCTTCCGGAACACAACATCGAATGATGTTGTCATTGGATACCTTGAATAATCATTCCAATGGTATTTCACTACTTCACGAAGAAATCTTTCTTTCTTATGGCCCGTGATACCCAAGGGTATTTTTCCACACACTATGTAGTTAACCAAATCCGCATGCCAAGGGGTTGTGTTTACAGAACTTCTCACCTGGAAATGCATCGATAATTTGAAGTATGTTTCAATCTTCACTGCCAACTTCCAAACGAGACAGATGGTTTGCAACTTGATTCTTTGAATCCTTGCGGAGTTTGATCTCTATATCAAATTCTTGCAATAGTAAGATCCAGTGTATCAATCATGGTTTTGCATCCTTCTTTGCAAAAAGATATCTCAACGCCAAGTGATCAGTAAATACAGTGACCTTTGTGCCAACAAGGTCTTAGTGAAATTTGTCGACAGCAAAGGCTATAGCCAATAATTCTTTCACTATAGTTGTATAATTAATTTGAGCCTCTATAAGAGTTTTGTTGGCATAATAGATGGCGTGAAATATTTTTTTCTTGTGTTGTCCTAGGACAACACCCATAGCAAAGTCTCTTGCATAACACATAACTTTAAACAGTTGAGACCAATCTGGTGCAACGACAATGGGTGCATTTACTAGCTGCTTCTTTATTTGAATAAATGCATCCAAACATGCATTGTCAAAGAGGAATTTTTTTTTTGTTCCATCAGTGAGCATAAGGGTTTTGCAATTTTGGAAAAATCTTGAATAAATCATCGGTAAAACCCCGCATGCCCAAGAAAACTACGGATACCCTTCCCATTTGTTGGCAGAGGTAACTTCTCAAAACTTTCCACCTTAGCTCTGTCCACTTCGATACCTTGACTGGAGATACAATGGCCTAATACAATTTTTTTCAGTTGCCATGAAGTGTCATTTTTACCAATTTAGCACAAGATGTGTGTCTTCACATCGCTTTAAGACTTTATCCAAATTGTTAGTGCATTGATCAAAATTATTTCGGTAGACTGAGAAATCATCCATAAAGACCTCTAAAGAATCCTTAATCATATCCTAGAAAATTGCCATCATGCATCGTTTAAATATGGCTAGTGCATTACAAAGACCAAACGACATACAACGAAAAGCAAAAGTGCCAAAGGGGCAAGTGAAAGTCGTTTACGCTTGATCCTCTAGCACAATAGCGATTCGATTCTAACCAGAATAATTGTCTAAAAAGCAATAGTAGGCTCTTCTAGCAAGCCTATCCAACCTCCGGTCAATGAAGGGAAGTGGAAAGTTGTCCTTCCTTATGGCTGCATTAAGTTTGCGATAATCAATACATACTCGCCATCCCGTAGGAATGTGTAGGAATTAACTCGTCTTTGTCAATGCATATCACAGTGATGCCACTCTATTTATGGACGTATTGCACTGGACTTACCTAATTGCTATCCAAAATAGGGTAAATAATTCCAGACTCAAGCCACTTTATAATTTCCTTTTTAACAACATCCTTCATTTTCTCATTCAATCTTCGTTGTTGCTCAATCGATTGCCTGCCTTCTTCTTTCAACTTAATTTTTTGCATGAAAAAAGATGGACTAATGCCTCGAATATCAGCAATACTCCAAGAAATAGCTTGTTTATGCTGCTTAAGAATATGGATGAATTTTTCTTCTTGAGTTGCGTCTAGTTTTACGGAGACAATAACTGGGAGAGAACTATTGTCGCCAAGAAATACATATTTCAGATGAGCAGGCAATGGCTCCAATACTACAGTAGGAACTTATTCAATAGATGACTTAAAAACTGGTGTCATTCAGTTGGCTAAATCAAAAGATTCAATCTACCATCCGTGCTTTAGGTCAATGTTATTAGCTTCAACCATGCTGTCGTAGTCAACTAAAAATTCATCATCACATGTCACCGCAAATTCTTCAAAAAGTAATGTGCTTTGGTCATTGAATTCTTCCTCAATTAAACATTCTAGCACATCAACAGTGTGACATTGTTCTTTATCCTTGCATGGAAAAAATTTAAAAACACTGAAGGTAACATGCTCATCATCATGTCGTATGGTCAATTCACCTTTGTAAACATCGATAAGAGTGCGTCTGGTAGCTAAAAATTATCGTCCTAAGATTATGGGAACCTCTTTGTCTGCATTGCAGTTAAGTATAATAAAATCAACTGGAAAAACGAATTTTTTCGCACGAACTAAAATGTCTTTGATCTGCCATTCAAGTTGAGCCAAGGATCGATCCGCTAATTCCAATGTCACTGCAGTGGGGTTCATATTACCAATTCCTAACTTTCTGAAGGTAGATAGTGATATAGGGTTGATGCTAGGTCCCAAATCTCATAAAGCTTTACCAATTCCAGAGTCAAGCCACTTTATAATTTCCTTTTTAACAACTTCCATCATTTTATCATTCAATCTTTGTTGTTGCTCAATCGATTGCTTGCCTTCTTCTTTCAACTTAATTTTGTGCATGCAAAAAGATGGACTAATGCCTCGACTATCGGCAATACTCCAAGCAATAGCTTGTTTATGCTACTTAAGAATATGGATTAATTTTTCTTCTTGAGTTGCATCTAGTTTTGCGGAAACAATAACTGGAAGAGTACTATTGTCGCCAAGAAATACATATTTTAGATGAGCAGGCAGTGGCTCCAATTCTACAGTAGGAACTTCTTCAATAGATGGCTTGAAAACTGGAGTCGTTCTGTTGGCTAAATCTAAAGATTCAATCTACCATCCGTGCTTTAGGTCACTGTTACTAGCTTCAACCATGCTGGCGCAGTCAGCTAAAAATTCATCATCAGATGTCATCACAAATTCTTCAGAATGTAATGCGCTTTGGTCATTGAATTCTTCCTCAATTAAACATTCTAGCACATCAACAGTGTGACATTGTTCTTTATCCTTGCATGGAAAAAATTTAAAAACATTGAAGGTAACATGCTCATCATCATGTCGCATTGTCAATTCACCTTTGTAAACATCGATGAGAGTGCGTCCGGTAGCTAAAAAAGGTCGTCCTAAGATTATGGGAACCTCTTTGTCTGCCTTGCAGTTAAGTATAATAAAATCAACTGCAAAAACAAATTTTTTCGCACGAACTAAAATGTCTTTGATCTGCCATTCAAGTTGAGCCAAGGATCGATCCACTAATTCCAATGTCACTGCAGTGGGGTTCATATTACCAATTCCTAACTTTCTGAAGCTAGATAGTGATATAAGGTTGATGCTAGGTCCCAAATCTCATAAAGCTTTACCAATTCCAGAGTCAAGGCACTTTATAATTTCCTTTTTAACAACTTCCTTCATTTTCTCATTCAATTTCGTTGTTGCTCAATTGATTGCTTGCCTTCTTCTTTCAACTTAATTTTGTGCATGCAAAAACATTGACTAATGCCTCGAATATCGATAATACTCCAAGCAATAGCTTGTTTATGCTACTAAAGAATATGGATTAATTTTTCTTCTTGAGTTGCATCCAGTTTTGCGGAGACAATAACTGGAAGTGTCGCTAAGAAATACATATTTCAGATGAGCAGGCAGTGGCTCCAATTCTACAGTAGGAACTTCTTCAATAGATGGCTTGAAAACTGGAGTCGTTCTGTTGGCTAAATCTAAAGATTCAATCTACCATCCGTGCTTTAGGTCAATGTTATTAGCTTCAACCATGCTGTCGCAGTCAACTAAAAATTCATCATCAGATGTCACCGCAAATTCTTCAAAAAGTAATGTTCTTTGGTCATTGAAGTCTTCCTCAATTAAACATTCTAGCACATCAACAGTGTGACATTGTTCTTTATCCTTGCATGGAAAAAATTCAGAAACACTGAAAGTAAAATGCATTTCATCATGTCGCATGGTCAATTCACCTTTGTAAACATCGATGAGAGTGCGTCCGGTAGCTAAAAAACGTCGTCCTAAGAATATGGGAACCTCTTTGTCTGCCTTGCAATTAAGTATAATAAAATCAACTGGAAAAACGAATTTTTCCGCATTAAGTAAATTGTCCTTGATCTGCCACTCAAGTTGGGCCAAGGATCGATCCGCTAATTGCAATGTCATTGCAGCGGGGTTCATATTACCAATTCCTAACTTTCTGAAGGTAAATAGTGGTATAAGGTTGATGCTAGGTCCCAAATCGCATAAAGGTTTACCAATTCCAGAGTCAAGCCACTTTATAATTTCCTTTTTAACAACTTCCGTCATTTTCTCATTCAATCTTCGTTGTTGCTCAATCGATTTCTTGCCTTCTTCTTTCAACTTAATTTTGTGCATGCAAAAAGATGGACTAATGCCTCGAATATCGGTAATACTCCAAGCAATAGCTTGATTATGCTGTATAAGAATATGGATTAATTTTTCTTCTTGAGTTGCATCTAGTTTTGCGGAGACAATAATTGGGAGAGTACTATTGTCTCCGAGAAATACATATTTCAGATGTGCAGGCAGTGGCTCCAATTTTACAGTAGGAACTTCTTCAATAGATGGCTTGAAAACTGGAGTCGTTCTGTTGGCTAAATCTAAATATTCAATCTACCATCCGTGCTTTAGGTCAATGTTATTAGCTTCAACCATGTTGTCACAGTCACCTAAAAATTCATCATCAGATGTCAACGCAAATTCTTCAAAAAGTAATGTGCTTTGGTCATTGAATTCTTCCTCAATTAAACATTCTAGCTCATCAACAGTGTGACATTGTTCTTTATCCTTGCATGGAAAAAATTCAAAAACAATTAAGGTAACATTCTCAACATCATGTCGCATGGTCAATTCACCTTTGTAAACATCGATGATAGTGCGTCCGGTAGCTAAAAAAGGTCGTCCTAAGATTATGGGAACCTCTTTGTCTGCCTTGCAGTTAAGTATAATAAAATCAACTGCAAAAACTAATTTTTCCGCACAAACTAAAATGTCTTCGATCTGCAATCCAAGTTGAACCAAGGATCGATCCGCTAATTGTATTGTCACTGCAATGGGGTAAATATTACCAATTCCTAACTTTCTCAAGGTAGATAGTGGTATAAGGTTTATGCTAGGTCCCAAATCGCATAAAGCTTTACCAATTCCAGAGTCAAGCCAATTTATAATTTCCTTTTTAACAACTTCCTTCATTTTCTCATTCAATCTTCGTTATTATCCAATCGATTGCTTGCCTTCCTCTTTCAACTTAATTTTGTGCTTGCAAAAAGATGGACTAATGCCTCGAATATCGGCAATACTCCAAGCAATAGCTTGTTTATGCTGCTTAAGAATATGGATTAATTTTTGTTCTTGAGTTGCATCTAGTTTTACGGAGACAATAACTAGGAGAGTACTATTGTCGCCAAGAAATACATATTTCATATGAGCAGGCAGTGGCTCCAATTCTAAAGTAGGAACTTCTTCAATAGATGGCTTGAAAACTGGAGTCGTTCCTTTGGTTAAATCTAAATATTCAATCTACCATCCGTGCTTTAGGTCAATGTTATTAGCTTCAACCATTGTGTCGCAGTCAGCTAAAAATTCATCATCAGATGTCACCGCAAATTCTTCAAAAAGTAATGCGCTTTGGTCATTGAATTCTTCCTCAATTAAACATTCTAGCACATCAACAGTGTGACATTGTTCTTTACCCTTGCATGGAAAAAAGTCAAAAACACTAAGGTAACATGCTCATCATCATGTCGCATGGTCAATTCACCTTTGTAAACATCGATTAGAGTGCATCCGGTAGCTAAAAAGGTCGTCCTAAGATTATGGGAACCTCTTTGTCTGCCTTGCAGTTAAGTATAATAAAATCAATTGGAAAAACGAATTTTTTCGCACGAACTAAAATGTCTTTGATCTGCCATTCAAGTTGAGCCAAGGATCGATTTGCTAATTGCAATGTCACAGTAGTGGGGTTCATATTACCAATTCCTAACTTTTTGAAGGTAGACTGTGGTATAAGGTTGATGCTAGGTCCCAAATCGCATAAAGGTTTACCAATTCCAGAGTCAAGCAACTATATAATTTCCTTTTTAACAACTTCCTTCATTTTCTCATTCAATCTTCGTTGTTGCTCAATCGATTGCTTGCCTTCTTCTTTCAACTTAATTTTGTGCATGCAAAAAGATTGACTAATGCCTCGAATATCGGCAATACTCCAAGCAATAGCTTGTTTATGCTACTTAAGAATATGGATTAATTTTTCTTCTTGAGTTGCATCTAGTTTTGCGGAGACAGTAACTGGGAGAGTACTATTGTCGCCAAGAAATACATATTTCAGATGAGCAGGTAGTGGCTCCAATTTTACAGTAGGAACTTCTTCAATAGATGGCTTAAAAACTGGAGTTGTTCTGATGACTAAATCTAAATATTCAATCTACCATCCGTGCTTTAGGTTAATGTTATTAGCTTCAACCATACTGTCGTAGTCAGCTAAAAATTCATCATCAGATGTCACCGCAAATTCTTCAAAAAGTAATGTGCTTTGGTCATTGAATTCTTCCTCAATTAAACATTCTAGTACATCAACAGTGTGACATTGTTCTTTATCCTTGCATGGAAAAAATTCAAAAACACTGAAGGTAACATGCTCATCATCATGTCGCATGGTCAATTCACCTTTGTAAACATCGATGAGAGTGCATCCGGTAGCTAAAAAAGGTCGTCCTAAGATTATGGGAACCTCTTGTCTGCCTTGTAGTTAAGTATAATAAAATCAACTGGAAAAACTAATTTTTTCGCACGAACTAAAGTGTCTTTGATCTGCAATCCAAGTTGAGCCAAGGAATGATCCGCTAATTGCAATGTCACTGCAATGGGGTTCATATTACCAATTCCTAACTTTTTGAAGGTAGACTGTGGTATAAGGTTGATGCTAGGTCCCAAATCGCATAAAGGTTTACCAATTCTAGTGTCAAGCAACTTTATAATTTCCTTTTTAACAACTTCCTTCATTTTCTCATTCAATCTTCATTGTTGCTCAATCGATTGCTTGCCTTCTTCTTTCAACTTAATTTTGTGCATGCAAAAAGATTGACTAATGCCTCGAATATCGGCAATACTCCAGGCAATAGCTTGTTTATGCTGCTTAAGAATATGGATTAATTTTCTTCTTAAGTTGCATCTAGTTTTGCGGAGACAATAACTGGGAGAATACTATTGTCGCCAAGAAATACATATTTCAGATTAGCAGGTAGTGGCTCCAATTCTACAGTAGGAACTTCTTCAATAGATGGCTTAAAAACTGGAGTCGTTCTGTTAGCTAAATCTAAAGATTCTATCTACCATCCGTGCTTTCGGTCAATGTTCTTAGCTTCAACCATGCTGTCGCAGTCAGCAAAAAATTCATCACAAGATGTCACCGCAAATTCTTCAAAAAGTAATGTGCTTTGGTCATTTAATTATTCCTCAATTAAACATTCTAGCACATCAACAGTGTGACATTGTTCTTTATCATTGCATGGAATAAATTCAAAAACACTGAAGGTAACATGCTCATCTTCATGTTCTAGAGTCAAGCCACTTTATAATTTCCTTTTTAACAACTTCTTTCATTTTCTCATTCAATCTTCGTTGTTGCTCAATCGATTGCTTGCCTTCTTTTTTCAACTTAATTTTGTGCATGCAAAAAGATGGACTAATACGTCGAATATCGGCAACTTATTTTTGCCGCTTAAGAATATGGATTAATTTTTCTTCCTGAGTTGCATCTAGTTTTGCGGAGACAATAACTAGGAGAGTACTATTGTCGACATGAAATACATATTTCAGATGAGCAGGCAGTGGCTCCAATTCTACAGTAGGAACTTCTTCAATAGATGGTTTAAAAACTGGAGTCGTTCTGTTAGCTTAATCTAAAGATTCAATCTACCATCCATGCTTTAGTACAATGTTAATAGCTTCAACCATGCTGTCGCAGTCAGCTAAAAATTCATCATCAAATGTCACCGTAAATTCTTCAGAAAGTAATGCGCTTTGGCCATTGAATTCTTCCTCAATTAAACATTCTAGCACATCAACACTGTGACATTGTTCTCTATCCTTGCATGGAAAAATTCAAAAACATTGAAGGTAACATGCTCATCATCATGTCGAATGGTCAATTCACCTTTGTAAACATCGATAAGAGTGCGTCCGGTAGCTAAAAAAGGTCGTCCTAAGATTATGGGAACCTCTTTGTCTGCCTTGCAGTTAAGTATAATAAAGTCAACAGGAAAAATGAATTCTTTCGCTCGAACTAAAATGTCTTTGATCTGCCTTTCAAGTTGAGCCAAGGATCGATCCGCTAATTGCAATGTCACTGCAGTGGGGTTCATATTACCAATTCCTAACATTCTAAAGGTAGATAGTGGTATAAGGTTGATGCTAGGTCCCAAATCACATAAAGCTTTAACAATTCCAGAGTCAAGGCACTTTATAATTTCCTTTTTAACAACTTCCTTCATTTTCTCTTTCAATCTTCGTTATTGCTCAATCGATTGCTTGCCTTCTTCTTTCAACTTAATTTTGTGCATGCAAAAAGATGGACTAATGCCTCGAATATTGGCAATATGCAAAGCAATAGCTTGTTTATGCTGCTTAAGAATATGGATTAATTTTTCTTCTTGAGTTGCATCTAGTTTTGCGGAGACAATAACTGGGAGAGTACATTTGTCGCAAGAAATACATATTTCAGATGAGCAGGAAGTGGCTCCAATTCTACAGTAGGAACTTCTTCAATAGATGGCTTAAAAACTAGAGTCGTTCTGTTGGCTAAATCTAAAGATTCAATCTACCATCCGTGCTTTAGGTCAATGTTATTAGCTTCAACCATGCTGCCGCAGTCAGCTAAAAATTCATCATCAGATGTCACCGTAAATTCTTCAAAAAGTAATGTGCTTTGGTCATTGAATTCTTCCTCAATTAAACATTCTAGCACATCAACAGTGTGACATTGTTCTCTATCCTTGCATGGAAAAAATTCAAAAACACTGAAGGTAACATGCTCATCATCATGTCACATGGTCAATTCATCTTTGTAACCATCGATAAGAGTGCGTCCGGTAGCTAAAAATGGTCGTCCCTAAGATTATGGGAACCTCTTTGTCTACCTTGCAGTTAAGTATAATAAAATTAACTGGAAAAATGAATTTTTCCACACGTACTAAAATGTCTTTGATTTGCCCTTCAAGTTGAGCCAAGGATCGATCCGCTAATTGCAATGTTACTGTAGTGGGGTTCATTTTACCAATTCCTAACTTTCTAAAGGTAGATATTCGTATAAGGTTGATGCTAGGTCCTAAATTGCATAAAGCTTTACCAATTCCAGAGTCAAGCCACTTTATAATTTCCTTTTTAACAACTTCCTTCATTTTCTCATTCAATCTTCGTTGTTGCTCAATCGATTGCTCGCCTTCTTCTTTCAACTTAATTTTGTGCATTCTGAAAGATGGACTAATTCCTCGAATATAGGAAATACTCCAAGCAATAGCTTGTTTATGCTGCTTAAGAATATGGGTTAATTTTTCTTCTTGAGTTGCATCTAATTTTGCAGAGACAATAACTGGAAGAGTACTATTGTCGCCAAGAAATGCATAGTTCAGATGTGAAGGCAGTGGCTCCAATTCTGCATTAGGAACTTCTTCAATAGATGGCTTCAAAACTGGAGTCGTTCTGTTGGCTAAATCTAAAGATTCAATCTACCATCCATGCTTTAGGTCAATGTTATTAGCTTCAACCATGCTGTAGATGTCACCGCAAATTCTTCAAAAAGTAATGTGCTTTGGTCATTGAATTCTTCCTCAATTAAACATTCTAGCACATCAACAGTGTGACATTGTGCTTTATCCTTGCATGGAAAAAATTCTAAAACACTGAAGGTAACAAGCTAATCATCAGGTCGCATGGTCAATTCACCTTTGTATGCATCGATGAGAGTGCGTCCGATAGATAAAAATGGTCGTCCTAAGATTATGGGAACCTTTTTTTCTGCCTTGCAGTTAAGTATAATAAAATCAACTTGAAAAATGAATTTTTACGCACGAACTAAAATGTCTTTAATCTGCCCTTCAAGTTGAGCCAAGGATCGATCCGCTAATTGCAATGTCACTGCAGTGGGGTTCATTTTACCAATTCCTAACTTTCTGAAGGTAGATAGTGGTATAATGTTGATGCTAGGTCCAAAATCGCATAAAGCTTTACCAATTCCAGAGTCAAGCCACTTTATAATTTCCTTTTTAACAACTTCCTTCATTTTCTCATTCAATCTTCGTTGTTGCTTAATCGATTGCTCGCCTTCTTCTATCAACTTAATTTTGTGCATTCTAAAAGAAGGACTAATGCCTCGAATATAGGCAATACTCCAAGCAATAGCTTATTTATGCTACTTAAGGATATGGATTAATTTTTCTTCTTGAGTTGCATCTAGTTTTACAGAGACAATAACTGGAAGAGTACTATTGTCGCCAAGAAATGCTTATTTCAGATGAGCAGGCAATGGCTCCAATTCTACATTAGGAACTTCTTCAATAGATGGCTTAAATACTGGAGTCTTTCTGTTGGCTAAATCTAAAGATTCAATCTACCATCCGTGCTTTAGGTCAATGTTATTAGCTTCAACCATGCTGTAGATGTCACCGCAAATTCTTCAAAAAGTAATGTGCTTTGGTCATTGAATTCTTCCTCAATTAAACATTCTAGCACATCAACAGTGTGACATTGTTCTTTATCCTTGCATGGAAAAAATTCAAAAACACAGAAGGTAACAAGCTCATCATCGTGTCGCATGGTCAATTCACCTTTGTAAACATCGATGAGAGTGCGTCCGGTAGATAAAAATGGACGTCCTAAGATTATGGGAACCTCCTTGCCTGCCTTGTAGTTAAGTATAATAAAATCAACTGGAAAAACGAATTTTTCCGCACGTACTAAAATGTCTTTGATCTGCCCTTCAAGTTGAGCCAAGGATCGATCCGCTAATTGTAATGTCACTGCAGTGGGGTTCATATTACCAATTCCTAACTTTTTGAAGGTAGACAGTGGCGTAAGGTTATTCCTAGGTCCCAAATCACATAAAGCTTTACCAATTCCAGAGACAAGCCACTTTATAATTTCCTTTTAAACAACTTCCTTCATTTTCTCATTCAATCTTCGTTGTTGCTCAATCGATTCCTTGCCTTCTCCTTTCAACTTAATTTTGTGCATGCAAAATGATGGACTAATGCCTCGAATATCGGTAATACTCCAAGCAATAGCTTGTTTATGCTGCTTAAAAATATGGATTAATTTTTCTTCTTGAGTTGCATCTAGTTTTGCATAGACAATAACTGGGAGAGTACTATTGTCGCTAAGAAATACATATTTCAGATGACCAGGTAGTGGCTCCAATTCTACAGTAGGAACTTCTTCAATAGATGGCTTAAAAACTAGAGTCGTTCTGTTGGCTAAATCTAAAGATTCAATCTACCATCCGTGCTTTAGGTCAATGTTATTAGTTTCAACCATGATATCGCAGTCAGCTAAAAATTCATCATCAGATGTCACCGCAAATTCTTCAAAAAGTAATGTGCTTTAGTCATTGAATTCGTCCTCAATTACACATTCTAGCACATCAACTGTGTGACATTGTTCTTTATCCTTGCTTGGAAAAATTTCAAGAACACTGAAGGTAACATTCTCATCATCATGTCACATGGTCAATTCTCCTTTGTAAATATCGATGAGAGTGCGTCTGGTAGCTAAAAATGGTCGTCCTAAGATTATGGGAACCTCTTTGTCTGCCTTGCAGTTAAGTACAATAAAATCAACTGGAAAAATGATTTTTTTCGTGCGAACTAAAATGTCTTTGATCTGCCCTCCAAGTTGAGCCAAGGATCGATCCGCTAATTGCAATGAAATTGCAGTGGGGTTCATTTTACCAATTCCTAACTTTTTGAAGGTAGATATTGGTATAAGGTTGCTGCTAGGTCCAAAATCGCATAAAGCTTTACCAATTCCAGAGTCAAGCCACTTTATAATTTCCTTTTTAACAACTTCCTTCATTTTCTCATTCAATCTTCGTTGTTGCTCAATTGATTGCTCGCCTTCTTCTTTCAACTTAATTTTGTGCATTCGAAAAGATGGACTAATGCCTCGAATATAGGCAATACTCCAAGCAATAGCTTGTTTATGTTGCTTAAGAATATGGATTAATTTTTCTTCTTGAGTTGCATCTAGTTTTGCAGAGACAATAACTAGAAGAGTACTATTGTCGCCATGAAATGCATATTTCAGATGAGCAGGCAGTGGCTCCAATTCTACATTAGGAACTTCTTCAATAGATGGCTTAAAAACTGGAGTCGTTCTGTTGGCTAAATCTAAAGATTCAATCTACCATCCGTGCTTTAGGTCAATGTTATTAGCTTCAACCATGCTGTAGATGTCACCGCAAATTCTTCAAAAAGTAATGTGCTTTGGTCATTGAATTCTTCCTCAATTAAACATTCTAGCACATCAACAGTGTGAAATTGTTCTTTATCCTTGCATGGAAAAAATTCAAAAACACTGAAGGTAACGAGCTCATCATCATGTCGCATGGTCAATTCACCTTTGTAAACATCGATGAGAGTGCGTCCGGTAGATAAAAATGGTCGTCCTAAGATTATGGGAACCTCTTTTTCTGCCTTGCAGTTAAGTATAATAAAATCAACTGGAAAAATGACTTTTTTCGCACGAACTAAAATGTCTTTGACCTGCCCTTCAAGTTTAGCCAAGGATCGATCCGCTAATTACAATGTCACTGCAGTAGGGTTCATTTTACCAATTCATAACTTTCTGAAGGTACTTAGTGGTATAAGGTTGATGCTAGGTCCCAAATCATATAAAGCTTTACCAATTCCAGAGTCAAGCCACTTTATAATTTCCTTTTTAACAACTTCCTTCATTTTCTCATTCAATCTTCGTTGTTGCTCAATCGATTGGCCGCCTTCTTCTTTCAACTTAATTTTGTGCATGCAAAAAGATGGACTAATGCCTCGAATATCGATAATACTCCAAGCAATAGCTTGTTTATGCTGCTTAACAATATGGATTAATTTTTCTTCTTGAGTTGCATCTTGTTTTGCAGAGACAATAGCTGGGAGAGTACTATTGTCGCCACGAAATACATATTTCAGACGAGCAGGCAGTGGCTCCAATTCTACAGTTGGAACTTCTTCAATAGATGGCTTAAAAACTGGAGTCGTTCTGTTGGCTAAATCTAAAGATTCAATCAACCATTTGTGCTTTAGGTCAATGTTATTAGCTTCAACCATGCTGTCGCAGTCAGCTAAAAATTCATCATCAGATGTCATCGCAAATTCTTCAAAAAGTAATGTGCTTCCATCATTGAATTCTTCCTCAATTAAACATTCTAGCACATCAACAGTGTAACATTTTTCATTATCCCTTCATGGAAAAAATTCAAAAACACTAAAGGTAACATTCTCATCAGCTTGTCGCATGGTCAATTCGCCTTTGTAAACATCGATGAGAGTGCGTCCGGTAGCTAAAAATGGTCGTCCTATGATTATGGGAACCTCTTTTTCTGCCTTGCAATTAAGTATAATAAAATCAACTGGAAAAATGAATTTTTCCACATGAACTAAAATGTCTTTGATCTGCCCTTCAAGTTGAGCCAAGGATCGATCCGTTAATTGCAATGTCACTGCAGTGGGGTTCATATTACCAATTCCTAACTTTCTGAAGGTAGATAGTGGTATAAGGTTTATGCTAGGTCCCAAATCGTATAAAGCTTTACCAATTCCAGAGTCAAGCCACTTTATAATTTCCTTTTTAACAACTTCCTTCATTTTCTCATTCAATCTTCGTTGTTGCTCAATCGATTGGTCGCCTTCTTCTTTCAACTTAATTTTGTGCATGCAAAAAGATGGACTAATGCCTCGAATATCGGTAATACTCCAAGCAATAGCTTGTTTATGCTGCTTAACAATATGGATTAATTTTTCTTCTTGAGTTGCATCTTGTTTTGCAGAGACAATAGTTGGGAGAGTACTATTGTCGCCACGAAATACATATTTCAGACGAGCAGGCAGTGGCTCCAATTCTACAGTTGGAACTTCTTCAATAGATGGCTTAAAAACTGCAGTCGTTCTGTTGGCTAAATCTAAAGATTCAATCAACCATTTGTGCTTTAGGTCAATGTTATTAGCTTCAACCATGCTGTCGCAGTCAGCTAAAAATTCATCATCAGATGTCATCGCAAATTCTTCAAAAAGTAATGTGCTTCCATCATTGAATTCTTCCTCAATTAAACATTCTAGCACATCAACAGTGTAACATTTTTCATTATCCCTTCATGGAAAAAATTCAAAAACACTAAAGGTAACATTCTCATCAGCTTGTCGCATGGTCAATTCGCCTTTGTAAACATCGATGAGAGTGTGTCCGGTAGCTAAAAATGGTCGTCCTATGATTATGGGAACCTCTTTGTCTGCCTTGCAATTAAGTATAATAAAATCAACTGGAAAAATGAATTTTTCCACATGAACTAAAATGTCTTTGATCTGCCCTTCAAGTTGAGCCAAGGATCGATCCGCTAATTGCAATGTCACTGCAGTGGGGTTCATATTACCAATTCCTAACTTTCTGAAGGTAGATAGTGGTATAAGGTTTATGCTAGGTCCCAAATCGCATAAAGCTTTACCAATTCCAGAGTCAAGCCACTTTATAATTTCCTTTTAAACAACTTACTTCATTTTCTCATTCAATCTTCGTTGTTGCTCAATCGATTGCTTACCTTCTTCGTTCAACTTAATTTTGTGCATGCAAAAAGATGGACTAATGCCTCGAATATCGGCAATACTCCAAGCAGTAGCTTGTTTATGCTGCTTAAGAATATGGATTAATTTTTCTTCTTGAGTTGCATCTAGTTTTGCGGAGACAATAACTGGGAGAGTACTATTATCGCTAAGAAATACATATTTCAGATGAGCAGGCAGTGGCTCCAATTCTACAGTAGGAACTTCTTCAATAGATGGCTTAAAAACTAGAGTGGTTCTATTGGCTAAATCTAAAGATTCAATCTACCATCCTTGCTTTAGGTTAATGTTATTAGCTTCAACCATGCTGTCGCAGTCAGCTAAAAATTCATCATCAGATGCCACCGCAAATTCTTCAAAAAGTAATGTGCTTTGGTCATTGAATTCTTCCTCAATTAAACATTCTAGCACATCAACAGTGTGACATTGTTCTTTCTCCTTGCATGGAAAAAATTCAAAAACACTGAAGGTAACATGCTCACCATCATGTCGCATGGTCAATTCACCTTTATAAACATCGATGAGAGTGCGTCCGGTAGCTAAAAATGGTCATCCTAAGATTATGGGAACCTCTTTGTTTGCCTTGTAGTTAAGTTTAATAAAATCAACTGGGAAAATTACTTTTTTCGCACGAACTAAAATGTCTTTGATCTACCCTTCAAGTTGAGCCAAGGATCGATCTGCTAATTGCAATGTCACTGCAGTGGGGTTCATATTACCAACTCCTAACTTTCTGAAGGTAGAGAGTGGTATAAGGTTGATGCTAGGTCCCAAATCGCATAAAGCTTTATCAATTCCAGAGTCAAACCACTTTATAATTTCCTTTTTAACAATTTCCTTCATTTTCTCATTCAATCTTCGTTGTTGCTGAATCGATTGCTTGCCTTCTTCTTTCAACTTAATTTTGTGCATGCAAAAAGATGGACTAATGCCTTGAATATTGGCAATACTCCAAGCAATATCTTGTTTATGCTGCTTAACAATATGGATTAATTTTTCTTCTTGAGTTGCATCTAGTTTTGCGAAGACAATAACTGGGAGAGTACTATTGTCGCCAAGAAATACTACAGTAGGAACTTCTTCAATAGATGGCTTAAAAACTGGAGTCGTTCTGTTGGCTAAATCTAAAGAGTCAATCTACCATCCGTGCTTTTGGTCAATGTTTTTAGCTTCAACCATGCTGTCTCAGTCAGCTAAAAATTTATCATCAGATGTCACCGCAAATTCTTCAAAAAGTAATGTTCTTTGGTCATTGAATTCTTCATCAATTAAACATTCTAGCACCTCAACAGTGTGACATTGTTCTTTATCCTTGCATGGAAAAAATTCAAAAACACTGAAGGTAACATGCTCATCATCATGTCGCATGGTCAATTCACCTTTGTAAACATCAATGAGAGTGCGTACGGTAGCTAAAAATGATCGTCCTAAGATTATGGGAACCTCTTTGTCTGCCTTGCAGTTAAGTATAATAAAATCAACTGTAAAAACGAATTTATCCGCACGAACTAAAATGTCTTTGATCTGCCCTTCAAGTTAAGCCAAAGATCTATCCGCTAATTGCAATGTCACTGTAGTGGGGTTCATATTACCAATTCCCAACTTTTTGAAGGTAGACTGTGGCGTAAGGCTAATGCTAGGTCCCAAATCAAATAATGCTTTACTAAAATAGTGGTTTTCGATTGAACATGGGATCGTAAAGCTTCCAGGATCCTTCATTTTGGGTGGCAACATATTTGTCAGAACAGTTCTACAGCCTTCTATGAGTGCAGCAGTTTCAATATCATTAAGCTTCTTCAAGAGCTCCTTCATAAATTTCCCATAACTAGGATTTTGCACAAGAGCGTCCACTAAAAGAATATTGACATGAAGTTGTTTCAGTGTGATCATGCTCATTTTCTCTGAATCTTTGGTGGAAAAGGCAAAGGTGGAGATACATCAGATTACTTCGACACCTTCGATTGCATCGACAGTTTTGAGGGTCGAACATTAGGTATAGGAGCGACAATTTATGGAACTTCCTTATTTGGTACATCGACATACCCTTCAGATTCAACTTTCTCACCAAGGATCACTTCACTAGTGGCTGGAGGTGCTACAGTAGCATCGGTAGTCGGCTCAGCAGTTTTTTTACCACTCCTAAGAATGATAGCCTTACAGTATTCTTTCCCTTTTAAATTGGGATTTTCTGTGTCACTAGGTAGTGTGCCCGATGGTCGAGTATTCAAATTTGAAGTAATTTGTCCCAATTGTGCCTCCAATGCTCGAATAGAAGATGAATTCCCTTTCCCAATAGCTTTTGTATGAGTGATATGCTCTCGCATTAAAGCTTCAAGTACTGCTAACGGATCAGACGGGGAAGCTTACGTGTATTGTTGTTGTCGAAGTCCTTGAACATTCTGATTCTGCATTGCATATTGTTGTGGTTGCATTCGATTCTGGTGTGGTTGCATCTGGCTCTGTTGTGGATTAATCTAAGTCTGCTGATTGTAATTCTACTATGGTTGACTGTAATTCCCTTGTCTGGAGTTATAATTGCCTTGATTAGATGTATTCTCATATCAGAATGTCAAAGCATTTTTTCCAGCATTCTGAGTTCCCCAAGACTGTTGATTGCATGCAGAATTATTTTAAGAGTTGCTGCGGATATTATTGACATAGAAAGAATTCTCTGCATGTTGTGGACGGTCTTCATAGCTATGGTTGTCACCACAAATCTCACAACAAAATGTAGGAACATCAACTTGTTGAGCGACTTGTATAGGTGCAACGTCACTTGTTCCCTTCATATTTTTTATCATATTCGTGAGAGAAGAAACTTAAGCAAAAAGTGCAGATATTGTGTCCAATTCATTAACTCCCAGAGTAGCTTTTGCTTGTGCAACTCTAGAGATAGGATACTGATAATTATTTTGAGCAATTCTCTCAAGAATTTGAACAGCTTCATCATAAGTACAATCCAGCAAAGGTCCATTGGTTGATGCATCGACAAGATTCCATGTTTGTGAGTTCAGCCCATCATAGAAAATTTCAATTTATGTTTCCTATTGAATGTTGTGCATGGGGCAACGTCGAAGCAAAGATTTATAACATTCCCATGTAGTGTGAAGATTCTCATCATCCAACTGATGATAGGCTATAAAATCATTTAGAGATGAGCATTCATTGTCGGCAGGTTAAAGCGCAAAACAAACTGATTTGCGAGTGCATTCTATGAGGTAATTGAGCCTACAGGTAGCCAAAGGAACCATGTACGAGCTCTTCCTTACAACGAATAAGAAAATAACTTCATTTTCAAAACGTCATCAGGAACACCTTGTTGACTAAAGGAATCACAAATCAACAAGAATGATTTGAGATGCTATCGTGCATCTTCATTTGGCAACCCAACATATTTCCCATTAGTATTCATCATTTGAAACATTACTGGCTTGAATTCGAAGTTTCCAGTTTGGATTGCTGGCCTAACAAATCCAGGTTGCAAATCATCCAAAACAGGTACGAAAAAATCTCATATAGTCCTGTTTTGTATTTGATATTCTTTTGGTGGTGGTTGGTCTTCAACATTTTGTGGTGGTATCGAGGGTATGGCTGTATTGTTTCTTGGTAAAGACATATTTCTTTGTTTGTGAAGTCTCCTCCAAATGGTTTTTCAATCTCTAGATCAAAATCAGCAATAGGCTCCGAATTGCTTCGGGTCATAAAACACCTAAAATAAAATGTAAAAGTAGTGACCAAAAAGAAAACAAGTTAGCAACAACTAAAGATTAAATAATAAAAATAAAGGGCAAAAACAAAATAAACATCAAACAAACGTCATCCTCGATAACGGAAAAAAAACTTGATCGGCTGTAAACGTCATAGCAATAATGTGCAAGCATACACTGTCGATGCAAGTATAGTAGACAAATGTGAATCTGTCAGACATCGATCCCATAAGGATGGTTGTCTGTTGTCTATTAATGTCGGTGCAATGAATAAGTAAAATGTAATAAATTGTGAGAGTGGTTTTTGGAGCAATAATGTGAAAATAAAAATGAAATACAATAATAATAAAATGGGGTCCACAACATGAATGTTCAACAGAACACTAAGTGCGACTCACAAGGTTTTAAAGGATAGGTGATTGTCGCTGCAATGAGGTGCAATGAATATCTTACAAAACTTGGCTTCTCTATTCGATCTAAAACTTAAACATGCACACTCACCACACCTTCCAATCATGGCAATGCAACACATTTAAGAACAATTGGATCAAATTCCTCTAATCTCCAAGCAACTTCCGTTGTCTTGCTTGTTAGTTTAAACTGTCGCTACACCTTCTAGTGACAGTGAATGCAATAACACTTTCGTGGTCAAAACACAAAGATTAAACAGTAGAAGAAAGATTGAATAAAATATCATTTATTCTAGAAATCAAGTGTACTTCCATACAAACATGAAGTAAACAATAATCACTAGCGTTTTAGAAAAGAACTGTAAAAGAAGCAAGTAGAGAATACTATTCCTAGAAGAACTAGACTTGATCCTTCGATTTCTTTCTTGTGCTGCATTTAGGACTCCTCGTCAGGAGCTATTCTGTATCTTTGCCTCGTTGGTTCTCCCTTGAGAACCTTAGGCCTTCATAACCGCAAGCTTCAAAAGCTAGGTTGAAGAAGAATAATCACTGAAGAAGCCTCCTTTTTCTTTCTCCTTTTGAGTATTTATCTTCAGCCAAATTGTACAAGTGTCCTCTCATAAAAATCAAGCTATCTATGGTCGTACCAGTTAGTTACACCAGAGTGAATAGCTCACACATTTTTTATCTTATCCGGATAGCTGTCAAATGCGGCGACAATTTTGGGCACAATTCTGGAAATGCTCATGCAGCGACATTAGTAGTAAAATATGACAAAATTAAGGGCAATTAGGCTAAGGTCCATTGAGTTAGAAAATGCAATAAACTAAACTAATAAAATGCTAAAATATGTTCTAAGGATGCCTAAATAGGAGCAACTTAACAATAAGTAGAGAGAAATCAATGTTTCTTTCTAGTATTATCACAATCTGTATAGATCGGCCTGACCCGATTTTGAAACTCGATGGCTAAAAACCTTTTTTTTTAATTTAACATTCTAAAACCCTAGTTTCCAACCTCTATATATACTAAAACACTATTCTTTTCCATCATATTTTAACTCTTCAAAAACTTTTAAAAACCTAAAGAGTTTGCTCAGTAACATAACATTAGGGTCCTTAACTACACACCGGACATGTTTGGGATGGTGGATGAGGAGCATGATGAGGAGGAACTGGCAGAAGGGAAAGACAGTGACGAGGAGGAGGAGAAGGAGATGGACGAGGATGAATGAGTGTTTTGAACAATTTTTTAAGAGTTTGAAATTATGTAATTTTTGAGATGTTTTTTTATCTGAAGACTTATTTAATTTGTAAGAGTAAGATCTAGTATGTCACGACATCGACCCCTGAACGCAGAGTTTATACCAAGTGAAGGGTGTTTTGGTCTTCAGAATGTCACTTAAACATGAGGAATGACAGTTGACCTAAGGTTGAGGAAAATGGTCGTCCAAGGCTATAAATAGTGCCTCTGGCACTAAGGTTTTACACACCTTTTCTTAACTTTTAGTTTTTACTTTGTATTTTCATTTAGAAACGAGATTGTAACTTTCACATAAACGTTCGAGGAATTATTTCCCGACAAATTGCCAATACAATTGAATTTTCTTTTATTTCATTTGAATAAATTTTATGTTTTGTTATATTATTGTTTTTATGAAGTTTAAGAAAATCATGAGGAACTAATTCCATTTTAGGGAATTAGGGAGTGGAAGTATGAATATTTAATTGTTATTTAACAGGGATTTTTCAATCGGATCAACTGTTTAGGAAAGGAAGAACATTAAACAAACACTAGGCCTAACAACCCTAGAATGTCATGTAGTTGGGAATGAACCCAAAATTGGTATTTCCTATCCATGAAAACCTTTTCCCCAAACCGGTTTAGACTTTGACATCTAGCGATAAGTAGTCTCTATCGACTCATTATGCTAGCGGAAGATCATAAGATCCAACTGGGGTAGTGAATAGTTTATTTAATTCATGTGACAAACTAGATGCAATACCAAATGTATTTGGATTATGTTCATGTCAACTATAAGGTGTGACCTTATAGGCTCATGTAACATTGGTAGTAATACTAGAATGTTTCTAATATTAGAAGCAATGAGTGACATCTAGCAATAATCATTTTCATCCAAATTAGAAGAAGTAGTGATTCGACATAACCTTTCTGTGATAATCTTTTCATGTACTATATCATTTTATCCTTAATTTATAGATTGGATACAAGTGATAGAATAATCACACTTGTATATTCCAATATCATATTTTTTTATTTTCTGAGCAGACTACAATAAACAATAAGTGTGATATCTCATATCAACTTATTCGAGCATGGTCATGCATTTCTAGTCTCACTCCATTAAGAGGCCTAAGATATTGCTCCCATTATGTATTAGGGATAAATCCTATCTTTATCAATCATATCCCACTACATGGATTATGGTATATCCAACATTAGTCTTTATAGTACAATCTGTTACGTTTGACATTTTGACTGTATCAAAATGTAACACCTCTATACTCGATTAATACGTATAAACCCAATATAGAAGCATTACATTACAATATGGCACAGAAAGTCGAGTAACAAAAAATTTTCTTTAAAAACCGATGTCTTTTAAGACCATTCGAGTCAAAATATTGTATACTAATCATTTCATTTCATAATTCATAACATTCAAGATAACATTTTTCCCACTCATTAGGGACTCATAAAAGTACCATTGTACATGTCATTTTCTTTAAAATAAATACCTATATTTGGAGTCCTCCAAAGGATGATGTGATATGATGAGAGGTCCCTGAACTCGACTTTACTCCTTGTAACTTTGTACCTACGCGTTAAAACAAACGCGTTAAACCGGTGAAGGCTTAGTAAGCACTACAAGCATAATAGACGATTATTTAGTTATTGCTTAATTTTATCAAACATTTAAATACTCATGCGTATAAAATTTCTAACCTTTCTTGCATGTAACATTTAACTTACCTTAATAACATTATAGCACACATTCATTGTCATATTCCAACTTACCTCAATGGTAGATTTTACATTTTCATCCCTTTTTCACAACTTAGTCATTTCCACCATAGTAGTTCACTTAATTATCAACATTTAATTACACAAACACATTTAGTACTTATCTTTCATGTATTCATCATTTCACTTACCTCAGTATCATAATTTGCACATTCTTTCACTTTTCACAATTTACCCACCATAGCTTTTTTTAACCATAGCTCACTTAGCTTATTTATCCACTTGGCCCATAGTAGACTTTTATTGAACCTATCGGACAAACGGAACAAGAAGAAAGTACCAAAGTACTTAACAGAGGGCACATAAGTGATGAGTAATAGAGGGCACACAAAGTGCTAATCAGAGGGCACACGAAGTGCTAATAACTGAGGGCACACAAAGTGCTGATCAGAGGGCACGAAACGTGCTAAACAGAGAGCACACACAGTGCTGATCAGAAGCACACACAGTGCTGAATAGAAGCACACACAATGCTGATCAGTAAGCGCGCTAGCGTTCCTTAATGGCATGCCACTAATATCACAATGGTTCTAACTTGTCTACATGGGCATAATATCTTATATAACATCATTTCTCATAATTTCATATATCACATTTACATTTATCTTCACATATACATAATCATGTATTTCTCACCTTTACTTTCTCAAATAAATCCACAATTTCACCAATTAATTACACAATCAATCTTTATAATTAACCACATAATATTTCACCCGTATATTTTTCTCACGTATTCATCATCACATACCTCTTACTTTTATTTTCATATTAATTTTCAAAACTGTCCACTTCCGTCACAGTCACTAAACTATTTATATCTTGAGCTACAGAATTCGGAATTATAATCCGCTTGATGTTTCTAAAATTAGACTCAAATATATTTTTACCATAAAAATTTAAGAATTTTTACTCTAGTCAATTTGTACAGTTAATTCTTTCAATTTACCCCTTCTCTGCAGCCTGGCAGTTTCGACCTTTCTTCACTAAAAATTATCTTTTTTTTTTACAAAGATCAAATGATTCTCTCGTCTATTTCTTTTGAAAATATACTCATTAAGAAATTAACCACATAAATTTCAGTTCTAATAATTTTTCTATATTTTTCTATGATTTTTCAAAGTCATAACAGGGGAATTCGAACCTACTCTGACCTTATTACACAAAATCAGTTATATCCCAAAATATACAGATCCATTTCCATCACCGTTTCTTCCATATAAAACTAAACTCAATAAGATTTAATTAGATATTTAATTCAACCTCTAAATCTTTTTATACAATTTTTGATGAATTTTCAAAGTTAATCCTCTGTTCTGTCCAAATTGTTTTAATGGACATGCTTCCTTTTTCATGTCTCTTTACACTAAATTTCATTAAATCATACATAATTAACACTTATAATTAAACATATCATTCTTATCATAATTAATCATATATGTTAAAATTATAAACACTTTAACTTAATTAATTTTAAACCTTTTAATACTTGTAATACTTACCTCACTTGTAGATAATTTCTTCTCACACCTTAGCTTTCTCCTTTCCTTTTTCTTCAATTTGGTCATTCTCCTTCCTCTTTCTTCAATTTCATACAAACACATATAAGCTTTAGACTAGCATTCAATACTTTTTCATGCTAGATTATGTAAATATACATGCATGTCATGAAAATTGAATCATCTCTTACCTTTGTTCTTGAATTTCCAAAATTCTAATTCAATCCCTATCCACTTTAACACTTCAAAGTGGACTCTATAAGGAAATTAAGGTGTCTACTAGCTTCCCTCTATGCCTTTCTTAAAGAAATTTCAAAGAAAATGGAAGATTTTGAAGCTTGGGGGGCTTAACAATGGTGGAAGGACCTAATTGGAATAAAAGCAAAAGTTGGATGGAGAGAGAATAGGCATGGACGGTTAAGCCTTATAAAAAAGATGATATTCTCATCTTTTAATTGATTTTTCATCTCTCAATTTCTCTAGACTTTTCTCCAAAAATATCTCTCTTTAATAAAAATGGTAAAATTGCATTTTTAGTCCCTAGGCCTTTCAACTTTACACTTTGGCCCAAAACTTTGCCTCCAAAAATATCTTCCACCAAATTACTCTTTTTCCCCTCCTTAATCAATCTAATTCCCATGATAACTCATAATTCAATTTGGATAAATTACAATTTAGTCCTTATTTTCTCACGTTTACTAATATATCCTTAATTTCTCCAAACATTTTTAAATTCAACCATATATTCTAATTCTCAATTGTACTCTATCACTGTTCCATATCTGGTTCAAGCACGCAGATTTAAAACAAAATATACGACTCACAATGTTGGGACAATGATGATCTTGAGTCTGAGTATCATATAGATAGTTATCGCTATGAGTAATATTATGACTATTACATAATAATCCAAGAAACATACTCAAAGAAGGTCAGTCCAATATGTTGTTTTCTAACACATACTCATGTATAGATTTTGCCATACCTATGTTAATGACAACTCTTTGTCATCAATCAACTACACATTAGTCTTAATGCATTATTGTTGTCCAAGCCCACAATAATATTTGACTAAGGACCTTTTAAGAATAATAATATCTTCTTAGGACTCTATTACAGTTTAGTTTATTTATATACACAAAAAAAGAAACTGAAATAATAATGGCAATGTCTTACATTAATAAACAAGGTAAAATGAGTATTTGATTACAATCATCTCATGATTGATCTTTAAGATAGTCTAACAAAAACCTCATCTGCCTTGTGGAAAAGGTTAGAAACTTTTTATGCGACTAAGTCTTTGGCTAACCATTTAGTGTTGAAACAACGTCTATTTACGTTTCGCATGAATAAAGGTAAGCTTCTCAGAGATCAGATTAGTCAATTTATTACTCTTTTGAATGATTAAAGAATTTTGAGGTTAAGATTAATGATGAAGATCAAGCTATGCTATTATTATTCTATTTACCCTCTTCATACAAGTATTGTGACACCCCAAAGCTGACCAAGACGGATCGACCCGAATTTGAAGCGTTACATTAGCCACCGATGTGACTTTCCAGCTAACAACCACATGACGCACACTCCAACCTTATAACACCTCTTTTATGACTAATTAACCATCATTTATTAATGCGGAAGCAATAAGTGAACTTTTTTTCCAAAAACTTTTTCTAAGTATTTAACCTAAAGGTATTTTGGTCATTCTACCACCTAAGGTTAAACTATACCGATTTTATTTCTAAAAATTTATCGACCTTCTTTTAGTCAAATTATGTAAGCTCTAAAATTTCAGCTTAATTCCAGTTCATTTACTATGTCTAATTCAAGTTTTATTATTAGGGACTAAATCATAACTTTTACAAACTTTTAGTAAATTTTCCAAATTAAAACTTAAGGGTGTTTCTACCAAATTTTAACAGTTAAAAGTCTAATCGTAAATATTACCAAGTTTTCCTATCATTATAGGCTTCAATTAATCTAATCAAGTTTTAAGATTAAATTATAAATTAAGCAAATTAGAATACTAGATTACAAAAACTTGAAATTCGTTTTAATTACCACTGCACCTATTTTGTCTAAAATTTGTTTTAATTGCTCGATTTTACATATTTAACCTACTCATTAAACTTGAAATAGCTATAATTAATCACCATAAACATCCACACATTCCCCAATTTAATTTATTTACAACAAATATGCAACAATTAATCAAAATTTAACACCCAATTACACGCTTAGCAAACACCAATTAGTTAACACAAGCTACATACCTTAGTCACAAGTAATCCACTCCATGGTAAGCTTCAATTAAACATTATTAGTACAAAATACATGCCTCATACACCATGTTATCAATCACCGTACGAACACTTATCAACATACCATAAATCAAACATCAATTAGACATAAAATCATGTATTAAAGCAATAAATAAAAAATACCAAAATTAAAGTCCAAAATTTAATGTCCAATGTCCATTACAAGTAAAATAACACTAGTCCCAAAAGCACCACAATGCCGCTATATAGTTTCTGAAGTAAATTGCTTAAGACACTACCGAGCCTTATTCTTGGATCGACCTTACAGTCGCTTCTTGACTCCTTACGCTCGAAAATTCTCTAAACGAAATGTGAGGGTGTGAGCTTAAAAAGCTCAGTGAATAATAGTAAAAAATAAAGTAAATTGCACCCAATTATGCATAAATCAAAGCAATTAAACATTAAATTTTAAGTCAAAACATGTTAACGTTTCACCATAACCTCACATGCTATTTCAAAAGTTAAGAATCATTTTTTATCCATGTCATGTACAGTCATCTTTTAACATAAAAATATTCAATTATAATGGCACAATCAATCAATTTTATTTTCATAATACATCCATGACAATAAGTAAACGTGTGATCATAAATTGAATAAACGGATCTCCAAACTCCCACAAATTAAATACAGTCCTCCGAATTGAGCGGGCCGAAGCCACACGCTCTCTTATAGCACCTCAAATAACCCGATGAGTGGAGACTCAAGCTCAACACTCCCTTATCTACTCCAAACAAATCAGTCCACTATGAGTCATATGCTCACAATATCACAAATAATGGTGAGTACTCACAAATCTTATGGCATGCCAACTATATCCAATGGATCCACCATGCAATGTTGTCAATATAATCATATATACAAGGCATAAAATATGATGTTTAGCATTTAATTTAAGATGAAAAATGAAATAAAAAAGCTTGTAGCTTAACAAGTTCCAAAATCAATATAATTAAGCACAACAAATGCCTTTGTCCAAGAATCTTAAACCAATCATAACACCGACATCAAGTGCTCAAAAATTCAGTAACTCATGCTCCAATTAACAATTAATTCAATCCAAATTATACATGTCAAAAGCTTAACACATAATTTTTTTTCCAAAATCCAAGTGCAATAATGCTGTTGTAAAATAAAATTAATTTTTTTGCAAATCCAACCAAATAAAATGTGATTTAAGTCATTAAAAACATTATTTAAAACTTCAATTTAACACATAAAAAAGGCAAATTTACCAATAGCCTTTAAAATCACTCACCTCCATACTTTGTTTTTCAAACAAAAGTGTGTTAAAGTAGGTAAGTTTGAGCCTCAAATCCGATTAGCATCATCCTTATCTCGGTGTAAAACTTTAACAGAGACAAAATATGAACATTAGCATTAAGAAAATCAAATTTTCATAAACTATACGGATCTAAATCGTTTCTCTAATCTACCTTACCAAAATTGCTCAATTAAGCCAAAACATTCATCAACTAAACGACCTTCTCAACTCCACAAACCACTTCTAAACTTCATTCCTAGTCTATTAACATAAACCCTAAGTGTTAATTTCATCTATTAAATCATTTAATTATTTTCCGAAAAATCAACTCATCTTCTTGATTAAAAACGAATTTATTAAAATTGATCAACCAAACGAGTTTGATCTCTTGTTTTATGATTAAAAACCTCTTAATAAACATATTTTGAGCAAGACATCCACTAAAACTTGGATTCCAACTCAAAATCATGGATTCACCATTGTTCAGTTCCATATTCAAGAAAGTAGAAATCAAAACTTGAAAATCCATTTTAATCAATTTAAATAGCAAATGATGATCGAAAACAGCTAAAAATGAATTTAGAGTTAAGAATTACCTTCAATTGATCTCAAATCATCAATTTAGAAGATTGGATCAAGATCCTTGAAGAAATTTCAGATGACTTTTGCTCAACTTTGGAAAACTTTTATGGAGATTTTGGAGAGAATTTGAGAGAGTAAAAGTTTAGATCTATTCTCTAATATATGTTCTATGAAAATGAGAAAAAAAACGAGAGAAAAAGCTCTAAATTCAAGTGAAAATGGTGTACAAAGTGAGATAGTTGCAGTGTTTTTAAAACTGAAAACCTCACCTGATTTTCAAAAAAATTGGGAAAATTGTCATCAAGTCACTCCCACATTTCCTTTGTTTTTCAAAATACTTCTTTCCCTCCAAAATTCCGAAAATAAGGATAATTTGCTATAAAACCGCTCTTACTTTTCCCTTGTTTTGCAAAACGATCCTATTTAGTTAATATTTTAAATCACCCAATTAAACCCCCAATTTTAAATTATTTTTAAATTTCAATTTAAACCAAAATATTTATTTTACCCAAAAATTATTTAAAACCATAAAATTAATTTTTTTTAAAATATTTTTAATTTCTGGAATATTATTTATTGATTTTTAAATGAAATGTGTTTGGTTCAGATAGAAAGGTAAATAGATAAGCTTCTGTTTTGGTAGAATCAAAGAAGCGAGGCAAAATGTGTTATTATTGTAAGAAGTTAGGTCACATTAAAGCAAATTGTTATAAATTGCAAAATAAAAGGGCTACTAAGAGTAATGAGGAAGATGTAGTTTATGTTAATTTGGCCAAGGAAAGCAATGATGATTTCTTGTTAGTGTTAACAAGCGAAAGCTCTGAGCTTACGTTCGAGTGGATCCTAAATTCAAGATGTTCTTTCCACATGCATCTCAATAGAGAACATTTCTCCATATACAGTTCTATTGAAGGTGGAGTTGTGCGCATGAGAAATAATTCATCGAGTAAGGTAATCGATATTGGTACTATTAAAATTAATATGCACGATGAGACGATTAAGACACTCTCAGATGTCAGGTATGTACCTGATTTACGAAAGAATCTCATATCTTTGAGTATTTTAGACTCGAAAGGTTGCAGGATCAATATCGAGTGTAGCGACATTAAGGTGTCTCATGGGGCTCTCATTTTTTTAAAAGGTAAAAGGAACGACAGTATTTATACTCTAGAAGGTTTTATAGTGACCAGTGAAATCAGACGTCCCTCGTTCGTTACGGAGTCGAAGTCAACTCGTTTGGAGGGGAGGCAACTTTATCATAAGAGGGAAAAAGGTATGACTATTTCATTGAAGAGAGGTTCTCTTTTGGTTGCAGGTTTTGGAAAGTTAGGGCACTGTGTTCGTGAAAATGAGACTCGAGTTAGTTTTGATTTGGCGGTGCACAAGTCAAAGGCTAGAAGTCTTCCAACTTCATATTCGACTCAATTAATTTCTTGCATAGTTCAAGATAGGTCTATGGTGGTCTTTGGCAAAGATGACATTGTGGAAATACGAGTCAAGGTAGAGATTTGTTGAGTATGCCATATATTTCAATCAAATTTGAGAGATAATCTCCCAGTTAATCTCTATTATTTGTTTCCGTTTAACTTTGATTAGTCTAGATTATTTTATTATTATTTTGACCTACAAATTTAGCCTATAAATAGACTCTTTTATAAGCTTAGAAAACATACCCATTAAAATATTATAACTTATAATACTTATAACTCGTAATACTTTTGAAGAATTTTGTGTTGTTTTGAGAGTTTTTTGTTTTCAGGTTTTAGAGTTTAGTTTTTATCTTCATTTTTTTGTATTCTTCATTCTTTTGTCATTATAGTAAATTTATTTTTGCTCGTATTTTTTTATTTTCTTTAGACAGATTTTTCCACGTTAAATTTGTGTGTTAATATCTTAATTTTTTCCATTATTTTTATTTATTTGTTACTTAATCAGGTCATCCCCAACAAGATTTTTGGAAACTTTTATTTTGAAATTTTAATTGTAAAAATTTTACTATTAAATTTTTATTAAGATAAGATTTTACTTTCTAGTACTTTATTTTTATTTATTTTTGGATAACTTCTTAATATTACATTAAGAGATCTCGGTAGGATTAGGGTGATAGGAGAGGAAGGCGCCGCCCATTATACTTCGAATTTGAGCAAGTCTGTTTTCATCTCGAATTTGGCGCGATATTGCGCAATATTTCTCTTTTCTGACATATGTCTATTTTCATGAGTAACTAAACCTCCAATCTAGATTTAGATCGATAGAATAGTGAGATCCAAAATGATACGTAAAAACCCTCACTTTGATTTTTGTTATTTCTTCGATATAAGAGATTGATATCGTCATTTCACAAAATCGGAATAGCATCAAGTTAAAAAACGTTTATTAATTTAATGTTGTGCAACATATAATTGAAAGAATTGATATGATCCATAATTATCGTAATTGGTCTATTGAAAAATAAATTGACGTGTTCAATTGAGTGAATTTTTGGATCTGTTAATGAAAATAACAATCAGATTTAAATGATTCACATGATTGAGACTGTTGATTCGAGTCGAGTCTTTCTAACTCACAAAGCTACAGAAGAGCTAAATCATGGATGCGGGTTCAAGGTTGTTTGTTCAGTACGGGTTAATTGTCGAGCGTTCTCACAGTTAATTTACATACAAAAGGACTAGTGATCAGAGGCATTCCTTGATCATTATAACTTACTTACCGGTTGGAAAAGGAAATTTGTTGTTAAGGATTGATTCGAAATTGAAACCAAAACCAAAATTGAGCCTGAACCTATAGCGTTGTTACATCGGTTTATTCAATCTTATGTCCTTCCGTTTATTCCACTGCAATTTCGATGTTTTTTGTTTTTAGTATTTTTATTTTAATCAAATTTAATCTCCTTTGTTTCTTGTACAGATTGACACACGAGGACACGACAATTATCTATCGTGCAACCTGATCAAATCAAATGAAAATTTCGTTATTTTAGTTCTTATGGGATCAACCTTACTCTTATACTGATATTACATTTGTTTTAAGCGTAAGAATTTATTTTTGGTGAATTCGACGCCCATCACCTAAACATACATAAATCACATACTGCAATTACAACTAGAAAAATAATATAAAGATCAAAATGCAAAAACCCACATCATCGATATTAAACACAAAGATGGAAAAAAAAACGCAGAAGCAAGGAGACGAACGAGAGAGTGGATGAAAGAAATGAATTATAAGCATACTCTTTTGAGTTTTATTTTACTGCTTACATCTATGAAACAGTGAATGATGAGAGTGAAGTGAAGGCAGAGAGAGAGAGGGGTCAAAGCTGCTAAGTTGTGATTGGTGTTGATGAAAATGGAGATTGTGGGCGCTACTGTGGCCAAAGTGGGGGTTTTTTTTTTTTTGAAAGGTGGACGAATGTAGATTATAAACATCAAATTGAGATCATTTATAAATTTTGAAGGTTAATTTTATTTAAATTATTATTAAATTGATATAACATATAAATGTTGATTAAATTTATTATTATATCAATTTCTTAATTATCATGTCACCTTCTCATCAAAGACTTGACGCCAATTAATGAAAATTGACAAAAAAAAAATACAACAATCTCAATTAGTTCGGTGACTAAATTTAAAAAATCGATAGTTGAGTGATCAAAAGAAAAAAAAAACATTAATTAGGTGACTTGTGTAGTTTATTTTATTTAATTCCCAAGCAAGCGAACATAAAAAGCAAAGGGATGTGGTCGTCCACACATACCATGAAACTTTTGTACACGGTTCATTGTTCAAAGCAGTAGTATTTTTTAGTTGTGGTAATAGATTGTTTCAAGTTATAAATGGATGTTGAATTGGCGTGCTTTAATGATTCAGATTTATTTTTAAGATCCATTGGATCGCACCACTAGACCTTACACTGTAATCGACACAGTCAAGGTGTTGGCAAGATTATCAGAGCTGGATTCTTTTGAGTTATGTTTCGGTTTCAACTTTCAGCAAATAATGCTGTAAGAATGAAAAGAACTTTGGAGGTCAATTGTTTGAACTCAAATTATGAGCAGAGTACTTTAAACTTGGAAATTAATCAAACCCAACCTGACAACAATTTTCCACTTTGATTTGAGAACCTCAAGGTTTTGTCACAAGGCTTAAGTGTGTCTCAAAGTTTTCAGATATGAGACTGCAAAGTGTCGCAATAGATATATTACAAGCCAAAAGATGGGAAAATTATGAACCTCATTACTCAAGTCTCTGGGAAACATTGAATGCAGGATTTTGCTATTGGTTTCCATTTTTAGATTCTCATAAATCCTCTCAAAAAAATACAAGATAAACCAACAAAAGGGCAGATTCAACTAATTACTACAAGGTAGTATGATGCCGCTACAAATAAACAATTTCGGGCCTTTCAACATAATAACATATTCATAGGCTTCACGTAATGATTCACACTAACATAATCACCAGTAGCTATTGCATAGTCCCAAGTTCCCAAACGAGTAATTCAATATCCAACTAGACACTCAAAAAACAAAAATAAACAACCAAAAGAGAAACAAAGAAGGCAATCAACTAATGAACACCGATTCTCTTTCAAATATTGGTTAAGAATCATACACCACAATTGACATATAGTTTGATTCTTGTATTCCATTCTTTCCATAGCTTATAGGATGTCTAACTGTCTATAACAAGGTGAATTAAGTACAGAAACTCATTCTTCGTATGGTAACAAATCTACAACTTATCCATCCACACTTTACTCAAGTGACCAAAAATTATTGACAAAATTTAGTGGTTCCACATTAAGGACAAAAGGATACATGTTCCAAAAATTCAAAGCATTATGACAAAATGCAGCCTACTTATATGCATTTGCATCTGATAATCATAAAAAAGTCAGCCAACACTGTCAGCAAACATGCATGGATACGGCTTATGATGAGATCTTCCTCCATATGAGAAACAAGATATGTAAGGCCAACGGCCAAGGGCTTCAGATTACCTGTAACATGGACGTAAAAGCATTTCAAAGGTGCAAAGCCCCAAAGCTTCTTTCCATTGAACCTGTCCACTCCAGCTACATTGGCAAAACAGACGCTTCATACATGCTGCTTACCCCCACAATAGCCAAAACCATTGGATTGATGAAATCCATTTTCAGGATAATGATCATAATTTATACAGGACTTCCTCATTAAAAGTCTGTTATATTCAGTTGTCTCATGTAGACCCTTTAAAACTTAATTCACAATGCCAACTGATTGAACTCCAGAATACTCAACTTAGCAACAGTTACAAGCAAATTTCTGTAACCTTTTCAAAATCAGCAATGAAACCAGGAAACAGGATAAAATGCACAACCTGCCTTGATTTATGCAGTGTTGGGTGATTTTATCTCACTTCTCATTACAGCGCATGCCAAACACTTCATTCTAACTTAGGTTTTACCACATTCTGATACCCTAGCACAAAAGCAACATCTAATATTTGCTAAAATTGCATGCTACACCCGAATATACTGCCCACTACAGCATAAAATGCAGATGTACCAGCATGCCTACACTCAATTTCTAGAACTTCTTTTCCACCAATAAAATGACAAATCAAAAAAGTCATAGCCAAATCAAGCATATATGATCAGCATCTTATAACCAAAAGCATCCGTTACAAATAGGGTAAAATCAAAGCTAGTCTAGTGCAGTGCAAATGAAGTAATTCACATTAGCATACGCAAGAAGATAAGGGGAAAAGACCACACCACAAAGATAACGTTCTAAACATAATAGCATCATTACTGTACTCATTGATACCAGCAAGGAACAAATACTGCAAGCCAGTAAACACCAATTGATTGCAACAAAATATACAGACAAAAGCAATTTTAGTGAAAATATACAAAGAAATGTATTGCCTAATTATAAAATCAAAGGTACATGGAACGCATTGGCAGGTTCTTACACCAAACAATGGCAGTACGGTATCACTCACTGCAAAAAACCAGGAAGACACGACGACATGCTTGATACGGTTATCCATATCTTCAATGTCACAGTCGAAATTACTATCTGCAAAGGTAAGTTCAACCCATTTTTCCACAGTTGATTATCATCTAAGTCCATCAATCAAAACCTCCAATTCTCTCCTCCCATACCTTCTACCCTCTGCACTAGCTTCCCTACACCTCACCATAAAGTAAAATATCAACCAAGCCACCATGAAATACAGCTCCAAAGCAGCCTGGATAACAGTAGAGAAATGTTCCCCAACTATATAAGTCAAACCCCACATGGCAATAGCTTCATAACACTTGATCTGTATCGCTTGGTTCAACAGTGTTGACATCAAATAACAACCTTCTTCAATAATTTCCCTCCCAGTTCTTCTCGAATCCACAATGGCAATCCAAGCAGCTAAAGAGAAAGCGAATGCAACTACAGTATCCACCAAGAACCACGTAAACAAAAACCCTGAAATCTCCTTCTCAAAACCCCTAATCCATGGTGACATAACCGAAAAAGGCATCAACTTTAACCTAACAAAAAGCTTGAAAAATGAGTAGTGATTCTCAATTTCTCCAAAATACCATAATCCAAGAAGCTGAGTCACCGCGTCTCTTATCGCCCATTTCATTAAAACGAACCCAGTGAGTCTTTTTAATCCCACTTTTGACCCATCCAAAAAAGCCCCAATAAAGGAAACAAATCTTCCAATCAAGTCATTAACAACTGTAACAAAAAGAACACCCAAAATCAAAGAGTAAATCGTTGTAAACCCTAGAATTACCCAACCATACGAAAACGATAAAAAGCTGACGAGGAAAAAAAGCGTCGCTGCATCTTGACGGCCCAACTCAAAACCTTTATACACGAACTGAAAATCCACAACTCTTTCTTCTTGTTGTTCCCCTTCATTTCTTTCATATTCAAAGGGGCTAGTCTTGAATTTTACACCGTGACGAACAATCTCCGCCATCAGAATCCCGTTATCCACCACGGAATGCGAAAATCCCAATCTAGTGTCGAAGTTGGAAAGAATGACCGGCGTGGAATTGATGGGGCGGCTAGGAAAAGAACCAAAGAGGGAGCGGTCCGGGTGATCATCGTCGGAAGAAAAGAAGTCGTCGTCGAGAGTACCGACACGGGTGAGGTGAAGGAAAGGACGGCGAGAAGGGTGAAGACGCGCGTGGGGGTGGGAAGGATGAAGGTCGAGGCGGGAAAGAAGGGATTTGAAAGAAGGGTCACGGTCAATGAAGGAAGTGAGGAGAAGGGAACCGGATTCAACTAAACAACGGAAAGAGAAGAGGAGTAAAGAAAGGAAAAGGAATGTGAAAGGGTGGGCGGTGAAATGCACGGCGGCTTGTCTTAGGACCTGGGAGGTACACCGGATTTGGCCGAAATGGTGGTGGTTACCCGTCATGGCAGTCTCCGGTCGGTTTTGATTTTATGGGAAGTGAAGAAGCATGAGTGCGATTTAGATGAAATTAGAACAGGGTCCGTTTTTCTGATATTCTGACTAATGCGTAATGATCATCTATCTGTCAATATTTTTTTTTCTTTTAGGTCTGGGCCTTTGAAATCATCGTGGGTCCATGTATTAAATTGGGTAAACTACAAAAATTATCACTTTTGTTTGCTTCAGATTACATTTTAGTCATATATGTTTAATAAGTTACGTTTTAGTCACTTGTGTTAGTATTTTGTTACGAAGTGACCACTATGCCGTTAAGTTTCGTTATCTCCCTAACAGTAATCCTACGTGGCAGTCCAACTAGATTTTAAGTGTCAATTTGTATTTCCAAATTGAATGAGAATAAATATTTAATTAAATAAATTTAATTAATTCAAAATTTTAAACCGTAAACCTTAATTAAAAAACCCTAAATCCATTTCCACACACATCTCTTCTTCATCTTCATCTTCTTCATATTTATCTTTGAGTTAATGAATTTTAAAGATTCAAGCTTTGAGACAGATTTGTAACTAAAGATATTGGAATCAAAAGGGAAGAATATGAATATGAAGAAGAGAGGTGTGTGGAAATGGGTTTAGGGTTTTGTAGTTTTAGAGTTTAAAATTTTTAATTAATTAAATTTATTTAATTAAAGATTTATTCTCATTCCATTTGGAAATTCAAGTTGGCACTTAAAATCTAGTTGGACTGTCACGTAGGATTACCGTTAGGGAGAAAACAGAACTTAATGACATAGTGATCACTTCGTAACAAAATACTAACATAAGTGACTAAAACGTAACATTTCAAACATAAGAGACTAAAATGTAACCTGAGGCAAACAAAAGTGACTATTTTTGTAGTTTACCCTATTCAATTTCGTGTTATCAACGTAATACTTGTCTAAATCCGATGTAATCTGAAATATGATTCTTATTTTGCTTAAATTCATTCATACCTTTGTTTAAAAAAAACATTCATACCTTAATTTATTTGGAGTGTTTAAATTTATTTAAAATATTTAATTCAAAAAATTGCTTAAACGTTTTTAAAAGAAATGTAAGCTTAAACCTAATAATTTAATCATATCATACTATACCATATATACTATATTTGAAGGTTTTAGATTCTATATATTATATTTGAAGATTTTAGATTTCCCGTTGATATGGATGTCTAGAGTTGACGAATAGGTGGGTTCGGATCGAGTTTATTTTAGACTTGAATTATTTAGTTTCAAATTTTTTGAGTATAGGTCAGTTCAGGATCGAGTATTCTCAAGCCAAAATCTATTACAGGCTCGAATTTTTTTAAGTTTGGTCTCTTTTAGATTTGAATTTTTTCGGATTCAAGCTTGGATCAAATCGAGCGAGCTTTGATAGATTCAAATAATCTTAAATTTTATTATTTATAAATATTTTAATTTCGAATGTAATAATTCATTTTACTTTTATAAAATGATAACACAATTCAATTTACCTTATAAAAGGCATAAATTATATATATTTAATAAAGTTCTTTCGTATAAAATAATTAAAGTGGTTATAGCATCTAAAATTTATTAGTCTATGATATTAAATGAATCAACAAAATTATCTTTTATTTTTCATTATTATGTACAACATGTATGACTGCATTTCCTGTGGGAGTGATATAGAACTGCTCTTAGTGATGGTATCGCATCAAAGTCTAAATTTCCTTGCAATAGACCATGGAGGGTTCGAACCCTCGTTCTTGTATCAATGGTCTCCTTTGCAACTCGAGAAAGAATTTCTCGATGGTGAGATTATGAAATCTTACAGGATCCAAAACATCTTGAGTTTCTTGGACTGAAGCTTTCTTACTCCTTCAAGGAGCCATTATCAATCTAAACTTTAATAAAAATATAGATGAACAGTAATCAATAGAATAGTAAAATGGATAAAAGAACACTTAACATTGACCTTCTTGTGCTCGTATTTGTTCCCTCTTCAAGTGGTTGATTTTTTTTTTGCAAATGTAGCCTTAGAATTAGTAGTAGAGGTTTGGGGATTTAAGGTTTTAAGGAGAAAGAGTTTTGGTGATTGAGAGGTTGAAGAGAGTTTTTAGTGTTTAGGATGAGTTAAAAGTGTAGTTTAGGATGTTTTTATGTTAAAAGGAAGGGGTTTTAAGGTTACGAGTCGGATAAAATAAGAATTATTAAGTCGGTTTGCGTGGATGGGTCGACCTTACAGAAAATTGTAGCGATTTCGCAACACAGGGGGTTCTGTGTCATGAAATCCTTATTAGTTTTCCTACGTCGCGATACCGGGGTTTTGTGTCGTGACACACCCTGCAGTTTTGAAATTTTGGGGAGATTGTTTTTTGTGTCACGACACAAAAGATGGCGTCGTGACACCGAGGTGATTTTCATAATTCCTTGTTAGTGGACGTGATGTTGCAACACGGGGTTACTATGTTGCGACATCGACTCTGTTTTTCCCAAAATCTTCGATCTTTAGTTTCAAACGCGTGTTAGCTCTGTTTTCTATTTTCTTGCAAAATTTCAATTAGTTGGTCCGCAAAATATACATTTTTGTACAATTATTTAAGTTATAAAAATGTCAGGTTTTGTTGTTGGACTCATCTGTCAGCTTAATTAACATGCACTTGGGTGCTACCGATAGTTTATTTCTATCCGTATTAGTCCAGCACCCATCGTGTCATTCTATTCTTCTTCTTTTGTCCCTTTCTCTGAATTTACCTTTACGACTTGCACTGACTACCGATAATTCTTTCTTTAGATCATAACTATTAATTGCTCATAGGATTACGTAACAGTGTAACCATCTTAATTTTTGCTTAACTTAAAGTTTGGGAGTTACTATTCGTACTTTTTGTTCATCAAGTATTCGATTATTTCATCTAATAGGGATGCCTTTACAAGAGAGTCCGCAAGTCCTAATTGATGCGAAATTATGTACTACACCACTTGGGTTCTGATTCTATGAACTTTTTGATTTTCCTACTTGTTCGAACATAATTCTATTAAAGGGTTCTTGTAGTAGTTGGATGTTTCGTGGCTCTCACAACTCTAATTCCATGCTCACCAGTGGTATGGTTCGGTTGATCCCCGCTATGTGGTCATAAGTCCTATCGACATACATTTTTCCAATTTTTCTCAGTATTTGGAAGATTCCTAGATCATTTAATTTTTTGGGTGTCTAGTTTAGGACTAATGACCTGCAAAAGATAGTCAAGTTAAGTTTATACCTTGGAATTATAGGTTTATCCTTGCTTTCCCTTACAGGTTTTGGAGACTTCGGGAATTTTTCCACTAAGTTGGTCGTGAATATCATTGTCTCCATTCGTAGGTCCTTATCATACTACTCTTATGCTCTAGCTGTATTGGAGGAACCTAAGGTCGTTAGGAAAATGAATTCAATGCTTGGTTGACTCTTTCATCTACTCACCATCAATTGGTTTTATAGCTTCTCTTGATGCTACTCCTTTCAATCCATCCTGGTATTCTTTTGTTCACCAAGATAGTCGATTGTCCAGGAGTTCCCTTTCGTCATAAGAATTTGTGGTTGAATTCTTTTCCTTGCTCAATCCTCGGCTTGGCTCATCTTGGTGACTTCCAGAGTGTACATTAATGCTATTGTCATTGTCTTGGAAAGGGGTTAGAGTTTCTCCTTGAAGTTGACTTAATTCAATAATCAATAGTTGTTGGTTCTCTTGTATCTCCCAATCCTCATAGACTCCTTCATCATCAATATCAGTGTCATAATCTAAGTCTTCATCTAACCACATGTAATCAAAGTTATACATAACTCGTGCTGACTGATCTTTGTAATTACTATGGCGACAGTTCTTACAAAAATTTGCACTAGGACTCCTTAAAAAATGGACAAATGTCAGTGATGTTAATTAATTAAACAAAATAAATTCAAAATCGTATCTATAACCTAAAAAAATTCCTAATTATTCTAATTAAATGTAAAAATTAAAATCGAGCTAGTGACGTTGCCTCCCCGACAATGGCACCAACAACTTTGCCGCATCTAGACGTACTAACGTCCAAAGTAAATATTGCAGAAATAGATATATAAATGAGGCAGTATCCGCAAGTATATAGGTCAGGTTGTAATATAATTACAACGGATTAGGTAAGTACTCCAAGGATCATACCTAAGGGAGGCGAGCACTAGGCCAATTTCAACCTAAGCACTAACAGATTTAATTAGTACTCGAAATAGATTATAGTACGAAAATATAAATAATAAGGGTTTTTGGATTTTTTATGGTAATAATAAAAATATGAAAAGTAAATAAGTATCAGGAAATTGAAGAGTAAAGTTTATCAAATCTATTTATGGGTGATTAGCTTGCTTCAGTAATCTCAACCAATTATCGCTTCGGGTTCCTCGTCAATCAACTAATCAATACCTTACCAGGATCTTCCAATACGTCCACTAAAATAACGAGTCGATAAGGACTGCTTATCTTCTGACCTTATAGTCTAGACCTGTTCAAGGTTAAGGTGTTCAAGGATAGGCCATACCAATTTTGGGCTAATTCCCACCTTGATAACTTCCTAGGGTCGTCAAGCTTAGGGTTTTAGGTTCTTCCTTTCTTGAGCAGCTGATCCGTTGAGTAACCCTACAAAACAGTTAATCAATCATACCTCCACTTGCTAATCCCTCATAAAGGGATAAGTTCCTCATGGATTTCGTAAACAATATAGAATCGATATAAAGGGTAAACATGATAAATGAATCGAAGGTATAGTGTTTAAGAAAAGCCTGATTTGTATTAAAAGTGAGATCAAATCCATAGAGTTTGATTGCTCCCACAAATCATATCTTATTAGATAAAACAAAGAATAAAACTAAAATAAATCTAAAAACCTAAGAAAAAGAGAAAAACTAAACTAGAAGTCACCGTCGTCGCCCCCAAACCACTGTCGCCACCGCTAGTCACCGAAAATATTCCTTTTCCTTTTTTTCTTTTCTTTTCCTTGTGCTTATTTTCACCTTGATTTAATCATATTCTCTTATTTCGAAATTACTTGCTAGATCCCTTGATTTTCTAAAAAACACTGATTCTCGATTCATCGCTTGATCCGAAACTAATCAAGTGTAAGTAATGATCATTGGGGACGAAGAAATCCTTTTTCTAGAGTTACCTAGACATAGTCGAATGGTGTAGGGCCATGGTGTCATTGTGGTTTTTATTTTATGTGCTTTGGTACTAACACTTTATCATATCGCCATGAAGGACCAATCATTAACCAAAAAGAAGACCCTTAATTTCGCTATGGAAATCCTTCTTCGAAGAATCTTAGATCCAGTGGTATGTGTTAATAAGACTTTAAGTGATCAATTTTATTAGTGCGAATATTTTGAAAGGTCCTAATTCATAACCCTCACTTGTATGATAGATCATCTTGTGAGGTATATCAAGTGAAACTGTTATTAAGGATTGAGGCAAATGGATCTACAAACTAAGGTGTGGGATATGTAATATTCATATGCTTACATAATGATTTTATTAATAACTAAATTAAAAATAGTGATGAGTATGTTAAGTATTCGTAAAAGAGTTGTAAAACAACTCAAGGCAAAGGACCCAAGTAAGTGACTTAAACCGAAATACTTTTTGTGAAGTGTATGAGATATGTGATATGATGTGATTATTGTTATAATATGATGTATGTTTAAATCTCATTCTCATGACATGTGTTGCATGGATTATGTGATAGTGATGTAACACCCAAAACCCGAAAACCGTCACCGACTACGGTCCTAGTGTCACTCTTATTCATCTATCATTGTTCATTCTTTAAAATCATATAATTTAATCTTACATGTATTAAAGAAATACACCCAATCATGCCAAAAATAATCAATTAATTTTATTCACGATTTAACAAGGGTAAAAAGGTCATTTCCAAGATTTTTAGAGACTTCTACCGGTACTTATTGGACAAGTACTGATAGTTGTCAAGTTAGTAAACGGTTTAGGAATAGTGCAAACTTCTAGCGATACAAGTGACAGTTCTACCGATACAAGTGACTCTTCTACCAAAACAAGTCTTACTTCTACAGTTACTAAAAACTCTAGAGAACTAAGAAGTCTAACCCCGTAACTTCTACCGAAACAAGTATCCCAACTACCGATACCTTAGCAAGTAGAACTATCGATACTTCTATAGTTACTATCGGTATAATGTAAGTCAGAATGTAACCTCTCTCTTACCCTGTACTTCTACCGATACATGTATGTGAATTACCGAAACAAGTATACAGAATTCAATGATTCATGCATAAGCTCAAATTTATCAACCATTCTTCATTTCAAAACTTCCTAATTCAACATGATGGCACATTGTACAAAGTTTCAAGACATTTCATACATCTCGTATAGTAGAAGCATCATATTGAACTAACATATTACTTGTTCAACATTTATCTGAGGTTCACAACTTGAGACTTAAATAGTTCATACAAGGAGTACAAAATAATTCATCCTAGTACATGCCATAAGATGAAATGATATGATTACCACCAAACAAACTCCGGATCTCTAAATAACAAAATTGAATATACATATCAACAACAATTTCCACCAGTAAGCATTTCACATCTTAGCAAGTTCATAGAGTTAAATAGATTTACCAAACTTCAAGAGTTGTACAATCTAAATCAACCAAATCGGGTAATCCGAGGTTGGTTTCAATTCGCGTTTGATACTCACGATGACATAGAGTTATCGGACCTATAATCAATAATAGGATTCATTTCATTTAATACTCACAATGACATAAAGTCATCGGACATTTTAATCCGTAATAGGATTCATTTCATTTAATATAATACAAAGTCATCGAACCTTTTAATCCGTAATAGGATTCATTTCATTGAATACTCACGATAACACAAAGTCATTAGACCTTTTAATTCGTAATAGGATTCATTTCATTTAATACTCATGATGACACAAAGTCATCGAACATTTTAATTCGTAATAGGATTCATTTCATTTAATACTCATGATAACATAAAGTCATCAGACCTTTTTGCATTTACGGCTCAAGCCCGTTAATTCTACCTTTCCTTTGCTCTCATCTTCCATCTTTTCCGATCATCATTCCAAATTCATAGCAATTGTATACAAGTACCAAAAATATGCAAGTTTAAATTGAAATTTAACAATACGAACTTACCGGACTGAATTGCAGTTATGGATAGGCACCAACTAATTTCCCCTTTTCGCGATCTGTGGCCCAATCGTAATATAAATCAAGAAATCATCCAAAGTTTTCACATTAAATCACTTAATCAATTCATTGAACACAGTTTGAGTCTTTTTAGGAAAATTATGATTTTACCCCTAAAATTTTCCTTTTATTCAATCTAGTCCTTTCAACACAAAACACACAAAACAAACTTTCTATTACACAACCAACCTCAGCCAAATTCTCTAAGGTGTTTACCCAACCCCTTCACACAATCATTTTCACAACAATACATACATTTTCATCGTTTTCACATTTTAGTCCTTAAACCCTAATTTCATCAAGAATCACTTCATAAAAAGATTCAATCTAAACATCAAACACACAAATCCATCCCAAGCTTCAAAGAACTAGCATTTTCAAAAATGGTAAGTTTCATAATATTTGTCAAATTCACAAATTGGTCCTTGGATTAGCTAGATTAAGCTAATACGAACTCAAAAACATAGAAATTACTAAAAATGATCAAGATTTACTTACCTAAATCAAGCTCACAAGTTCAAAAATGGAAAACCCTAGTTTCTTAGCCCTTTTCGTAGAGAAGATGAAGAAAATAGGTAAAAAATGTCATTTTTCTATTTTAATTTCATATATATAATCAATGGAAATTTTGCAAATATTTAGACTTTCATCATTAAGCTTTAATTAACCCCTTTTTACTCTTCATTAAACATATTTATAAATAATATAACTCATGCCAATCCACCCACCATAATAATTTAGGTTAATTTGTTCATTTAGTCTTTCTAATTAACCAATTCAACTTTTATACCTTTTACGATTTAATCCTTTTTACTCAATTAACTATTCAAACTATAGGATTTTCTTTCCAAAATTTAATATGAAACTAACGACGTCATAAATGCAATAATTAATAAATTTACGACTCGACCTGTCAAAGTTGTGGTCGCGAAACCATTGTTTTCGACACCATTGAAAATTGGGCTGTTACAAGTTATTCAAGCATGTGATAAATATATATGAGTATGTGCATATCAAGATCTATGATCTAATGTGAAAAGCATGTTATGCATGTTAAAAGTGAGTATTATGTGACTAAGTGAGCATATCTATATGCTTATGTGTTAAAGTGATTCACATGTGTTAAAAGTGGGATTATGTGAAAGGTGGAAGCAATGGCAATATATCTGTAAATCATTGGCGGCTTGTCCACATATTAAATTAGTGACAGTTGATAACATTAGAAAAGACCATTAATTTCTCTTTATTTAGAGTATAATTTGTTCCCATTATATCATGTTTAGGATGCATTTTTAGTATTTTATATTTAGTAATTACATTTTCTAAGTCAGTGATGTTTGGCTTAATTTTCTTTCATTTTATCTTACTTTTGCTACTAATGTCGCCACATTTGGTGTTCATTATTGTGTCTTGAGATGTCAATGCAGGGATCCATCTTAAAAGATCAAAGTAGGAGAGTGTTCAAGGTTGTCGCCGCAATCTAGAATCTAGAATTGCGCCCAAACTTGTCACTGTATGAGTGTTTCTAGATTGCATCCAGGGATGTTGCTACATGAAAATATCCAGAAGTACCAGTGCATGAGGATATCAAGGTTGTCGTAGTAAATTAAAATCTAAATTTGCATCCAGAAATGTTGCGACAACCTGTAACTGCTTAATGCATATATCAGATCTGCGTGAGTATACAGTTGGATTAACTAACTTGTATAGCTGCAAGGAAGTTAGATCTGAAGGAAGGACATATGTACTGGGCATTAATGATAAATACTGAGTAGTGAGAGAAAGGAAACAAAGAGAAGGAGGGGAGGAAAATCTGGTAACAAATCAATTCTGCTCTGTAATTTTCTCTAAGCTGGCTTCCATGGCAGCTTAATTTCTTGGAGGGTGAACTGAATGTGAAGAGAAGGCAATACCTGCTCCTGACGAGGAGTGTCCTAAGTGTGACACAAGAGGAGCATTAGGGAAGAGTTCTAGTAGGCTAGGAATAGAATGCTTCAACTTGTTCTTTATTTCCTCTCAAACGCTGATAACTTCTGATGAACTTAATTGTGTATGGAAGTACCTTTTAATTTTAGATCTAAATTGATTTCTGTTCAATTCCTCATATCTGTTTATCTTTGAATTTAATTGTTTGATCACAGAACTATTATTGCAGTTACTGACACTAGAAAGTGTAGTGACAAGTTAAATTAACAAGCAAGACAATGAAAGTTGCTTGAGACACGAAGGAATTCTAGTCCCTTGTTCTCGAATGCAAAGCATTACCAGCACTAGAAGGTATGGTTAATGAGAGTGTTTGGGTCTTGGATAAACAAATAATTCGAAGTGAGTAAGATCTCATTAAACTTAATTGTAGCGACAATTTATCTGTTATTTACCTTGTAGTCACATTTAGTGATTGTCAACTTATCAAGTCAGGGATCCTCTCCATTGTATAATCATTGTTTTTACTTCTTTAATTTTTTTTAATTGCATAGACAAATTATCTTCAAACTTTCATTACATTTTCTTATTAATTTGCTTTGACATATTGTATTACAGTTTTACAACATTTGCTCCAATAATTTAAATTCATTTATTTCTGCAGACTTTGATTTAATTGCACTGGCATTATTCCTTACAACTTCTTTTATTCTAATTATAGCATAAACAACCATCTCTGTGGGATCGATATCTGATAGCTAAAATCTATCAGCTATACTTGCATCGACAAGTGTTCGCTTGCACAACTGACTGAAGAAGGCACCGACATGTTAATGAATGATTTGTGCATTGACGATGCTGTTTTGATAGGCAACAATCCCAACAACTATACCATGCATCTTCGTTTTCTGATTGTGCAAAGCAAGGTCTGGTTCCATTTTATTAATTGTCGATTATTACCTTTAACTCACAGTACCACGGTAACTCTAAATAGAATGTGTCCCACACATTCGATTATTAAAGGTCGTAGAATAGATGTCAGTGCAATCTTGCATCAAGAGATTGTCGAATGTGCAGCCAAGCAAACAAGTATTCTGCCATTCCCCTCTCTTATAATGCAATTGTGTCGACAACGAGGTATTGTGCCTCGTGAGGGAGAGGAATTCTTGGACAATAAGGGACCGATCAATGATATGTCGATAGAACGCATGACAAGGGGGAATGAGACCCCGATAGTGAAAGAAGCTGCACCAAAGAAAGGAAAAGGAAAAGGAAAAGAAAAGAACGATGAAAAATAACCTCATGCTCTCATAGATCCTCAATTATGGAGGAGAATTAAAGAAATCGAGCAGATGGCTGATAGAATTAGTGTGTAGCAAATCAAACTTGTGGCCACAGTTGAAGACATGAAGCACTCCAAAAATTTATTCTATACTTACACCAGGGCATGGAATAGTACGATTGTCAGCACATTACGTAGCATTAGCAAACATCCTCTACCAGAATTCCCAGTATTTCCTCTTATCATCAAAGAGGCTACACCATCAACTGAAAGAGATGCCTCGGAAGGAAAGGACCAATCTGTCGAGTCTCCGCATATGATCCACAAATCTGATGATGAGGACCAGGATGTAAATTCAAAGGATGTTGAAGACTGCTTTCGTAATATTGCCAGCCTTTTTTAAGATGAATTTTCCAACAGTTTGAGAGCAAATATGGCTGAAACGGAAGCCAATGCTGCTAAGGAATACACAACTGTGGAATCTGTGGGTATTGAGGAAGAAAAAGAAGAAGAGAAGGAAGTGAAAAAGGAAGAAAGAGGAAAAGAGGAAATTTTTGTCGCGATAAATTGTCTGAAGCATTTGTCGCCGCACTCGAAGCTGTGGGTGCAATTAATGACGATCTAGTACAATTTGTTACGAATCAGGATGAGGTTGTGACAGTCAACAATGAGGATTTCAATCCTCTGGCTATAGTGCCTTATGTGATACCTCTTGTTGAAATACATCCTTCTGATGACACCTCGATGAGGCCAACACACAACCACATGTGAAGGAGCAATCCGTCGACCCGATTGAGCCAATAGAAAGAAAACGCAAGTGCAAAGATAAGGCGAAGCGTAAGGAGGAGCGCTGCAAGAAGAGGAAAAAGACTAAAGTAGCCACATCTTCGACTACACATCAATAAGTTACTCTTTCAAATTTTTTTCAGAACATAGTTTAGTAGCATATCATGTAGCTGTAATTGCATTATCATCACATTTTAATTATCCCTGCATTTTTTTTATCGACGCATTTGCATTGTAGTTGCATTTCCATGTATATTTGTATATTAATGTCAGTGCATTGGGGACAATACAGACTTTACGTGTGAGGGGAATGTATATGGAATGGAAATGTAATTGCACCCACATTTTTAAGAAATTATTTGTCCTTTTAGTCTAATGAAAGTATGCAAGGTTATGAAAAATGTTACTACAAATTTTTTTTCATTTGATGCTTAATTATTGAATTATTTGAGATACTAATGAATGAATTGAATAAGTGTGATTGAATGTTGTATCCTTCTATTTTTGGACGAGTGGTTGAAATGACATTAGTAATAAATGAGTAGTATCATTATTTGAATTTTTGAATAACTTGCCAATTACAACTATATGTATATAGTTATAACTATGAATAAAACTGTGGGTGCATTGTGACTTGTCAAGGGGGAACACTCCAATGCAAGTGTTAGAAATATATATACATATATATCTAGCCAAAGGTTGTCACTACAAGAGTGTGTCGGCGCAATTATATACTCCTTGGGGGTTTGTTGTACCCCATCGTTACTGCCTAGGAACAAGGGTTTAGTAATGCAATGACATCCCTCAGTCGCATAAATATATAATAATAATAATAATAATAATAATAATAATAATAATAATAACAATAATAATAAATGCTGAATTGGTCAAGAGAATTGAAGATTTAAAGCATGATGCTAGCATTGGTGAAGTTGCAGTTTTGATTATTCATGCTTATAAATTGTCGATGCAAATTTTTATCATGTGAATGAAATTTATACATTAGGGTCTCAGAAGATTCAAGTTGCTAGAATGATTATTGCTTTGACAAGAATTTTGCTATAACCTTGCTAGCTTTTGTTTGCTTGAGGATAAGTAATAACTCAAGTTTGGGGGTGTGATAGCATTAGAAAAGACCATTAATTTGTCCTTATTTAGAGTATAATTTGTTCCCATTATATATTGTTTAACATGCATTTTTAGTATTTTATATTTAGTAATTGCATTTTCTAAGTCAGTGATGTTTGGTTTAATTTTCTTTCATTTTATCTTACTTTTGCTACTAATATCGCCACATTTAGTGTTCAGTATTGCATCTTGAGATTTCAATGCAAGGATTTATCTTAAAAGATCAAAGTAGAGAGTGTTCAAGGTTGTCGCCGTAATCTAGAATCCAGAATTGCGCCCAAACTTGTCACTGTATGAGCTTTTCCAGATTGCATCCAGGGATGTTGCTACATGAAAATATCCAGAAGTACCACTGCATGAAGATATCAAGGTTGTCACAGCAAATTAAAATCTAAATTTACGTCGAAAAATGTCGCGACAACCTGTAACTACTTGCTGTATATATCATATCTGTGTGAGTATACAATTGGATTAACTAACTTGTACAGCTGCAAGTAAGTTAGATTTGAAGGAAGAAGGACACCCGTACTGGGCATTAAAGATAAATACTGAGGAGAGGGAGAAAGGAAACAGAGAGAAGGAAGGGAGGAAAATTCAGTAACAAATCAATTCTACTTTGTAATTTTCTCTAAGCTTGCTTCCATGATAGCTTAATTTCCTGAAGAGTGAACTGACTGTGAAGAGAAGGCAACATCTGCTCTTGATGAGGAGTGACATAAGAGGAGCATTAGGGAAGAGTTCTAGTAGGTTAGGAATAGAATGCTTCAACTTGTTCTTTATTTCCTCTCAAACGCTGATAAATTTTGATGAACTTAATTGTGTGTGGAAGTACCTTTTAATTTTAGATCTAAATTAATTTCTATTCAGTTCCTCATATCTATTTATCTTTGGATCTAATTGCTTGATCACGAAAGTGTTATTGCAGGCTGACACTGGAAAGTGTAGTGACAAGTTAAATTAATAAGCAAGACAACGAAAGTTGCTTGAGACACGAAGGAATTTTGGTCACTTGTTCTCGAATGCAAAGCATTGCCAGCACTAGAAGGTGTGGTTAATGTGAGTGTTTGGGTCTTGGATAAATAGAGAAGTCAAAGTGAGTAAGTGCTCATTAAGCTTAATTGCAGTGACAATTTATCCATTATTTACCTTGTAGTCACATTTAGTGATTGTCGACTTATCAAGTTACGGATCCTCTCCATTGCATGCATAATCATTGTTTTTACTTCTTTAATTTTCTTTAATTGCATCGAAAAATTATGTTCAAACTTTCATTACATTTTCTTATTAATTTGCTTTGACATATTGTATTACAGTTTTACAACATTTGCTCCAACAGTTTAAATTCATTTATTTCTGCAGACTTTGATTTTATTCCGCTGATATTATTCCTTACAACTTCTTTTATTCTAATTCTAATTGCTTCTACAATTATAGCATAAACAACCATCTTTGTGGGATCAATATCTGATAGCTAAAATCTATCAACTATACTTGCATCGACAAGTGTCCGCTTGCACAATTGCTGTGACATTCATAGTGTGATCAACAATAAATCTACAAATCATTGGTGGCTTGTCCATATTAGTGTTATCAGTGGCAATTTATCTGCAAATCAGTGGTGGCATGTCCACAAATGGTGTATCGGATGGACGAATTCCGGGGAACTCGATATTGGTGTGTAGCGGAGATGGGTAGGATTTCTATAAAACGTACATCAATATGTTCATGCATAGTTATTAGTGATAAAATCCATGATTGTGATATTATAAGATTATGTTGTGATTGTTATATGTGTATATTGTTATGTATGCAATTATGTGTTTATCGTGGGAAATCTCACACTTAACCTTCAGAAGCTCACCCACATTATTTACATATTTCAAATAATCCTCGTGGCTAGGACTTGGATTCAGTCAATGGAGAGGCTCCCAAAAAATAAATGGTTTTTATTGATCATGGACTGTTTTACTCGATTTGGACTTTTGTGGACTTTAACTTTTATTTTGTGGTATTATATTGAACTGTGGTAAAGGTGATTTTATTTTAAACTATGGATATTTTCTTGAGCTGCATGGGTTTTTAAGATGAATAAATAGTTTTGATAATTCCTAAATAAAAATTCAGTTTCGCAAACTTGTTGATTGAAATGGAACTTCTTTATAAATTAATCAAAGTGTTTTATCAATAATATTAACAAACAAATTGTTTTAAAATTTTGTTTTTAAAATTTTCGTGTTGTAAGGAGATTTTAAGTACGTTTTTTTAGAAATAAAATTCGTTTTCTTTTAACATGTGTTTTGGCCATTTTCGTGGCCCATGTGATCGTTCAAATTGGGCCATAACATCTAGGCTCGATTTGATGGGTTACTGTAGCCATGCTCAAGTCTATCCGCATACTCTTATCCATTATCCCTGCTCTCGATTACAATATTTGCCAAATGGATGTCAAGATAGCATTCTTGAATAGCTATCATCATGAGACCATTTACATGGCTCAACCCACTGGCTATGTTGTGAAAGGAAAGGAGCAAAAAGTTTGCAAACTACTAAGATCCATATATGGATTTAAGCAGGCGTCCCGCTCATGGAATAAAAGATTTGATCAAATGATCAACACTTTTGGATTTGAGCAAATCTCTGATGAACCTTACGTTTACAAGCATATAAAGGACAAAAAGGTGGCCTTCCTCATTTTTTATGTCGATGATATTCTACTTATCGAAAACGATGTAGGAGAATTGTCATCGGTTCAATTGTGATTAGCTCAATAGTTTTAGTATGAAGGACTTGGGTAAAGCTAGTTATATTCTTGGAATTTGAATCCTTAGGGATTGAAAGAGTAAAACGATAACTCTATGTCAAGCTTCATGCATCGATAAGTTACTGGAACGATTTTCAATGACCGATGCGAAGCCGGGCACCCAACCAACTGTATTAGGTTTTCGTCTTTCTTTAGATGATTTTCCAAAGATAACGGAACAAAGAGAGCATATGAGTAAGGTTCCATATGCTTCGGTAATTGGAAGCCTTATGTATGCGATGCTTTGCACACGTCAAAATATCTATTTCACAGTAGGAATGATTAGTCGATATCAGACGAATCCAGTTCTCAAGCATTGGCAAGCTATAAAGCATATATTAAGGTAACATAAAAGAACAAAGGATTATATGCTTGTGTATTCTATGGAGAACCTTACTCTTATAAGATACACAAGCTTAAACTTCCAAACCTATAAAGATTCGAGGAAATCGACGCTGGGAAATGTTTTCGTTCTAGGCAGTGGAGCCATAATATGGAGAAGTGTAAAATAAACTTGCACTGCTGACTATACTATGGAGGCCGAGTATGTGGATGCTTCTAAGGCAACAAAAGAAGCAATATTGCTTTGAAAGTTCTTAACTAGTCTTGAAGTCATTCCTGGTATGGAAAAAGCTATAACACTGTATTGTGATAACACTGCTGTAATAGATAATACCAAGGAAATGATAAGTCATAAGAGGACGAAACACATTGATCGAAAGTATCACGTGATACGAGAGGCAGTAGTCAAAGGAATTGTAGATGTGATGAAAGTACCTTCTAAAGATAATCTTGTGGATCCGTTTACTAAGAATCCTGTAACTAAAAGTTTTAACTAACACGTCGAGGATATGTGAATGTGTAACATGACACATTTACTTCACTAGGGCAAGTGGGAGATTGTTAGGAGATGTGCCTTTATTGTAGTAATCATTTTAATAGTATTCAAAAAATAATTTTCAAGTCAGACAATTGTTCCAATGGGTAATTAAATTTGTCAGATTAACTATTCTAAAAATAATATTATTTTAATAGTTTAATATTAAATTTAATTTAATAATTATTTTAATAATATTTTAATAATTTAATATTAAACTGATTATCTTAATATTAAATTTAATTTAATGTTTATCTTGTAGATAAATATTTTTATTATTTTAATAAGATTTAATATTAAATTTAATATAATATTTAACTTGATAAATATTATATTAATTTAATATTAAAGTGATTAAGTTTAATTATAGTTTAACTCTCTAAACTCTCCCTATAAAAAGAGAGCCTTAGGTAATTATTTTGACACACTTGAATTCAAGAGAAAAATGTAAAGAGAAAATTCTCTAAAGAGATTATTCTAGAAATTCTCCAGAGAAATTTTTCTAATTTACAATTTGGCCCAAAAGTTTAGAGAAATTGTGAAATTACCCCACTGGTAATTTTTGTGAAAATTTTCTGATTCGAAGTGAGCCCACACTCGATAGACATGAGCTTGAGGATAGCGGAGAAGACTACTCGGTCGAAGTACTCATCGTAGATGAATCGAAAAGGTACAAATTTGATTAAGTGTTTATTACGTTAGATATCACAGCTAAGATATTGTTTTTGGAAAAAAATTAAAACTAATTTTCCCTAAATTTATTTTCTGTTACGTTTTTAACCCGTTTTTCCAACATGTTAAGCATGATAAAAAATAATTAAGTTGAATGATGTAATTATCCTAGCCTGTTCATGTTATTAATTGTTGAAGTTTGTGTTTTAGTGGCTAAATTCATTCATACATAGATAAAATTGCATTAGAGATTATCTTGCATCTAGACCCTAAACCTAAAACCCTAAACCCTAATACTGGACAAATGCAACCATAAGATCAGCTAGTAATTACGACTAGGAGATGTTGTCACATTGCAACTAAACCTTGAATGAGTAGAATCAAGTTTAATCCACAGCTGGAAGCACCAACGCAAGAGTTTCATAGATATTGCTGCAATTATGATTTCAAAATGCGCCCAATGATACAGCGATAATTTAAAGATCTCTGAAGAACATACTAGAACTGCAAGAGTGCATAGCTGTACTTTAACTAATTTTGACAGCTGCAAAAATCTAGATCTGGATCTGGGAATGAAGGCTAAAACTTGCAAGATTTTGGAGGTTATAAATAGACGAACAAAGAATGAAGAAATCATCAAGAGCTAAGGGATCAAATTCTACAATTTCTGTGTGATTTTGGAGATTTGAGCTGGGAATTGGGAAGCTGATGAAGCAAGTCTATAGTCACTTCTGACGAAGGTCTTTGATGCAAGGCAAGAGGAACAATTAGGGAGTAGGCCTAGTAGTTTAGAGATAGTAAGTTTCGTTGTACTCTTTAATTCTTCTTAAACGATGATGGATTTTGGTGATATTAAATGAATACGAGAGTGTCTTTTAATGTTATATCATTTTGATTCTTATTTTACACTGCTTATCTATATATTCTTGGATTTAACTGCATTAAGCATAAGAGTGAAATTATAGTGCACCGACATCGAGAGATGCGGTGATAGGTTAGGTTAACAAGTGGGTTAGGTGAGAGTTGCTCGGGACTGGGATAAGAACCAGTTACTTGTTCTTGGATACACATCATTGCTCGCATCGAGAGGTGGAGTGATTGTGGGTATTTAAGTTGGGATTATTAAGTAAGGAACTGTTGTTGGTAGGAACTTAAAGGGACTTCATTACAACAACAATTCATCTATACTCTACCTTATCGATGCATCTAGTGTTGTAACTTAGCAAAATTAGTGAACCATTTCTACCCTTTACACTTGATCACTTTTACATTTTACGCAATTTAAATATTCAGCATTCAACACTTAACATATTTGATTTACTTTCAGTACATTGACATTTAACACCTGACATTTGACTCTGATTGCATTGACATTGATATATATTTTAGTGTGTAGATCTGACATATTGCACTGACATCAGTACTCACATTACACTTATTACAATATTAATTGCTCCGACATTTAGACATCAAGAACCCATTCCTCGAGGGATCGATATACGATAGATTTGTCATTCAACTATACTTGTATTGATGTGTGTACGCTTGCACAATCGTTATGTCATAAAAATACCGATCAAGTTTTGGCGCCGTTGTCGGGGAATGTCGTTTGTTTGATGTTTACTTTTGTAGTTGCAATTAATTTTGCTTAACTTTTAATCTTTACTAAACTGTTGTTATTTCATTAATTATTTTCTTTTTCAGATTTTTAATTATTGCATGTCCACAAGGAGAATTCCTAAGGACATTGTAAACTTTGATCCGGAGCTTGAGAGGACACTTAGGAGGAGAAGGCAAGAACAACAAAAAATGGCTAGTAACAACAACAATAATTTGCCGCCATTGCTGCCACATGATGGAATTCCTCCAGTGCTTCCACGAATTGTTAACGATATACCACCACCATGTCCATAAGAAGAAGAAGTTTAGAATAGGAAAATAAGAGATTTTGTTGTGCCTATACTCGATGATTTACTACCAGGGGTTGTACGACCAGCTATCCAAGCTGATAATTTTGAACTGAAACCTGTGATGTTTTAGATGCTCAACTCAAATGGGCAATATTTTGGTTTTCCTCATGAAGACGCACGAGAACATTTGAAATCATTTTTGCTTATTTGTGCATCCTTTAGTCAACATGGTGTCCGTGATGATGCCTTGAAAATGCAATTATTTCCTTATTCGTTGTAGGGTAAAGCAAGAACATGGTTCTTAGGATTGTTGGCAGGATCTATCACATCTTGGAATGCATTAGCAATGCAGTTTGTTTTACGTTTCAACCCGTTGAGAATGAACGCAAGGTTGCTTAATGACATCACTACATATCATCAGCTCGATGATGAGAATTTACATACAACATGGGAGCGTTTCAAAATATTGCTTTGACATTGCCCAATGCATGAGTTTAGCAAGAAACCCAAATAGAGATCTTTTACAATGGTTTGAATGCTCAGACAAGAAATTTGTCGACGCATCGACTAATGGTCCATTGTTGGATTGTACTTACAATGAAGCTGTTCGAATTCTAGAGAGGATTGCCTAGAATGACTACCAATATCCAATCTCTCGTTCTGCACAGGTGAAAACTAACCCTAGAGTTCTTGAATTAGATGCTATTTATGCATTATCAGCGCAAGTATCTTCACTAGCCAACATCATAAAGAATATGAAAGGAACAAATGAAGTTACTCCTATACAAGTAGCCCGACAATTGGATGCGTCGATATTTGCCAGTGAGATTTGTGGCGACAATCATAGCTATGAAGACTGCCCACAACATGTAGAAAATGCGTATTATGTCAACAACATTCGAGGGGGTTCATTTGGTAACTCATAATAATCGTTACAAATAACCTTGGGGGAATCAAAATACTTCCACGTATAGATATGAAAATTCCTCAAATCAAATGGGTTATAGACAAGGAGGTTACAATGCTAATCCATAGCAGAATTATCATCAGAATTCACAGAAAAATTCCCGTTCTAAAAAAATGCAGTCACATAACCAGATATAACCACAATCGCGATTACAGCCACAACAGTTTGTATTACCACAAATGCAAGGACAACATCATCAGCATCAACAGCAGCATTTTTCTCAACCTAAGTTGGACCTATGGCTACTCTTGAAGCAATGATGCGCGAGCATATCACAAGAATTAAAGCGATAGTGTAAGGTAACTCTTCCTGTATACGAGCGTTAGAAGCCCAGCTCGGACAGTTGGCTTCTAATCTCAGCATCAGATCATCAGGATCACTGGCTAGTGATACTGAGAATCCAACACAAAGGGGGAAGGAGCATTGCAAAGCAATCACGCTAAGGAGTGGAAATAGACGGTGGGACCAAGCGTTGTTGATAAAGACCATGTCGACGCATTTGAACCACAATAATAAAAGGAGGATGTAACTGAAGGACGTCAAGCAAAAATTAATGCTGAGGAACCAACTGTAGGGCCATCTATGCTTGTAGTTTGCCTAACATAGTTGTTGACGAAAGAACCAGTGTCAATACTATCGAGTTATCCATAACAACCCACTACGACCATACCTCTGCCATTTTCGCAACTATTCAAAGAGAAAATCCATGATAAAAAATATCAAAAGTTTGTTTCTACTTTGAAACAATTGCACATTAATATACCTTTAATAGATGCTCTTGTGCAGATACCCAGTTATGGGAAATACATGAAGGAGCTGTTATCAAAGGAAAAGAAATTATCTAACATCGAGAAGATTGCGCTCACAGAGGGGTGTAGCGCTGTGCTTACTAACAAGTTGCCAACCAAGATGAAAGATCCTGGCAGCTTCACTATCCCATGCTCCATCGGGAATCATTACTTAGGGAAGGCTTTATGTGATTTAGGAGCAAGTATTAACCTGATAAAATAGGAATAGGTTTGATGAAGCCCACTACAGTGACATTGTAACCGGCGGATAGATCTTTAGCACAACCGGAAGGACAAATCAAAGATGTTATTGTTCAAGTTGATAAGTTGGTGTTCCATGCTGATTTTATCATCCTAGATTGCGAAGCAGATAATGAGGTACCCATAATTCTTGGGAGGCCATTTCTAGCAACGAGATGAACACTTATCGATGTGTTCAAAGGAGAACTTGTTATGCATCGTAATGATGACCAGGTAACCTTTAGTGTGTTTGAAGCATCACTGTTCAGATCCAATGAAAAATGTCACCACATTGATGTGTTGGACGAGGTTATTCTAAAAGAATTTAATACAAGAAGTTCAACACTATCTGATGATGATGCGGTGACATCTACCAATGACATTCTAGATAACTGTGTCGACAAAGAGGAGGTTAACAATTGTAAGCTACGTCAAAATTGGCAAATGGAGTCTTTGGATTTGTCTAATAGGATAATCCCGATATTTAAACCATCTATCGAACAAGCTCCTATCTTGGAGTTAAAACCATTGGCAACACATTTGAAATATGTCTCCCTTGGTGACAATAAGACGTTGCTTGTTATTGTCAAAGCATCCCTCGATGCAATGCAAGAAGATAAGCTCATCATAATTCTGAAAGAACACAAAAGAGCCATTGCTTGGAGCATCGTAGATATCAGAGGCATCAGTCCCTCTTTTTGCATGCATAAGATACGACTAGAAGATGAAGGGAAGCAATCCATTAAGTAACAAAGACGACTCAATGAGAAAATGAAAGAAGTGGTAAAGAAGGAAATCATTAAATGGTTAGATGTAGGCATTATATACCCTATTTCTGATAACAATTGGGTAAATCCCATTCAATGTGTACCTAAAAAGAGTGGTTTCACAGTCGTGACCAACGACAAGAATGAGTTAATCTTTACTCGCATTGCAACTGAATGGCGAGTATGCATGGATTACCGGCGACTGAATGCGGCCACAAAGAAAGACCATTTTCTACTACCTTTCATCGATCAGATGCTAGATAGGCTAGCTGGTAAAACCTATTATTGCTTCCTGGATGGCTACTATGGATACAACTAAATAGCCATTATGTTGGAAGATCTAGCAAAGACAATGTTCACATGTCCTTTTGGAACATTTTCTTTCCAATGGATGCCATTTGGGTTGTGTAATACGTCGGTAACATTTTAGATGTGTATGATGGTGATCTTCTCATATATGATTGAGGACTCACTCGAGGTATTCATGGATGATTTCTCGGTTTATGGATAAAGTTTTGACCAATGCCCTGACAAATTGGAAAGAGTTTTGAAAAGATGCGAGGACAGAAATCTCGTTCTGAATTAGGAGAAATGACACTTCATGGCTACTGAAGGCATTGTCCTTGGCCATCTCATATCTTGTCAGGGCATTGAGGTTGATAAAGCTAAAGTAGAAATCATCGAAAAATTACCACCACCCACCACTGTCAAAGCAATAAGAAGCTTTCTTGGACACGCTGGCTTTTATAGAAGATTCATCAGAGATTTTTTCAAGATAGCTAAACCCTTATGCTCATTACTAGAGCAAAATAAAAAGTTTGTGTTCAATGATGTCTGTCTGGACGCATTCAAAGCAATAGCTGGTACAAGCTCTGATTATCGTCGCACCAGACTGGATGTGTAACAACCTACTTTTCAGTGGTGTCGGAAAAAATGGTTTTGGGACCATAGATTTGACGGAAAAATTTTATAATGAGTGTTTAAATTAAATAAGTCAATAATAATTTTATATGAAATTTTGAATTGAAGAATTTTAATTATGGAATTAAAAGTTAGTATAAGTGTTTGGTTTAAAGTCAAGTGGTTTTAGAAAATGAGGTATTGGGACCTCGTTTCTGAAGTTAAGAGCTGTAAATATTTTTATTAAATATTTACAGAGTCTTATTATATGTGAATTGAAGTTTGGTTGGGTAATTTTGATAATTAATTATTTAATTAAGAAAAAGAGAGTAAATTATAAAAGAGGTAAAAGTTAATTGCTATTGATTAAAAATAAAAAGGACTAAAGTGGCAATTACACCATGGTCAAAAAGTCCAAGTGATGGAGGATATGATTACCTTCCACTAACTTTTGGATTATTTGTTCATTCAGTCATTTTTAGTTTAAGGCTAAATTGTAAACAAGTTGGTTTAATTGGAATTTAATATAATTGAAAGACCAATTATGAAATTGGATCCTCTTTAATTGACCAAATAATATAAATGATATGAAACTCTTTAGATTTTTGGTAAATTGCAATTAAATCCAAATAAAATGAGGATTTACTAATTAGTTTAATTTAGTATGATTGGGAATGGTGGTTTCGAGGCCACAACTTTGATATGTCAGACCATAAATATTAATTATTTAATATTTACGAGGTCATTAGTATTGTATTAAATTTTGGTTAAGGAATTTTATCGTTCGATAATTAATTAAGTGGAAAGGACTAAATCATAAAAGGTACAAAAGTTGAATTCTATTAATTGAAAGGTAAGTCAAGGTACTTAAATGGTAACATAACCATTAGTGACTTGGGTGGACAATTTTGGCTTAAATTTTGGTTGAAATTAGGTGTGAATAAAGAGTAAAATTATAAATAAATAATTATAATATGATTTTAATCATGAAACTTATGAAATAAGTAATTTTTCTTTTAGTTCTTCTGGAGAGAAAATCGAACCCTAAGAAGCCATGGATGAAAGCTTCGGTTGGCTTTAGTTCTTCATTTGGGTGAGTAGATTTCGTCCGTTTTTAGTGATTTTTATGTTTTTGAGTTTGTTTTAGCTTAATTTAGCTAGCCCAAGGACCAATTTGTGATTTTGATAAATGTTATAAAATTTTCCATTTATGAATAAGCTTGTTCTTGAAAGTTTATGGAACATTTATAAGCTTGGTTGTTAGATTTGATGATTTTGCATAGTAATTTTTATGTTAAAGGATTAAAATGTTAAAGGAATAAATTTATAAGGACTTGAGGTGAAATATTGCAAAAGTGTGTTGTAGAAATGTTTATAAACATTTGGCAAGCTGGAAATTAAAAATAAAATGGTTAATTTGCAAGTTTGAGCTAAAGGATTAAATTGAATAAAAGTCAAAGGTTAAGGGCCATTTTGTAAAAATACAAAATATGCTTAATTGCATCAAATGATTAAAAATTCATGTTGATTTAAATAATTGAGTGAAATTATTGTAATAGATTAAGATTGTATCACTGATCGTGGAAAAGGAAAAATTACGGATTTGTCCCTAGAGTTCACTTTAACTGCAATTTCATCCGGTAAGTTCGTACTATTAACTTTCAAATTTGATATTTGAATTATATATTTATTTTGAATATATTCCTAATGGCGGATCGAGACTGAAGGCTTGAGGAGTAATCTGATTTTGGCTCGAAAGAGCGTTATTCTGATTTTGGCTCGAAAGAGCGTTATTCTGATTCTGGCTCGAAAGAGCGTTTTTCAGATTCTGGCTCGAAAGAACATTATTTTGATTCTGGGCTCATAAGAGCTAACTATTCTGGGCTAATAAGAGCTAACCATTCTGCGCTCGTAAGAGCTAACCATTCTAGGCTCGTAAGAGCTAACCATTCTGGGCTCGTAGGAGCTAACATTCTGGGCTCGTAAGAGCTAACTTATATGGGCTCATATGAGCTAATTTTTTCTGGGCTCGTATGAGCTAAATTTTTGAAAGACTCAGTGAGGTCAATTTGATGCTAATGCCACGAGATACGAAGATATTTCATTACTCTTTCCATAACTGAATATGTTATTCTGTTAGTTATTTGTACTTACGAACTTACTAAGCTTTGTAAGCTTACCTGTGTATCTGTTTACTGTTTTGTAGATTCATCTACTGTTGAAGATCGGATCCTTAAGAAAAATAACACTATCTCGAGACCTCGTTTCGTAGTCTTTATATCACTTGGTTTATATGGTATATATTAGGATTGTGTTACTTGAATTGTTTTGGGGTAATGGTTAAATAGCATGGTGATGAATGTTTTGCTATGTATTCTTTGTTATTATGTGAAGAATTAAATACCATTATGAAATGTCTATATAGGTATGATTTTGAGAAATTGGTAAATGTTGTGGACTATTGTGAAAACTTAGAAATTTATGTATATAATTGACATATGCATACTTGTTTTGGTAGAACCCAGGGTTGTATCGGTAGAAACACAGGGTAGGAGAGAGGTTGTTCACTGACTTGATTTGTATCGGTAGATGGAAGATAGGTATCGGTAGATGGAAGATAGGTATCGATAGTTATACTCATAGAAGTATCAGTTACTTGTGAACTTGTATCGGTAGAAGTCGTAGGGTAAAACTTCTTAGCTCTCTAGAGTTTTCAGTATTTGTAGAAGCATGACTTGTTTCAATAGTAGTGTCACATGTATCGATAGAACCATCTTGAGTATCGGTAGAACTCTGCACTGTTTCTGAACTATTTTTTGATTGGACAACTAGCGATACTTGTCCAATAGGTACCGGTAAAGGTTTCCAAAAATCATGGAAATGACCTTTTTACCCTTACTGAATTGTGATTATAAACGATTAATGATTTATGAGGTGTTGGGTGCATATATTTATTAAATATTAGGCTAATGTACTGATTAGGGTTGGGCTAGGAAAATCAGATAGCATAATTGGAGTTATTTCAGACACTATGTATCATTTGTTAATGGATCTTTTGATCTGTCTTCTGAAAGATTTTTGAGATTTCTATCTAAATCGATAATGAAATAAACTCAAGATAAAGAATAAATATCTTATATTCCATATAGAAAACTTAGTTAACAAGATAAAGGGATGTAACAGTGTATCCGAAAGTTAATAAGATTCGGTATTTAGTTCTAGTTAAAGATATGAGATGCTAAAAATTCTTTGAACTTGAGATAATAATTATGAATTCTGATAATATTGCCTAGATCAACTAATGTCTATGTTGATTTATGAATACTATAAATCAGATTGTTCAATCTTACCTAGATATTTGGAAACAATCGTACTATGATTATTGATGATATTCTGATAGATTTCAAATAGAATCTGTGTATGCGTATTATGTGAGAAATGTATTATAGACTATGTGTGAGAAATAGTTTATGTGAAAACTATCAATAGTGAGTTTTGGTTTAGTAAGGTTAATTTTCTATTGTTATATCGCAGAAGTTGCAGGGAAGCTTCCTTTTCCCTCTCTTATTATGCTACTCTATCAACATAAGGGCATTGTGCCCAAAGATGATGATGAGGTCCTAGACAACAAAGGACCAATCAATGATATTTCTGTTGATAGGATGAAACGGGGCCAAGACACCCCAGTGGCCAAAGAGATCTCTAAGAAGAGGGACAAAGTAAAGGGTAAGTAAAAGGCTGACAAAACTGATGCATCGACAGAAACCCAAATATATATAAAAATTAACAAATTTTGATAACAGTACTCTAACTAATTTTGACAGCTGCAAAAATCTAGATCTGGGAATGAAGGCTGAAACTTGCAACATTTTGGAGGTTATAAATAGACGAACAAAGAATGAAGAAATCATCAAGAGCTAAGGGATCAAATTCTACAATTTTTGTGTGATTTTGGAGATTTGAGCTGGGAATTGGTAAGCTGATGAAGCAAGTCTGCAGTCACTTCTACCGAGAAGGTGTTTGATGCAAGGCAAGAGGAACAATTAGGGAGTAGGCCTAGTAGTCTAGAGATAGTAAGCTTCGTTGTACTTTATAATTATTCTTAAACGATGATGGATTTTTATGATATTAAATGAATACGAGAGTGTCTTTTAATGTTATATCATTTTAATTCTTATTTTACACTGCTTATTTGTTAACCGCTTTAAGCACAAGAGTGAATTGCAGTGCGTCGACATCGAGAGATACGGTGATAGGTTAGGTTAACAAGTGGGTTAGGCGAGTGCTGCTCAGGATTGGGATAAGAACCAATTACTTGTTCTTGGATACAGATCATTGCTCACGCTGAGAGGTGGACTGATTGTAGGTATTTAAGTCGGGAATAAGTAGGGAGCTGTTGTTGGTAAGAACTTAAAGGGACTTCATTGCAGCAACAATTCATTTATACTCTACCTTTGTCGATGTATCCAGCTTTGCAACTTAGCAGAACCAGTGAACCATTTCTACCCTTTACACTTGATCACTTTACATTTTACGCAATTTAAATATTCATCATTCAACACTCAACACATTTGATTTACTTTCAGTACATTGACATTTAACACCTGACATTTGACTCTGATTGCGTTGACATTGATATCTAATTTTAGTGTATAGATTTGACATATTGCACTGATATCAGTACTCACATTACACTTAATTACAATATTGATTGCTCTGACATTTAGACATCAAGAACCCATTCCTCGAGGGATGAATATCTGATAGATTTGTCTATCAACTATAATTGCATCTACGTGTGTAAAATTGCACAATCGTTGTGTCATAAAAACACTGATTAGTCAATGAGGCTTTGAATCGATTATCGCCAGTTGAACAACCTAATTGTGAAGAATAAGTACCTTTTACTGAGGATAGAATAATTTTTTGATCAATTTGATCTAGGGTCAGGTTACTATCAACTACAAGAGAGAGAAATGGATAAATAAAAAATGGCTTTTAAGACTTGGTATAGGCACTATGAATTCTTAGTGATGCCCTTTGGACTTACAAATGCTCCTGCCGCTTTCATAGACCTTATGAATAAGATTTTCCAGCCTTATCTTGACCAATTCGTAGTGGTATTCATCGATGACATTCTGATTTACTCCAAGTCTGAGTTAGAGCATGAGTAACATTTAAGGATAGTCCTTCAAACCTTATGTGAGAAAAAGTTGTATGCAAAACTTAGCAAGTGTGAATTTTGGCTCTATGAAGTGATGTTTTTGGGACATGTTGTATCTGCTAAGGGTACCGTGTCAACACCAAGAAGATCGAGGCTATTCTGGATTGGAAGCAGCTTAAGAACATTAGTGAGGTTCATAGTTTTTTCGAACTTACTAGGTATTATCAGAGGTTTGTTAAGGGATTCTCTTTGATTGCTACACTGATAACAAAACTATTGAGAAAGACTGCATAGTTTAAAAAGACTGAGGAGCAGCAGACTAGTTTCAAAAAGCTCAAGGCAATATTAACTCAGGCCTTTGTATTGATCCAACCCGAGTCTGTAAGGACTATGTGGTTTACAGTGAAGCATCTCAAACAAGTCTTAGCTGTGTACTGATGAAAGACAGGAAAGTAATGGCATATGCTTCGAGGTAACTCAAACTTCATGCGTGTAACTATCCTACGCACGACTTTGAATTGGTTGCAATAGTTTTTGCTCTTAAGATCTGAAGGCATTACCTTTTTGGGGAGAAGTGTATCATCTACACAAACTATAAGAGTCTTAAGTATCTCATTATCTAGGAGTTGAACTTGAGACAAAGTTATTGGATTGAGCTGCTAAAGGAATATGACTGTACTATCGAATACTATTCGGGTAAAGATAATGTCGTGGTTGATGCATTGAGTAGAAAAGCTATAACAGCCTGATTTTCAATGGTGTCAAAATAGTGATTTCGGGATCACAACTCCAACAAGTCGAGTCGTAAATTTATTTATTTTAATATTTATGATGTCATTAGCATCATATTAAATTTTGGTTAAGAAATTTTATCATTTAGATAGTTAATTAAATGAAAAGGACTAAATCGTAAAAAGTATGAAATTGAGATCTATTAGTTAATGCATTAAATAGCTCAAGGAAGTTACGTGGAAGGGCTAAAATGGTTATTAACCCATATGAGATGGTAGTGGACGATTTGGGACATGTGAAATGGCTAAATTTTGGTTATTTTAACAAGGGTAAATATGTAAATTAATAAATGAAAGAATAATAAAGAAAACTAAAGGTAAATTACTATCATCTTCTTCATTTTAGCAACTTTGAAAAGGGAAACCCTAGAACAATACATGAGATATTCGGCCAAGCTTAGTTCATCCAATTGGTAGGTGATTTCTCACCCGTTTTTAGTAATTTTTATATTTTTGAGTCCGTATTAGCTTAATCTAGCTAACTCAAGGACTAATTTGTGAACCTATCAAATGTTATAAAATTTACCATTGTTGAATACGCTTGTTCTTGGAAGTTTTTGATGGATTTGAATGCTTGATGTTTGGGTTGGATTTTTTTGTAAAGTGATTGCTGATGAAATTAGGGTTTAAGGATTGAATGTTAAAATGATGAAATTACATGTATTTGGTATGAAATAGTTGCTTGTAGGGTGTGAGCATATATACCCTTTGATGTTTGGCTGGTATAAGTTTGAAAAAAAAAGATTATTTTGCATGTTTTGTGCTTAAGGACTAAATTGAATAAAAGTAAAAGGTTAAGAGTAAATTCATAAATTTCCAAAAAAGGATCAAATTGTGTCAAATGATTTGATTATGTGATTTAATGTGGAAATTTGGGTGATTTTTTGATTTAGACTACAATCATGCCACTAATTGAGGAAAAGGGAAATTAGTAGAATAGTCCCTAGAGCCTATCCACAACTGCAATTCAGTCCGGTAAGTTTGTAACGTTAAATTCTTATTTAAATTGTATCTTGTTATATTCTCTTTGAATGTTACAATTGTATTACGATGGTTTGGAATCGAGAAAGAGGAAAGCAAAGAAAGAAAGATTTATTAGGCTTTGAGCCGGTAAAAAGTAAAATGAATCCAAAAATGGATTATAGGCCTTACGATGACTGAGATTTATGCTTGATTTGCATATTCTCATTAGCTTGGTGTGAGCAACATGTTAGGGAACAATTATATGCACAGATATCGTATCGATCGTTGAGGTATCGCATGTGTTGCGAGTCCTTATCAGCTTGGTGTGGGCAGTATCGTATACTTGTAACAGAGACAAATTTGTCTAGAGGATGTGTAATCTGGTTATGGCTTATTGAAGCACAGTTCTATTATGGTTTAATGGATTTACAAATTTTACAACAAATGTTTTTTGGTAATTCGTTAAACTCTACGAACGTGCTAAGCTATGAAAGCTTGCCCGTGAAATTGTTTTTGTTTTGTAGATTCTATTTTGCTGCTAGAAGATCGGATTACGTCAAGAAATCACACTATCTCGGGAGCTCATTCGGTAGTATTTACATCACTTGGTTATATGGCATGTACTAGGATGATGTTATTTTGTATTATACTTGATTTTCATTGGTGGGTTCATTGATGAAATCTTTGTTGAATATTAAACTTATTTTGTATGTTTGCTTAAGGTTGAAAGTAGGCATTATGCATTAAAGTGTATTGTTATTAATGTTTATGAATACTTGGGTTGTTTCTATTATACCTTATGCTTATGCAATAAAGATTGTTTGATGAACTTGTGTGACTTTTTGAGTTTTGTATACTTGTTTCGGTAGAGCTCTTGCATGTATCGATAGAAGTACAGAGAAGGAGAGAGGTTGGTTACTGACTTGCATTGTATTGATAGTAATATATAAAGTATTAGTAGTTTTGTTCATAGCAATATCAGTAGTCTGAGTAATTGTATCGGTAGAAGTTGTAAAGTAAAACTTCTTAGCTTTTTGGAGTTTTTAGTATCGGTAGAAGCATGCATTGTTTCGGTAGAAGTCACCATTGTACCGATAGAACCATCACAACTATCGGTAGAAAACTGAACTATTTCTAAATTGTTCACTGGCTTGACTTCTACCGATACCTATCGATACCTATCCAATAGGTATCGGTAGAAGTGTCCCAGAATTGTAGAAATGACATTTTTGCCCTTAAATTGATTTATTTTGTGTATGATGTATTATTTTATTTAAATATATTAAAATTGAGAGTTAATCTGCGATAGGTGATAGAAAAAGACTTCGAGACCCTAATCGACAACGGTGATAGGTTTTGAATGTTACATTTAGTGGTATCAGAGCTTACAATTTAGCCATTTCTTGGACTATATTAATTGTATTAAATGATTTAGAAATATATGCCATATGAACCTGTGATAGTGTGATATAGATGAATCTGATCTAACTATAGTTTTTGTAGATAATTAAAATACGTTAGATTCTGAAAAAGACGGGACTAGTAAGGTAAATAGTAATGTACCGAAAAATGACTCAGGAGCTAGTCATGGTGCACCTATCCTACCGATGATAGAAAATGAACTAAAGAATATGTTCTTCAAACTAATGGGATAATGGTTCTTAGTGTTCATGAGGAATAATCTGATGGCACCACCTCTTCCACCCCCTGTTGCTTGCGCCTCCATCTGCCCTAGTGATAGAGCAGAGACGTCATATTCCGGAAGACTGAGTTAGAAAGTATAGGGCTAAGGAATTTTGAGGAAGTACAGAAGGAGATCCATCTAGAGCTGAATACTAGTTGGAAAATACTTTGAGAGTCCTGAACGAGATGACCTATCCTTTAGAAGAATACTTAAGGTGTGCTACTTCGTTATTAAAAGATGAGACTTACAATTGGTGGACGAATATATTGGCAGTGGTTCTTGAGAGCGAAATTAGCTGGGAATTCTTTCAAACTGCATTTAAAAAGAAATATGTCAGTAAACGATATCTAGACAGAAAGAAGAAAGAATTCTTAGAGTTAAGACAGGAAAATAAAATAGTGGCAGAATATGAATGAGAATTTGTGCACCTTAGCAAATATGCCCGAGAGTTAGTATTGACAGATAAGGCTATGTGTGTCCGTTTTGAAGACGGGCTGAATGATGAGATCAAGGTGATGGTGGGTGGCTCCGAATTGCGATCGTTTGTGGTTCTGGCAGGATATGAACGAGAATTTGTGCATCTTAGCAAATATGTCCTGCATAGACATATGCCATCAGAGCCAAAGAAGTGGCTACCTCTCTTGATGTCATGACTGGTATATTTTATCTTTTTAATGATATTATGTGTGCACTGATTGATCTAGGGTTGACTCATTCTTATATCTGTACTGCATTCGCAAAAGATAAAAATTTGTTTATTGAGTCAACTGAATTTAACGTGCAAGTCACCAACCCTTTGGGTCATAGTGTCGTAGTTAATCAGATGTGTCGTAAATGTCCACTGAAAGTCCAGGGCTGTGAATTTCCTACTAATTTGATGCTACTCTCTTTTTATGAGTTCAATGTGATTCTCGGTATGGATTGGCTGAGTGAGCATGAGTAGAGACAGATTGGTTTGAAATATCCGATGGGTGAGATGATCACAGTGGAGTCTGGTAAGATGAACAGTGATGTTAATGTGATTTCGACTATGTCTGCACGAAAAATGGTTCGTAAAGGTTGTGATGCATTCTTAGCTTACATACTGGATACTTGGAAGTCAGAGACAAAACTTAACCAAGTTTCAGTTGTTAATGAGTTTACAGATGCATTTCTTGAGGAGTTATCGGGTTTACCCCCGAATAAAGAAGTAGAGCTTAGTATTGATTTGGTACCGAGTACTGCTCCGATATCTATTCCACCATACAAAATGACACCGATTGAGTTGAAGGAATTGAAGGTATAATTGCAAGAATTACTGGACAATGGTTTTATTCGTTTGAGTGTATCACCTTGGGGTGCACCAATGTTGTTTGTGAAGAAAAAGGATGGTTCGATGAGAATGTACATTTACTATCGATAGCTGAATAGGGTCACAGTAAAGAATAAGTATTCGTTGCCTCGTATTGACAAGTTATTTGGTCAGTTGAAAGGAGAAATAGTATTTTCCAAAATAGACCACAGGTCAGGTTATTACCAGATGTGGGTCGAAGATTGTGATGTGCCGAAGAATGCATTTAGGATTCGATACGGGCATTAAGAATTTCTAGTGATGCCGTTTGGGTTGACTAATACTTAGACAGCATTCATGGATTTAATGAACAGAGTCTTTCAGCCCCAATTGGATAGATTTGTAGTGGTATTTATTGATGACACATTGATCTATTCCAAGATTGAGTTAGAGCATACTTAACATCTAAAAGAGGTTTTACAGATTTTATGGGAAAAATAGTTATATGTAAAATTTAGAAAATGTGATTTTTGGGTTCGAGAAGTTGGATTTTTGGGTCATGTGGTATCTTCGGAAGGAATACGGATTGATCCGAGTAAAGTTTCAACTATTCTCAATTGGAAAGCTACAAAGAATGTTTCTAAGATGCGCAACTTTCTAGGTTTGGCAGGTTATTATCGGTAATTAATGAAGGACTTCTCTATTATAGCTTTGTCGATGACGAAGTTGCTTTAGAAGGATGTCTAATTTGTTTGGTCGAAAAAGTGTCAACAGAGTTTTGATCAGCTAAAGAAATTGTTAACGAAAACTCCGATATTGACACAGCCTAAGTCAGGGAAAGAATTTGTTGTTTACAGCGACACGTCTTTGAATGGTTTGGGTTGTGTTCTAAAGCAAGCTAGGAAAGTCAGATGAAAGTGATAGCTTATGCTTCCCGACAGTTAAAGTCGGATGAAAGGAACTATCCGAGTCATGATTTGAAACTAGCCGCCATAGTCTTTGCATTAAAGATTTGGCGTCACTATTTTTATGGTGAGAGATGTCATGTATTTATTAATCATAAAATTTTGAAGTACTTGATGACACAAACGGAACTGAATTTAAGGTAACGCCGATGGTTAGAGTTATTAAAAGATTACAGCCTTGTGATTGATTATCATCCGGGAAAGACTAATGATGTTGCTGATGCCTTGATTCAGAAATCGTTGTTTGCATTGAGAGCAATGAATGCTCGTCTGTCGTTAGAGAGTGATGGCTCAATCACCGCCAAATTCAAGATGAAACCGTTATTCCTACAACAGATTCAAGAGTTATAGAGAAGTGATTCAAAGCTTATTGCTAAGAAAGAACATATATAGAGTGATGCCACTACTCGGTTTACTATTAATGTTGATGGTATGTTTTATATTCGAGATAGAGTGTGTCCTTAATGATCCAGATTTGAGATGAGACATTTTTACAGAAGCTCACAACAACACTTATTCCATTCATCCGAGAAGTGTGAAAATGTATAATGACCAGAAGAAGATGTATTGGTGGCCAGGTATGAAATGTGAAATTTCTGAGTTTGTAACTAGATGTCTATTATGTCAGCAAGTAAAAGCAAAGCATCAGGTACCATTTGGGTTACTGTAGCCTATTTCCATCACTGAGTGGAAGTGGGAACGAGTTACTCTGGACTTTGTTATAGGGTTACAGTAACACCAAGGAAGAAAGATTCAATTTGGGTTATAGTTGACAGGTTGACTAAGTTAGCTCACTTTAACCCTACCTGGGTGGATTACTTACTAGAGAAGTTGGTTGAGTTGTATGTATTTGAGATCGTGTGACTACACAGGGTGTTAGTATCTATCATCTCTAATCAGGATCCACGTTTTACATCGAGGTTCTCGGGTAAGCTACATAAAGCTTTGGGAACCAGGTTGAATTTCAACACTGCATATCATCCATAGACAGATGGTCAGTCAGAACCAGTAATACAAATTTTGAAAGACATGTTAAGATGTTGTGTACTTGAGTTCGAGGGTAGTTGGGAGAAATACCTACCGTTGCTAAAGTCCTATAATATCCGTAGTACTCGAGGCAATTGCATGCTTGTGTTGCTTAATATGTGGAATAATTTTTTCTCCTGGCTTGTGTCGAGAGTTGTAGAGACAATTATTAGCATTGTGTCATTCTCACCAAGAAACACATACTTAAAATGGGTAGGTAATGACTTCAACTCCAAAGTAGGATCTTCTTCAATAGATGGCTGATCGGTGTTTTTATGTCACAGTAATGTGCAAGCGGACACACGTCAATGCAAGTATAGTTGATAGATAAATCTATCGGATATCGATCCCATGAGGAATGGGTTCTTGAAGTCTAATTGTCGGAGCAATCAATAAAGTGTAATGTGAGTACTGATGTTAGTGCAATATGTCAGATTTGTACATCAAAATAATCAGTAATGTCAACACAATTAAAATTAAATGTTAGGTGTTAAATGTCAATGTATTGAAAGTAAATCAAATGTGTTGAGTGTTGAGTGTTGAGTGCTGAATATTTAAATGCATGAAATGTAAAAGTGATCAAGTGTAGAAGGGTAGAATTGGTTCATTGATTTTGCTAAATCGCAACGCTGGATGCGTCGACAAGGTAAAATATAGATTGCATGTCGCTGCAATGAAGTCCCTTTGAGTTCTTACCAACAATAAATCTCTACTTAGTCTTGACTTAAATATCCACAATCACCCCACCTCTCGGTGCAAGCAATGATGTGTATTCAAGAACAAGTAACTGGAGTTTGTCCCAATCCCAAGCAGCTCTCACCTAACTTACTTGTTAACCCAACCTGTCACCACATCTCCCGATGTCGGTGCACTACAATTTCACTCTCGTGCTTAAAGCGGTTAGATCCAAGAATAAACAGATAAGCAGTGTAAAATAAGAATCAAAATGGTTTAACATTAAAAGACACTCTCATATTCATTTAATATCATAAAAATCCATCATCATTTAAGAAGAATTAAAGTGTACAATGAAGCTTACTATCTCTAGAGTACTAGGGCTACTCCCTAATTGTTCCTCTTGCTCTACATCAAACACCTCTCGTCAGAAGTGGTTGCAGACTTACTTCATCAGCTCACCAATTTCCAACTCAAATCTCTAATTCACACAAAACTTTTAGAATTTAATCCGTTTGTTCTTGATATCTTCTTTCCTTCTTTGTTCGTCTATTTATAACCTCTAAAATATTGCAAGTTTCAGCCTTTATTCTTAGATCTAGATCTAGATTTTACAGCTATCAAAATTAGTTAGAATACAGCTGTGCACTCACGTAATTCTAGTATGTTCTTCAGAGATCTATAGATTGTCACTGTATCGCTGGGCGCATTTTGAAATCATAATTACAGTGACATTTGTGAAATTCTTACATTGGTGCTTCCAGCTATGAATTTAGCTTGATTCTACTCATTCAAGGTTCAGTTTCAATGTGGCGACATTTCCTGGTCTCAATTTCTAGTTAATCTTGTGGTTGCATTAGTACAGCATTAAGCATTCCTGCACTGACAATATTAAGACGCAATATATTGACTGCTTGTGTCGACATTAGTACAAAAATAGATAAAATAACATGAATTTAAACTACTTAATAATGAGTTAGAAAATATGGAAACTAGGTGTAAAATGCTAATAATGCATGCTAACTGAAATACAAAAGAGGCAATAAAAGCATTAAATTGAGAGAAAAACTATGTCATTTGAAATACCATCACACCCCCAAACTTGAATTTTTACTTGTCCTCAAGTAAACAAAAATTAACAAAGTAACAATTAGAAATGTCAATGCAATCATTATTCATACAACTTGAATTATCTAAATTCCTAATGTTTAAATTGCATTCATATAATAGAATGATGTGCTGACAATTTATAGCCATGAACAACTTAAAACTGCAACTTCATCAATGCTAGTATTATGTATTGAATCTTATCCTTCCTTGAACCATTTCAGCAATTTTTTCTTCTTTTTCTTTCCTTCTTTTTCTCATTTTTTTGTTTTTCAAATGACTGAAAGATGTCGTTGCATTACTCTACCTTTGTTCCTGGGCAGTAATAATAGGGTGCAACAAACCCCTAGGAGGTAGGTAATTGCGCGACACACACTCTTGCAGTTACAACCTTTGGCTAGATGAGTTTTCTTTTCTAAGTTTGCAGCGGCGTGTTCTCCCTTAAAAGTCACAATGCAAGCACAATGGAGTGTCTTTTATTAATTCAATGTCGCTGTACTGGTTAGTTAGTCCAAGATTCAATATAAACACTATCCATCCAATACTGAAGCAATTTCAATTATTCATTAAAAAATAGCAAACTCATCATTCATATTCATCCAATTTTCATATCAACATTCAAACAATTCAAGAATTACGCATCAAAATAAAAATTGTGGATACATTTCTGTTGAAATTTTGTAAACTTTCATTTACTAAAGAAACAAAATAAAAGTCAAACATTAAGGTGTAGTTGCATTTCCAATTCATATAATCTTCCCCCCAAACTTAATGTCTGCATTGCCCCCAATGCACTGACAATAGTTATACAAATATAATGGAAATGAAACTACAATGCACTAAACTAAAAGGAATGTAGTGACAATTAAAATGCAGGCATAATAAGAATTCATGAAAACTAACTAAAAAGAGATGTACCAAATTATTCAGCAGCAGTCGATACAAGGGCTGCTTTGGTGTTTTCTTCTTCTTCTTTGGACACTCTCCCTCATCATGGTGTTTCTTTTTCTTGTCCTTGCGCCTCTTCCACTTTTTATCCTTTGAACTAACCGGCTCGGTGGATTATTCCTCCTCAGTAGGTTGGGTGACGGCCTTATCAGTTGTTTCCTCGGATGGGTGGATTTCTGCGAGTAGTGCCACAAAGGGTACAATAGCCAGAGGATTCAATTCCTCGGTCTCGCCATTAACAACTTCAGCCTGGCTTATAGTAGGTCAAGCCTTATCTGAGCTGGATGTCCCCACAACATGTCCTTCTCCTCCTACATGTCGGTAGGCTCTTCTTCTTCCTTTCCCTCTTCTTCCTCATATTGATTCTTCTCTTGCCAGTGATTACCTCCCTGATTTGCTTCCTCTTCTACATATGGCTCATGTTTAATTGGGCTAGTGTCAATGCAATCGACTGCATCGACATCTTCTTCCAAAGCAGTTGCCCTTTCCGCCATATTTATGCCCAAACTATTGGAGAACTCATCTTCGAATAAATGAGCAATGTTGCAATGAAGATCATCATCAGCCTGTGACTACCCGTTATCCTTTTCATCATCTGAAATATGGATCTGGGTTGGTGTAGGGGTAGGCCTACCATCAGGTGTAGGTTGTACGAAAGATGAGTATTTCATCGGGCGATAGTTGGATGGAAAAGTTGGGAAATTTGGCAGTGGGGTTTGGTTGATCTGACTCAATGAAGTGACAAGGGCTTCATTCCATGCCTTAGTGTAGGCATAAAACTTGTGGAGTCGAAAATCCATATCGTCCACAATATTGTTAGTGTGGATAGAACGCATGTCGATGCGGTCTAAGTGAACTTCCATCAGGGCCAGCTTCTTTTCGACTAAAGTCTCTATCGGTGCATCAGGTTTGTCGTCCATCTTCTTACATTTTCCTTTATCCCTTTTCTTGGAGGTCTCTTTGGCCACTAGGGTGTCTTGGCCTCGTGTCATCCTCTCAACAAAAATATCGTTGACTGGGCCTTTGTTGTCCAAGACCTCTTCATCATCTTTGGGCACAATGCCTTTGTGTTGACAAAGTAGCATAATAAGAGAGGGAAAATGAAGAATTCTAGTTTGCTTTCATGTAGCTTTTGTGATCTGGGCGTGTATGAGTTCACCGAAGTTGATGTGTCGATGATGCAGGATAGAATACAATAGACACATACGGTCCAATGTGGCCGTAGTGCTGTGCGTTGAAGGCATAACACGTCTGTTGATAAAATGAAAGCATACCTTACAAAAAATTGAAAGGTATCGCTTGTGCATTATATAGTTGTGAAAGCCATTGCCCATCCATGTAGTGTCATCGATGTAGAGATCTTTCATCATCTGAGCTAAGCAATCATCGTCTAGACTATGCATAAAAGGTGAATGGGTGTCCACCCTTTTCGAAATTCTTAGCAATACATTGATATGTGCAGCACTCCATGAAACAAGCCCCTCTCGAACAAATACAAACTCTTGCTCTTGGTCCATCAAATTTGCGTAAAACTCCCTAACCAATGTAGGGGAGTAACCCGAAGGATAGTTGTAGAAATATTCCTACTCGAGGCGATTGATAGTACAGTGGACTTGCTTTTCAAGGGTTAAGTGTGGAGAAAGTTGGAGGCCCTGTTTGGGGTGGATGTTGCGCTTAAGCATGACATTATGGTACTGGTCTTTGACCGCATTCGTTAGAAACAAGACTGGGCCTGTGGATGAGGGTGGTGATGTTATAGACAGAACCATAGTAGAAGTGGTTGGGGTGGTCTTGGATGAGGGTTTAGTAGTGTTTCTTGAAGCACGGGTTTTTACCATGGTGAGATGAAAGAAAGTAAAGAAGACTTTGCATATAAAGATTACTTCGTAATCAGAAAAGAAAATATGTAGAAAATAAAAGAGAGGAGTTGCAATAAAAATGGCGGATGTGAAGAGAAAAGGTAACTACAAGGGAAGACTTTATAACCTAGGCGTAATGAGTGGAAAGAAATCAATCGACGTAATTATTGCTAAAAAGTAATGTTGACTCATCGTAGAATGTGACGATAGTATGTGTTATGATGCTTCGACAAAAAATTGATTTTTATTTCTGCAAGGAATTTGAAACAACACAAAGAAAAGTGAAATAAATAAAAGTAAATAACGAAATGCGTCGACATTATTTAAATGTCACCAAGTTGACGGCTTCGTCTGGTTCTCGAACATCTGAAATCGCATAATGTTTAAGACGTTGACCATTTACTTTAAATTATTGTCCATCCTTTAGATTTTCGATTGTCACCGCACCACTTGGGAATGCTTCGACAACTCTGAATGGTCCTGACCACCTTGATCACAATTTCCCTAGATGCAATTTTAAACGTAAGTTAAATAAAAGTACCAACTGACAAGGATGAAATTGTTGATGCAAGATAATGTTGTCATGCCATCTTTTTGTCTTTTCCTTATATATCACAACATTCTCATAAGCATGGCATCAAATTTATTTTAATTCTATAATGTCCGACAGTCTTTTCCTTCTGACAACATCATAGTCCAAATTCACCTGCTTAATTGCCCACATAGCCTTATGTTCAAGTTCGACAGATAGGTGACAAGGTTTTCCAGACACTAGTTGATATGGCAACATTCCCAATGGTGTTTTGTAGGCGGTACGAAGCAGCCACAATGCATCATATAGCTGCATAGACCAATCCTTCCTAGATGGATTAACCACCTTTTCAAGTATGCTTTTAATTTGACGATTGGATACTTCGGCTTGACCATTGGTTTGTGGCGTTTTAATGCAGTTGCCACTTGGTTATTATAAAAATGGGTGCCTTGGTCACTTATCAACGCTCTCGGTGTTCCAAATTTAGTGTGGATGTATGTGTGAAAGAACTTCATTACCATCCGAGCGTTGTCTTTTGGCATCGCAATTACCTCGATCCACTTAGAGACATAGTCAACAGCCACTAAAATATACACATTTCCAAAAGAGTTTGGAAATGATCCAATAAAGTTTATACCTCAAACATCAAAGAGCTTTACCTCTATGATGGGTTGTTGGAGCATCTTATAGCGTCGAGATATTGAACCAGTGCATTGAAAACGATCACATTGTTGTGTGAAGTTGTGAGCGTCTCGAAACAATGTGAGCCAATAAAATCCTGACTTAAAACCTTTGTAGCAGTCCTTGTTCCACCAAAATGACCTCCATAAGGGGCATCATGGCAATGTCACAGGATTGACAACAGTTCTTCTTCAGGTACACAATGACGAATGATATTATCTGTGCATACCTTGAATAGGTATGGCTCGTTCCAATGGTATTTAGCTGCATCGCGTATGAACCTGATCTTTTTGTGACCAGTACCACTCATGGGTAGCACATACAAGATAATTGACGACATCGGTATACCATGGCAATGTGTCGACAAAGAATAATTACTCGTTAAGAAATGCTTCGATAATATGGGACATCTGCCCATCTTTAGTTCGACTTCCAGCAGAGACAAGTGATCAGCTACGTGATTTTCAAATCCTTTCCTATCTCTAATTTCAATATCAAATTCTTGAAGGAGTAGGATCAATCTGATGAGTCTAGGTTTGGCGTCTTTTTTGTTGAAAAGGTATCTCAATGCTGAGTGCTCCATGTAGACTTTAGTCTTTGCGTCGATAAGATAGGAACAAAACTTATCAAATGCGAAGACTATTGCTAACAACTCAATCTCAGTCATGGTATAATTAACCTGCATTTTAGTTAGAGTTTTACTAGCATAGTAAATAGAATGGAATACATTTTCTTTTCATTGGCTAAGTACAGCTCCCATAGCAAAGTCGCTTGCATCGTACATAAGTTCAAACAGTTGCGTCCAGTTCGGTGCAACGATAATTGGGGCTTGTACTAGCTACTTCTTTATTGTCATGAATGTATTCAAACAAATGTCATCAAACACAAACTTCTTATTTTTCTCCAACAATGAGCATAATGGTTTAGCTATCTTGGAGAAATCTCGAATGAATCTTCTATAAAAACTAGCGTGTCCAAGAAAGCTTGTTATTACTTTGACGTTAGTGGGCGGTGGTAGTTTTTTGATGATTTCTACCTTTGCTTTATCAACCTTAATGCCCTGACAAGATATCTGATGCTTGAGGACAATGCCTTCAGTTGCCATGAAATGACATTTCTCCTAATTCAGAACTAGATTTATGTCCTCGTATTTCTTCAAAACTCTAACCAGATTGTCAGCGTATTGATCGAAGTTCTATCCATAGACAGACAAATCATCCATGAATACCTCTAAGAAATCCTCGATCATGTCCTAAAATATTGCTATCATACACCTTTGGAATGTTTCTGGTGTATTACACAACCCAAATGGCATCCGTCGAAAAGCAAAGGTTCCAAAAGGGCATGTAAATGTGGTCTTTGCTTGATCTTCTGGCGCAATAGCTATTTGATTTTATCTAAAGTAATTGTCTAAGAAACAATAATAGGCTTTACCAACTACCCTATCTAGCATTTGTTCAATGAAAGGTAGAGGAAAATGGTCCTTTTTTGTGGCCGCATATAATCGTCGATAATTCATGCATACTCGCCATCCAGTTGCAATGCGAGTAGGAATTAACTCATTTTTGTCGTTAGCCACAACTGTGAAACAACTCATTTTAGGCACACATTGAACGGGGCTTACCCAATCACTATCGGAGGTAAGGTATATAATGCCCGCATCTAACCATTTGATAATTTCCTTCTTCACTACTTCTTTCATCTTTTCATTGAGTCTTCATTGCTGCTTAATTTATTGCTTCTTTTCATCTTCTAGCCTAATCTTGTGCATGCAAAAAGAGGGATTGATACCTCTGATATCTGCTATGCTCTAGGCTATGGCTTTTTTGTGTTTTTTCAAAATCGTGATAAGCTTATCTTCTTGCATAGCATCGAGGGATGCGTTGACAATAACAGGTAGTGTTTCGTTATCACCAAGGAAGACATATTTCAAATGCGTTGGCAAAGGCTTCAACTCCAAGGTAGGAGCTTACTCAATAGATGGTTTAAACACTGGGATTGTCCTGTTAGACAAATCCAAAGACTCCATTTGTAAAATCTGACGTAGCTTACAATTGTTAACCTCCTCTTTGTCGACACAGTCATCTAAAATGTCACCGGTAGATGTCACTGCATCATCATCCGACAGTGCTAAACTTCTTGCTTTAAATTCTTTCAGAATAATCTCGTCCAACACAACCATGTGGTGACATTGTTCTTTAGGTCCAGACGATGATGCTTTAAACACACTAGAAGTTACATGGTCATCATTATGACACATGACAAGTTCTCCTTTGAATACGTCGATAAGTGTTCGCCCCGTTGCTAGAAATGGCCTCTCTAGAATTATGGGTACCTCCTTATTTGCTTCACAGTCTAGGATGATAAAATCAGTAGGGAACACCAACTTATCAACTTGAACAAGAACATCTTTGATTTGTCCTTTAGGTTGTGCTAAGGATCTATCCGCCAGTTGCAATGTCATCGCAGTGGGCTTCATCGAACCTATTCCTAATTTCATGAAAGTAGACAAAGGCATAAGATTAATACTTGCTCCCAAGTCACATAAAGTCTTACCTAAGTAACGATTCCCGATGGAGCATAGAATTGTGAAACTGCCAGGATCTTTCATCTTGGTTGACAACATATTTGTAAGTACAGCGCTACATCCCTCCATGAACGTAATCATCTCAGTGTCAAACAATTTCTTTATCTTTGATAACAGCTCCTTCATGTATTTCCCATAACTAGGTATTTGCATAAGAGCATCTATTAGAGGTATATTAATATGCAATTGTTTCAAAGTAGAAACAAACTTGTGATATTCTTTGTCATGGACTTTTTCTTTGAATCGTTGTGGAAACGATAAAGGTATTGTAGCATTGTGTTATTGTGGAAAACTTAGTAGTGTCGACATTGGTAGTTGCGTCGACAACTTAGTTGGGCAAACTATAGGCATAGATGACACTACAGTTGGTTCCTTTTCATTTCTTTTACTTGACTTTTTTCAACTATATCCTCTCCTTATTGTTGTGGTTCAGTTGCATCGACATGGTATTGGTCATAACTGCTTAGCCCTACCATCTATTTTCTACTCAGCGTGATTGCTTTGCAATGCTCCTTCCCTCTTTGTGTTGGATTTTCAGTATCACTAGGCAGAGTACCTGGTGACCTGGTGCTGAGACTAGAAGTTAACTGACCAAGCTGAGCTTCTAATGCTCATATGGAAGAAGAATTTCCTTGCAAAATCGCCTCTATTCTTGTGATATGTTCATGTATCATTGCTTCAAGAGCAGCCATAGGATCTGCCTTTTATTGAGTAAATTGTTGCTGTTGATGCTGATGATTTTGTCCTTGCATTTGTGGTAGTACATACTATTATGGCTATAATTTCGATTGTGGTTGCATTTGACTATGTGACTGCATTTGATCAGAACGATAATTTATTTGTGAATTCTTATGATAATTCTGCTGTGGATTGGTATTGTAACTCCCTTGTCTATAACCCCCTTGGTTTGAGGAATTTCCATATATGTATGTAGAAGTATTTTGATTCCATGAAGGTTGTTGAGAACGGTTGTTGTATGAGTTACCAAATGAACCACCTCGGATGTTGTTGACGTATAATGCATTTTCTGCATGTTGTGGGCAGTCCTCATAGCTATGGTTGTCGCCACAAATTTCACAGGAAAATATCGGCGCATCCAATTGCTGAGCCACTTGAATAGGAGCAACATCGCTTGTTCCTTTCATATTCTTTATGATGTTAGCTAATGGAGAAATTTCTGCCGATAGAGCAGAAATAGCATCTAACTCAAGAACTCTAGGGTTAGTTTTTACCTGTGCAGAATAAGAAATAGGTTATTGATAATCATTCTGAGAAATTCTCTCTAGAATTCTTACAGCTTCATTGTATGTACAATCCAACAAAGGACCATTAGCCGATACGTCGACAAGGTTCCTTGTCTGAGCATTCAAACCATTGTAAAATATTTCAATCTAGGTCTCCTGCTGAATCCTGCGCATTGGGCATCATCGAAGCAATGTTTTATAATGCTTCCAAGTTGTATGTAAATTCTCATCATCCAACTGATGATATGAAGTAATGTCATTTCGTAACCTTGTGTTCATTGTCAGTGGATTGAAACGTAAAACAAACTACATTGCTAACGTATTCCAAGATGTGATAGATTTTACCAGAAATCTCAAGAACCATGTTCTTGCTTTACCCTGTAACGAATAAGGAAATAGTTGCATTTTCAAGGCATCATCAGGGACACCATGTTCACTAAAGGATGCACAAAAAGCAAAAATGATTTTAAGTGTTCTCGTGCGTCTTCATGAGGAAAACCAAAATACTGCCCATTTGAGTTGAGCATCTGAAACATCATCGGTTTCAGTTCAAAATTACCAGCCTGAGTAGCTAGTCTCACAACTCCGAGTTGTAAATCATCAAGAATAGGCACAACAAAATCTCTTATTGTCCTATTCTGTATTTGTTCTTCTTGTGGACGTGGTGGTGGTATATTGTTAACAATTTATGGAAGCACTGGAGGAATTCCATCTTGTGGCAGCAATGGTGGTAAATTATTGTTGTTATTGTTACCAATCATTTCCCGTTGTTCTTGCCTTATCTTCCTCAGTGTCCTTTCAAGCTCCGAATCAAAGCTTACAATGTCCTTAGGATTTCTCCTTGTGGACATGCAACAATTAAAAATCTGAAAAAGAAAACAATTAGAAAAAATAACAATAGATTAGTAAAGATTAAAAGTTAAGTAAAACTAATTGCAACTACAAAAGTAAACATCAAACAAACTCCAGTCCTCGGCAATGGTGCCAAAACTTGATCGGTGTTTTTACATCACAGTAATGTGTAAGCAGACACACGTCGATGTAAGTAAAGTTGATAGATAAATCTATCGGATATCGATCCCACGAGGAATGAGTTCTTGATGTCTAATTGTTGGAGCAATCAATATTAAAATTAAGTGTAGTGTGAGTACTGATGTCAGTGTAATATGTCAGATTTGTACACCAAAATAATCAGTAATGTCAACACAATTAGAATTAAATGTCAGGTGTTAAATGCAATGTATTGACAGTAAATGAAATGTGTTGAGTGTTGAGTGCTGAATAATTAAATGCATGAAATGTAAAAGTGATCAAGTGTAGAAGGGCAGAATTGGTTCACTGATTCTGCTAAATCGCAATGCTGGATGCGTCGAAAAGGTAAAATATAGATGGAATGTCGCTGCAATGAAGTCCCTTTGAGTTCTTACCAATAACAACTCTCTACTTAGTCCCGACTTAAATATCCACAATCACCCCACCTCTCGGTGTGACCAATGATGTGTATTCAAGAACAAGTAACTGGAGTTTGTCCCAGTCCCAAGCAACTCTCGCCTAACTTATTTGTTAACCCAACCTGTCACCGCATCTCTTGATGTCAGCAACTACAATTTCACTCTCTTGTTTAAAGCGGTTATATCCAAGAATAAATAGATAAGCAGTGTAAAACATGCATCAAAACGATTTAACATTAAAAGATACTCTCCTATTCATTTAATATCATCAAAATTCATCATTGTTTAAGAAGAATTAAAGAGTACAATGAAGCTTACTATCTCTAGACTACTAGGCCTACTCCGTAATTGTTCCTCTTGCTTTGCATCAAGCACCTCTCGTCAGAAGTGGTTGCAGACTTGCTTCTTCAGCTCACCAATTTCCAATCTCCAATTCACACAGAATTTTCAGAATTTAATCCCTTCATTCTTGATATCTTCTTTCCTTCTTTGTTCATCTTTTTATAACCTCTAAAATGTTGTAGGTTTCAACCTTCATTATTAGATCTAGATCTAGATCTTACAGCTGTCAAAATTAGTTAGATTACAGCTGTGCACTCACGCAGTTCTAGTATGTTCTTCAGAGATCTACAGATTGTTACTATATCGCTCGACGTATTTTGAAATCATAATTACAATGACATCTGTGAAATTCCTGCGTTGGTTCTTCCAGTTGTGAATTCAGCTTGATTCTACTCATTCAAGGTTTAGTTTCAATTTGGCAACATTTCCTAGTGGCAATTTCTAGCTGATCTTGTGGCTGCATTCGTACAGCATTAAGTGTTCCTGCACTGAAAATATTAAGACACAATATATCGACTGCTTGCGTCGACATTAGTACAATATTAAGCCATAATTGTGCTTTCAGTGCTCGAATGGAAGATGAGTTTCCTTACACAATAGTTTTTGTTCTCGTGATATGCTATTGCATCAAGGCTTCAAGGGCTGCTAAGGATCAGCTCGTGGTTGGGAATACTACTATTACTGTTGTTGTCCTTGCATATGCATATTTGTCATTAAAGATTGTTGTGGCTACACACGAGTAAGTGATTGGAGCTGATCTTGATGTATATGCATCTGTTGACTATGATTGAAATTTTGCTGCTACTGATTGTAATTCTCTTGTCGAAAATTACCTTGACTAGAGGAATTGCCATATCTAAATGTGGTCGCATTACGATTTTCCCAAGGCTACTGATTTCAAGTAGAGCTATTATAGGAGTTATCATAGGAATTTTCTCAAATATTATTAACATAAAATGCGTTTTCTGCATGTTGAGCACAATCCTCATAGCTATGATTATCGCCATAAATTTTGCAACAAAATGTTAGGACATCCAGTTGTTAGGCAACTTGAATGGGAGCAACTTCACTGGTCCTCTTCCTGTTCTTTATCATATTTGCTAACGAAGATACTTGTGCACTTAGAGTTTATATACATCTAATTCGATAACTCCAGGGTTTGCTTTGACTATGCATTCAACCCATAGTAAAAGATCTCAATCTACGTTTTTTGTTGAATTCCATATGGGACAGCGTCGAAGCAAGGTTTTGTAATGCTCCCATGTATTATGCAAGTTCTTATCATCTAGTTGATGATACGCAGTAATGTCATTCCTTAATCGAGCATTCACTGTTAGTGGATTAAATCAGAAAACAAATTGAGTTGCAAGCGCATTCCATGACGTAATCAATCTAGCAAGCAATCCAAGGAACCAAGTACGCGCCCGTTCTTACAATGAGGAAGGAAAAGTTGCATCTTCAAGGCATCATCAGGAACACCATGCTGAATAAAAGAATCACAAATTAATAGAAAAGATTTAAGATGCTCTCTCGCATCCTCATGAGGCAATCCAGCATACTGTCCATTCAAATCCAGCACCTGAAACATAACTGGCTTTAACTCAAAATTGCTAGCTTGAATAGTTGGTTGAACAAACCCTGGCTGCAAATCATCTAACACATGAACAACGAAGTCTCGAATAGTTTTATTTTGTAGTTGATCATCTTGTGGTAACGGTGAATTATTAATGATTTGTGGTTGTCTAGGAGGTATAATAGGATTTTGTGGCGGCAATGGTGGTATGGCTGCATCGTTTCCTAGTAGAGACATGTTTCTTTGTGCTTGTCTTCTTCTTCTAATGGTTGTTTCAATTTCAAGATCTAAGTCAGCAACAAATTTAGGATTTCTCTTGGTTATAAAAACCTAGAAAGACAATTGAAAAATAGTTGACCAAAAACAAAAACAAGTTAGCAACAAGTAAAGATTAGGAAGTAAAAAATAATTACGAATACAAGAATAAACATCAAACAAACGCCATCCCCAGCAACGATGCCAAAACTTGATCGTGCTATGAATGTCACAACAATTTGTGCAAGCGTACACTGTTGATGCAAGTATAGTAGACAGATGTGAATCTGTCGGATATCAATCCCATAGGGATGGCTGCTTATGTTTATAATTGTGGATGCAAAGAAAGTTAAACCTAAAGAGATTGTGATGAATAATGTCGGAGCAATAAAATAAGAAAATGTAGTAAAAGTATGAGAATAATTTGTCAAAGCAATTTAAGAATATTTAAGAAGTAAAACAGTAATAATGTGATGGGGTTCCCTGACTTGAAAAGTTGGGAAAAAGCTAAATGTGATCACAAGGTTAATAACAGATAAATTGTCACAACAATTAAGCACAATGAAGTCTTACCAACCTTGACTTCCCTATTTATCAAAGACTTAAATACTCACACTAACCACACCTTCCAGTGTTGGCAATGCTATATATGTAAGAACAAGTGGACTGATTTCCTTCAATCCTCAAGACTTGCTTGTTAACTTAATTTGTCGCTACACTTTCTAGTGACAGTGACTGCAATCACACTTTCATGGTCAAACAATTAAATCCAAATATAAACAATGAAGGAATGATTGAAATAGATATCAAACTTGATCTGAAATTAAATTGTATTTCCATACAACTTCACATTATCAAAACTTATCAACGTTTAAGCAAGAGAATAACAGAATAAAGTGAAGTATCCTATTCCTAATATACTTGAATCACTCCCTTACACTCCTCTTGCATCACATTTAGGATGCTCCTTATTAGGAGTAGGGTTGCCTTCTCATCAATGTCAGGTTGCCCTCAAGGAATTTAAGTTGTCATGGATGCAAGCTTAAGAAGGTGTTAAAGAAGAAATTTAATCCACCTAGAAAAAACATCAAGAAGAAGATTAAGAAAATCTTTTCTCCTCAATATTTAAAATCCACTACCAATTACAAGTGTCTTCCCTTTTAGATCTAACTTCCTCTAGCTGTACAAGTTGGTTATGCCAACTGTACACTCACGTAAATCTGGTGTGTTCATTAGACAGTTGTCAGTTGCACCGACAGTTCTTGGTGCAAATTTGAATGTTATTTTGCAGCGACAACTCTGTACACCTTCATGCATTGATCCTTTAGGATAGATTCCTGCAGTGACATCTTTGGGTGTAATACTAAACAACTAATGCAGCAACATTATTAGTAAAAACATGATAAAATTAAAGAAAATTAGGCCAAGCGTCACTAAGTTAGAAAATGCAATAACTAAGTTAAAAAGACTAAAAATGCATGCTAAAGATGATCAAATGAGAACAAATTATACCATAAGTAAGGAGAAATCAATGGTCTTTTCTAATGCTATCAAGTCCTTATGCTATGCATTCTGGAGGAAGTAAGATGTATCGAGATCTCCGTGAGAAGTATTGGTGGCAGGGACTTAAGCGTGATGAGACTGAATTTGTGGCAAGATGCTTAACATGCCAACAAATCAAGGCTAAGCACCAATTTCCTTCTAGTTAGCTCCAACCCATTCAGATTCCACAATGGAAGTGGGAGCGAGTAACCGTGGACTTTGTGAGTGGGTTACCTTAATAGCCTGACCGCCTCCGAACGTACTTCTATTCGGTGTGTATTTCAGGGCTTCTGCAAGTATATGGGTTAGGTTATAGTACTCTTTTTAAGGTTATAGTATGAAAATAAAATAAAGGAGTTTGGGGTTTGAATTAAAAACATAAAAATAAAAGAATTAAGGCAAGAAAAAGAGATGTGAAAACTCGATAAATAGATTTATAAGGGATTAGCTCGCTTCAATATCGGTTCTTCAATCGTCGATTTTGGGGATTTTTCTTTAATCAACTAGTTTCTACCCTAGCCTAATCTTTCGATCTTTCACTGACATAACGAGTCAATAAAGACTACTTATCACTCGATGTTACAATCTAGACTGACTTGGGGTAAAGGTGTTCACGAATGGGCCATACCAATTCTGGGTTAATTCTCACCTAAATGACTTCCTAGGGTGGTCAGGCCTAAGGTTTGTTTCACGTTCTTCCTTTTCAAAACAATTGATCTGTTGAAAATCCCTTTATTCAATAATTAAATAACCATACTTCCACTCCTTAATCCCCCAAAAATGAGATTAGTTCCTCATGGTTTCTTCGGACATCATAAATTTAATAATAAAAGTAAACATGAATTTCGAAATTGAAAATATGAATTGAAAGAAACTCAAGACTTGTATAGCAATCTGTTGGGAAAAATCCACAATCATTTATGCGAAGTTACAAATCTCATTTCCACTAAAAACGGAAATAAAATAACAACGGAATGAAAAATTACTAAACCTAAATTACAAAGGAAAGTAAATGCTAAGTAGAATATGTGTAAACCTAAGTGCTAAAGGGCCCTATTTATAGCATTGGATGGTCGTTTTCCTTAACCCTAGGTTAGTTGTCATTCTTTTTGTTTAAGTGGCATTGTAAAGATTGAAACTCCCTTCACTTAGTGTTATTTTCGCGTTCAGGAGTCAATGTCACGACACATAGGAGTCGTGTCGCGAAAGAGAAGACAGTTTGACATGTTTCCCAAGCGTTTTCGTGATAAACAATGCCAGTGTCGCGACATAGAAGACAACTTCTGCATTCTTCAAGTCTTGTCCCTTTGTTGTGAGGCAGATCAGTCCGTGTGGTGACATAGTGACTAGCTTCATGTTCGTTCATCTTCTAAAGGTCTCCTGCACACTCAGAAAGTTCGTTAGCTAATCCTTAGGCCTCACTTTATATTAAAGTCAATAAAAAACACATTTTTTACACTTTTTATTCAACATATGAAAATTAAACTAAATCCTAAGCAAACCTAAGGAAAATGCTTAATTTCAAGCTCTTAAAGTGTGAAAAATAATTTAATCTGCTAGGTTGAAATGCAGCAGATCAAACTCCCCCACACTTAAGTCATTGCTTGTCCTCAAGCAAAAAAAAAGTGAAAGAAAGGAAAAAAAAAGGAGCTTGAACATATATCATACCCTTTGGGTTCACAACATCTACTCTAGGCATTATATATCTTCTAATAATTTCAATATGATAAGCAAGTAACTGTACCATTTTTTATTAAAAACATCTAAGTTCAGCAAGTTACAAATGATACAAATATCAAGATTTCATTGGTATAACTTCATCAATGCCTATTACGAGTACTTTTATTATCCTAGTACAATATAATTAGCTATATTGGAACTATGTAATGCCATATTCATTCATGCATAGAATTATTTAGTTCACATAGGTCTTTTCGACTTATAACATTCTGAGGCTTAGGACAGGTATGAAGTTCACAAAGAATAGTAAGCACAAAAGTTTACAAACATGAAAATAGTTTGGCACATTGTATTGTTCCCTATTCTTCCCCTTTTAGTGTCCATTCCCTCTCACCTCCTTATTTCTCCTTCTGTCACCTTCCTTTTCTCTCCATTTAGAAAATCTCAATATGGTCTAATCCTTTTAGCTAGATTATGAATATTCTTTTATTTCTTGAACAAGATTTTTCTTCTATTTGTGTTTTTGTGACTTTGTCACTTTTCATACTATTTTCTTACTCAAGAAATGTTTCTTTTTTTTTTTCTACTTATTTTTTTCTTTTGAATTTTTCATTGTTTTCATCTTTCTAGCTATTCTAAAGTTCATATTCCATATTGGTTTTCCTATTTTATTCTTGTTTTACAAACTCCACATTGACTTACCCTCAATACTTATGTCCATAGTCTATTATCGTGCAAATTCGGACCAAAGAAAAGAGTAAACACAATTTGACTTTTCTAGGCTTAATGGTTCAATAAGCTAAAATATGGGTACTAAATGGCGTTTTAGAATAAGGTTCGCCTTTTAGCTCTAAATGTATCCAAATAATGCCTTAGGTCATCCCTAAATATCTCAATATGCACAATGTCAATTTAATCACATAGTCCCAAAATTACCATTTATCATAAATACTAGCATGCACATTTCCTCATATTATTCATATCTTTTGGTACAAATAATAACTCTCTGTCTATATTTAGTGTAACCCATAGAACTTAGTAGTTTCATGCTAAAAAATTTAAAAATTACTCATTATCATGCCAAATTTATTCAAAAGATATAATCAACCTCTTGTACATGCTCCTAACCAATCACTTGTATTTCTACAAGCTCAAGCACACAACAAAAGCAGAAATAAAACAAAAATACTGAAAAACAAAGAAAAAATAGAGGAAAATACAATAATTCCTATGTTACCCATACACTTTAGAAAACACATTGTCCCCAATGTGTATCCCTTAAAAGTAAATATCATAGTTACCCGATTGATCGTGACAAGCTCCTTTACTAATGGTGGGTTCCTTCTCCTTTTATCGTGAATAGCTCCAAATTTTGTGTCTCCATCATGTGGGGTTCCTACATGAAAATTACGAAATATGCATGAAAATATAAATTTAACTCTACTCCTACTCCTATTAATAAATAAGTCTTAAAACAAAAACCAAATCATCCAAATTACAAGTCTCTTAAAAATAAAGTCTTTCTAAAATGTTCAAAACACTCAATCCTCCTTCAAATCGGATTGTGGGTCTATTAGAGCTTTGCCTTTGTCGGAGTACTCTTGGTGGGAGCTCCCACCTTGTTATCGTGTTAGACTCCGAATGATTGATCCCTTGGGAGTCGAGTATTGTGGCTAAAACATAGCCTCATATCCATCCTCCGTGTTTGGGTCCTCACTCTCCACATTAATCTTGATTATGCTATGAATGTCACAACAATTTGTGCAAACATACACTATCGATGCAAGTATAGTAGACAGATATGTAACCTGTCGGATATCGATCCCATGAGGATGGCTATCTTCTATCTATTAATGTTAGTGAAATTAAAATGCGATAATTTGTGATAATAGTTGTCAAAGAAATAATGTAAAATTAAAGATAAAATGTAATAAGAATGAAATGGGATCCCCAACGTGGGTAGTTAGCAGAATACTAAGTGTGGCTCACAAGGTTAAAAATAACAGGTAAATTATCGTTACAATGAGGCATAATGAACATCTCACCAAACTTGACTTTTCTATTAAATCTAAGACTCAAACATGCACAAAATCCACACCTTCCAGTGTTGGCAATGCAACATATTCAAGAACAAGTGGATTAAATTCCTTCAATCCCCAAGCAACTTTCGTTGTCTTGTTAATTTAATTTGTCATTGCACCTTCCAGTGACAGTGACTGAAATCACACTTCCATGGTTAAAACAATTAAACCCAATGATTAACATTAAAGGCAAGATTGAAGTAGATATCATTTAGTTCTAAATATCAAATGTACTTCCATACAACTTGAATTAACAAGAATTACCATCGTTAAGAAAGAAATGTAAAAGAACAAACGGAGAATACTATTTCTAGGCTACTCGACTTGCTCTCTTACTCTCCTCTTGTGTCACACTTAGTAACTCCTCGTCAGAAGCAGACGTTGGTTCACCTAAATGGTCTCAAGCCTTCATAGCTGAAAAGCTCAAAAGATAGGTTGAAGAAGATATTATTGCAAAATAGGAGACTAAAGGAAATTAAAACTCCCTTTTCTCTTTCCTTATGAGTGTTTATATTTAGCCCTAAATTGTACAAGTGTCTATTCTACAAAATTAAGCTATCTCTGGTTGTACAAGTTGGTAATACCAGATTGGGTAGCTCATATATTTCTTTTCTTATCCAGACAACTGTCAGATGTGGTGACAATTCTAGACATGTTCATGCAGCGACATTTCTGGGTGCAATTAAAGAATACTTATGCAGCGATAGTCCTAGATGCAATTGAAGAATATTTATGTAGTGACAACCTTGGGTACATTCTGGAAATACATGTGGTGATAGTTTTGGGTGCAATTTGAAAGTGCTCATGTGACGATAGTTTTTGGGTGCAATCTAGAAGTGCTCATGTAGCGACATTAGTAGTAAAATATGACAAAATTGAGGAAAACTAGGCTAAGGTCCACTGAGTTAGAAAATGCAATGTACTAAATTAAAAAAACTGCTAAAATATGTATTAAGAACAACTAAATAGGAACAAATTATCCAATAAGTGAGGTGAAAACAATGATTCTTTTTAGTACCATCAAGTCCCCTCTAAATCAGCCTCGTTGTTAATTGCTTCTTCCACTCCAAACATGCTCAGTGGATAGTTTGGGGTGAGTAGCCGATTCATTCGCGCAAATTCCTTCAAGACAGGTCTATTTTCTTGTATCCAATGAATTATGCCATCAAGCTTTGTGTCAATGCTTCGTTGGCTCCTTTTCTCGGTCTTTGATTTCTATTTCCTTTTTAATGAAGCCGGTACATCCCTCTTGTCTTTTCTCCACTGATTCAATTCATTGATTTGTTTTCGTTGAACCTCAACATACTATTTGTATAGGGAATCCCCAATGATGCTTCTAGTCGTCTTTAAGAATTGCTCATTCTCATTCATTAGCACTCCTACCTTTTTGCATAGTGCCGTTACTAAATGGGGAAAGAAGAGGCCACTATTTTGTCTCTGTGCATAACGCTTCATTTCCCTATAGATCCAAGAACCTACACTAATTTGTTTTTACTGTAAGATACCACATAGTAAGACAGCTCGAAAAGCGTTAACATTAGAAACATTTAAAGCTGGTGCAATTCAAGTTGCCAAAAATTGCATCCACATTTTTGCGATTGGAAACATGATGACTTGATTAAAGTTGGAAGGTGTACCTATGTCCGGTCTATAATTCCAAACACCCCTTCCCTATGCCAAGAACTTAATAATTTCTTCCTTGTCGGAATTTTTAAAGAGATTAAAATCCACACCATCTACATAATCTTTCTCATAGTATGGTACGTTATAATACTCGCAGATATCTTCGGGTAAAATGGGAACCTCTTGCCCTCTTACTGTTTCCTTCCTACAAGTCCTTTAATCATCTCATTTTTAAGAGATGCATAAAAATCCTGAACTATAGGTGCAACAACATTACCTGTTAGGGTGACACAAAATTGTTCCCATTGGTGGTACCTGACTAGTATCCAGATCTCTTTGCATTGAACCATGGAAGGTTCGAATCCTCATTCTTGAATTAAGGGGTGTCCTTGTGAAGCCCAGAAATATTTTTCGATTTTAGTGTTCCCGAGCCTCTCATAATTCGAATTGTCTTCCTCCTGTTGCACCGTGGTTCGTTTGCTCTTTCTAGGAGGCATCTCTAATTTTTACATAATAAACAATGATGAACAGTAATCAATGGAATAATAATAGTTCGAGAGATACCTTAATCCTTGGTTTCATGCTTTGCCGAAACGATCCTTTAGTTGCTAGAATCGGCCCTCCTTGGTTGGATGGTAAAGATGTATGCTTTTGGTTTTTAGAAGAGGCTAGTAGACTTGGAGAATTTGGAAGAGTTTTTAAAGTGTTTAAGTGGTTAATAGGTTTAGACTAAGTTCAGTATATATAAGGTGTTTAAAAATTAGAGTTTTAGGTTTAGAAAACCGAGTAAAACATAGGTTAAAACACCGAGTTTTGCGATCGATCCGGGTTGACACTATAGAAATTACTAAATGCAACCTGTTCAAATTCTTATTTAACTTAAAACACCCTATTTATAATAAAAATAAACACACTAACTCATATTTAAACACACAAGATGTTTTAATGAAAGGTTTAAAGATGCAAACTAAATGAACTAATGAATTTCTTAATGCATGACTTGATTTAATGATGCAAACTTTAACTAACATGGGAGTTACATAATGCATGATATGATTTATGATGCATATTTAACTAACATGTAAGTTACTTAATGCATGTCATTATTTATGATGAAAACTTAACTAATCTAGAGATTTAATGGATGTCATTACATAATGCATGTCATCTTTAAAAGATGTAGATTAATAATGCAAGACATAATTAAACCAAAATCTTAATAAACATAGGAGATGCTTTTATGAATGACTTAATTAAATGCAAAACACTTAATGCAATACATAATTAAAGATGCAAACACTTATTAAACTAAAATAAAACTTAAATAAAATTAAAAAGTCCTTAAAAACATTAGCCTAATAATCAATCAGGCCTGTGAGGTGTTTCATTTTGCACTTGGGCCCGTCGTGTTTGGGCCAATCTCAATATCTTCGAACTGCATCATATCATGATGTGACCGTGCTCACATCATACCCTCCCTCTTCAAAATGATTTGTCCTCAAATCGGGACATTTGCTTGTAAATTTTTTTTTACGGTCACAACCCCCTTTGGTCATGAGCTTGACAAAATCATTTCCAAAAATCTGAAAATCAAACATAATTTGAAAAGAAAGAAAGTTAATTGCAAACCCTCCCTCTTTAGAACGGTTCAATTTCAAGTTGTCACCTACACATAAGCGAAACAAATCAGTGACATTATGAAGAATACACAAAATATTTTTCGAAAATTCTTTTTAGAGTCTGAAGGTGCAAACCATCGTCGGGATCAAAGACATAAGTGTTCCTTACCTTCTCAAAATGAATCAAAAATTTCATTGTTGGTTACATAAAAGAATAACAAAGCATTTGAAATTTATTCACATAGTCATGTAAAACAAAATTTTGATGCTCGAATTCCTTCAACAATATAGAACAATAATCTCTGGGATCGAACACACGATTTTGATTGCTTATCTCAAAAGGCAACAAAAGTTTTTCTTTGAACAACAATTCACGTATGTTAATTAGAGAAGATTTAGGCATAGGCATGTTCCAACATTCAAAACTCTCATAATTCCTTCGAATGGGAAGAGATATCCACAAAACTTTCTCACCTTGATTTAGAGAATTTTCATAATAATCAAAATCTAGTAGATTAAGCTTTTTACGTGAAAATTCTTTATGACACACGGTAATCAAATTTTGCAGACATCTAGTTGGACCAAAGACCTCAATGGTTATATCATCTTGTGATTTAATGTCACTTGAACCAACAGGAAACAAGTCATGAGAAATACCTTTTAAATCATTATTTGAAATGAACCCATTAACAAGATTCAAAGAATAACAAGACGGATCATTGTAGAGAAATCTTTGGAGAACATAATCATCAGAAGATTTTTCAAAAATATTCAAAGAACACTGAATTGATTGGATATCAATAAATTTCTTACCTTGTTTACCTTCCGTATCTTATGAATTGATGTCATTTTCAAACTTACCTTTGTCAACCACATGGAATCGTCTTTCGTTAGGAATGTAATGAAGTCGACACTCGTTTATTAAATCTTTATATACCTAAAATGAAGAAATTTCACAATGCAAACTCACATGTGGGTTAGTTAGGACGTTCCTCACTATTTCTTGATCACTTTCTTCTTTTTCAATCTTACTTTCTTTTTCTTCTCTCTTGCACTCTTTTTCAATTTTCTTTTCAAGCTCATAATTTCTTTCAGTCTCTTTTTCTTTTTCATTCTCTTTTCTCACAACTTTTCTAACACACTCTCTTTTTATTTCCTTATATTTTTCCCTCATTTCTTTTTTTCTTCTCTCAATCTCCTTTATTTTTCTTTCATTTTCTTTTTTTCTTCTCTCAATCTCCTTTATTTTTCTTTCATTTTCTTTTTTTCTTCTCTCAATCTCCTTTATTTTTCTTTCATTTTCATTCACAAAAATTTCTTCTCTCTCTTTTCTCAATTTGGTTTTTTCTCAGTCTGTTTTTCTTCACACTTTTACTTTCTTTACAAAAGTGGTGAAATGACAAAATTCGAACGAATGGACTTTCTTTGCATATGAACAGAATGATTGTCATAGGGAGCACATCTTTCCTTTCTTGGTTGCAAATTCACAGATGGATACTTTGGAACGCATGAGGTAACATTTGTGTAATTATTGCGTGTACCTTCATGTTTGTCACCTTGGGAGGTTTCAAACTTCTGATCCACTTTCCTCCGACTTGAATTCCATGATAAATAGGAATCAAGATATGGCTCTCTCCTAAATGAATCTTTTTGCTCTTTTTGCACAAAGGACTCCTTCGATGATCTTACTTCCACATGATCAATTCTTTTATGAACTTTTTCAAATCCAGATCGCACGATACTATGCATTTCTTTCAGCAAACTTAAAGTTCTAAATCTGAAAGGTCTTCTTAAAACATGATTGATTGAAAATAAAATTGAAAACAAAAGAATTTAAAATATAAGATGAATACCTTACCAATACAAATCCTCACGAGTCACTCAAAAAAAAAATTTCACTCCACTCATGTTTCACTCCACAATTCTTTGGCTTTTTTCTCTCTCGGATGCTCTTACCACACTCATGGCTTTTTTCACTCGTAATTTACTCTTGTAGCCTCTTAAGAGAACTAAAAGAACTCTTTCAATCCTTTCGAAAGTTGATAGCTTGGAAAAATTGCCTTATCATTTCACAGGTGCTTACAACAAGAACAAATGTTAAAAAGCTCATAGAAATTATGGAAGTTACTTAGAATTGCTCGGAATGCTTTTAATAGAAGACAAGAACAGAAATTGATTTTTTTAACACTCAAAATTTTTTTCCTTTTTTTCTTTTTTGAATTCGATTTTTTTCCTTTTTTTTTTCAAACTTCAAATTTTCTTTATTTTTTTCAATATTTTGATTTTTCTTTAATTTCACTTTTTCAAAACATTAAATAATAGTAAAGATAGAATCGAACCTAACTTTAAGATTCCTGAGTTCTAATACCAAATTATGTGAGCTCTCGATACTTTGAGTGTTCAAAAAATAGCTTGTTGAAAGAATCGTCTTGAAGTGGTTCACAAGGTAGAAACCTTAATTCGAAGCACTTGAATTCTCTAAGGAACCGTAGCTATATTAAAAGTACGACTCGCTTAAAGTTGACCATATACTCGAATCTTGGTGTATCGAAGTCGCCACACCTCGGGATAGGCCTGAATTGACCTTTCAAGTTCCTCTATGACCTTTCAAATTCGATCATTTAACTAACTTAAAAACAGACCATTAAATTTGATTTAACTCATGATGGCTAGCCAAAAAGTCATGTCTCTTTACTTGTCTTTGAGTATATGAGAGGTCATGTCTTTTTATAGCCCATAGTTAGCTTAAAAGTCATCTTCTTTATGAAAGCTTAATGGTCCTTTAAAATGAGAGGTGTTGTTTGTATTCCTTTCATATTTCATAACCGTTGTCTTTATTGCTTGTGATGCCATGAATTGGCCTTTAAGTGCTTGAAACTAGTCAGATTTGAAGAGTCACTCTTTGTCCATTTGAATAGTCACAATGCATCAATATTGAAAGCTGATTCTTGAATGAATTTTCTGCATTTATTCACCTTCAAAATCCACCAAAAATGTCCTCTTCTTGTACCAACAAATTAAGTGACCAAATGCAAACCTTTTCATGCCAAAATCGAACAGCCTTTGTATGTGAACGTCCCCAGATCTTCTTATTAGCCTTAAATCATTCTTAAAACATATTGAACATGCATTAAGACAATTTAAACATGCCAATAAGCTAAAATGAATTGAACAGTCACCTAGACAAGAATAAATGAATATTTAATTTGCAACCTGTTCAAATTCTTATTTAACTTAAAACACCCTATTTATAATAAAAATAAACACACTAACTCATGTTTAAACACACAAGATGTTTTAATGAATGGTTTAAAGATTCAAACTAAATGAACTAATGAATTTCTAAATGCATGACTTGATTTAATGATGCAAACTTTAACTAACATGGGAGTTACATAATGCATGATAGGATTTATGATACATATTTAACTAACATGTAAGTTACTTAATGTTTGTCATTATTTATGATGCAAACTTAACTAATTATGAGAGTTAATGGATGTCATTACATAATGCACGACTTTATTAAATGCAGATCACATAATGCATGTCATATTTAAAAGATGTAGATTAATAATGCGTGATATAATTAAATCACAATCTTAATAAACATAGGAGATGCTTTTATGAATGACTTAATTAAATGCAAAACACTTAATGCAAGACATAATTAAAGATGCAAACAGTTATTAAACTAAAATAAAACTTAAATAAAATTAAAAAGTCCTTAAAAACATTAGCCCAATAATCAATCAAGCCTGTAAGGTGTTTCATTTTGCACTTGGGCCCCTTGTGTTTGGACTAATCTCAATATATTCGAATTGCATCATAACATGATGTGATCATGCTCACATCATAGACATAGGGTTTGTTTCACGTTCTTCCTTTTCCAAATAATTAATCTGTTGAAAAACCCTTTATACAATAATTAAATAACCATATTTCCACTCCTTAATCCCCTACAATTAGATTAATTCCTCATGGTTTCTTCGGACATCATAAATTTCATAATAAAAGTAAACATGATTTTCGAGACTGAAAATATGAATTGAAAGAAACTCAAGACTTGTATAGCAATCTGTTGGGAAAAATGCATAATCGTTTATGTGAAGTTACAAATCTCATTTCAACTAAAATTGGAAATAAAATAACAACGAAATGAAAAACAACTAAACCTAATTTATAAAGGAAATTAAATGCTAAGCAAAAAATGTGTAAACCTAAGTGCTAAAGGGCCCTAGCAATTGAATCCTAATAAAATGAGGATTTACTAATTAGTTTATTTTAATATGATTGGGAGTGGTGATTTTGAGGCCATAAATTCGATATGTTAGATCGTAAATATTAATTATTTAATATTTACGAGGTCATTAGTATAGTATTAAATATTGGTTACGAAATTTTGTTGATTAGATAGTTAATTAAGTAAACAAAATTAAATTGTAAAAAAGTGTTGAAGTTGGATTTTATAGTAGAAAATTCTAAATAGCTTAATGAAGCTAATGATGATGATCATTATGGTTAATAAACCATAAGAGTGGTAGGTGGACAAATATGGGTAAGTTTATATAAAATATTAAGTTAAAATAAGAAGGACAAGATAGTAATTAGGTAATTAAAGATTAAAATCAAAGTAAAAGAAAGAAAGTGAGTGTCTTCTTCTTCACTTTTGTTTCTCCATAACCGAACTCTAGAAGAACAAGAGGAAGCTTCGGTCAAGTTTGGTTTTTTGATAGGTGAGTAAAATCTCACCCGTTTTTAGTAGTTTTTATGTTTTCGTGTCCGTATTAGCTTAATTTTGCTAACCCAAGGACCAATTTGTGATTTTGTCAAATGTTATAAATTTTTCCATTAACGAATAAGCTTGTTCTTGAAAGCTTATGGAAGATTTATAAGCTTGGTTGTTAGATTTGATGATTTTGTAAAGTAATTTTTAGTAATTTTTATGTTAAAGGACTAAATTGTGAAAGTAGTAAAAGTACAAGGGCTTGTTGTTAAATAAAAAAATTATGAACTGTAGAGATACCCAGGATAATTTGGCTGGATTTATTTTAAAAAAATGGTTAATTTGCAAGTTTTGAGCTAAAGGACTAAATTGAATAAAAGGAAAGTATTAGGGGTAAAATCGTAATTTTTTTAAAAAGGACCAAATTATGTTAAATGATTTGATTATGTGTTTTAATGTGAAATTTGGATGAATTGTTGATTGCAATTGCAATCGTGCCACAGATCGCGAAAAAGAGAAATTAGCAGAATAGTCCTTGAAGTTTAGCCAATTTGTAATTTCACCTGGTAAGCTCGTTTGATGAATTTCATATTTGAACTGCTAAAATGCTAATTATTGCTTAATGTGGAAGTTCTCGAATCACATTAAGTATAAAGGAAGACTCATGTCTTGGAATGAGTATGAGATTATATTAAAGGAAGACTTATGTCTCGGGATGAGCATGAGATAATATTAAAGGAAGACTCGTGACTCGGGATGAGCATGAGATTATATTTAAAGGAAGACTTATGACTCGGTAGAGCATAAGATTGTTTAAGAGGAAGGTCTACGACTCAGTTGTTAAATATCGTTGCAAGGCTTAATATTGTGATGTGATACAATGATTGCAAACTTACTAAGCTTAAAAAGCTTACCTACTTATTGTTGTTGTTTTGTAGATTTCGTTTTGCTAGTTGAAGATCGGATTACCTCGAAGAAAATCATACTATCTTGGGAACTCGTTCGATAGTTTTTATATCACTTGGCTTAAATAGCATGTATTAGGATTGTGTTACTAGAGTTGTTTTGGTGTAATGGTTAAATAGCATGGTAACATTTTGATGAATGTCTTTATATGTATTTCTTTATTGTTATGTGAAGAATTTAAATATCAATATGAAATGTCTATGTAGGTGTGATTTTTAAGAAATTGGTAAATTTTGGAGACTATTGTGCAAACTTAGAAATTTATGTATATATTTGACATCTGCATACTTGTTTTGGTACTATTCTTGCTTGTATCGGTAGAAGTATAGAGGAAGTGAGATGTTGGTTACTGACTTGTGTTGTTCTCGTAGATAAAAGATAAGTACCAGTAGTTCTACTCATAGAAGTATCGGTAGTCTATGAACTTGTATTGGTAAAAGTTGGAGGGTAGAACTTCTTAACTCTCTTGAGTTTTTAGTATTGGTAAAAGCATGATTTGTTTTGATAGTTGTGTCACACGTATCGCTGGAAATATCTCGAGTATCAGTAGAACTCTACACTGCTCTTGAACTGTTTACTAACTTGATAACTACCGATACTTGTCCAACAAGTACCGATAAAAGTATCCAAAAATCATGGAAATGACCTTGTTTTGCCCTTGTTGAGTTATGATTATAATTAATTAATGATTAATGACATAATATTAAAAGATGAGCAGTGATAAATGAATAGAAAGACACTGGGACCCTAACCAACTACGGTTTTCGAGTTTTAAGTGTTACAGACACGAAAAATGGATGTTATGATATATGATATGAATATTGATTCCTGATTGATTGAAGTGTTGTAAATGAATGTGTAAGAATAATGGTTATGTGAGCTCTGACCTTTGACTGTTAGGAAAATAGCTTGTTGGAAGAATCGTCTTGAAATGGTTCACTAGGTAGAAACCTTAATTCGAAGCACTTGAATTCTCTAAGGAACCGTAGCTATATTAAAACTACGACCAGTTTAAACTTGACCATATACTCGAATCTTGGTGTATCGAAGTCGCCACACCTCGGGATGGTAAACAGAGTGATAAGACAAATTTTGAACGCCATAAACTTTGAAGAAAGTTTGATAAGTTCGAACAGTTCAACGAAGAACCAAGAGAGAAATATTCTCACAAATGATTTAAATTCAAGAAAAGATTTTTTTTTAACATAGTGATTTAGGACGAAATTTATAGGACTGAATTGACCTTTCAAGTTCCTATATGACCCTTCAAATTCAGTCATTTAACTAACTTAAAAACAGACCATTAAATTTGATTTAATTCATGATTGCTAGCACAAAAGTCATGTCTTCTCATAGTCCATGGTTAACTTAAAAGTCATCTTCTTTATGAAAGCTTAATTGTCCTTAAAGGTGTTGTTTGTAGTCCCTTCATCTTTCATAATCGGTTGTCTTTATTGCTTGTGATGCCATGAATTGCCCTTTAAGTGCTTGAAACCAATCAGATTTGAAGAGTCACTCTTGGTCCATTTGAATAGTCACAATGCATGAATATTGAAAGCTGATTCTTGAATGAATTTTGTGCATTTATTCACCTTCAAAATCCACCAAAAACGTCCTCTTCTTGTATCAGCAAATTAAGTGACCAAATGTAAACCTTTTCATGCCAAAACCGAACAACCTTTGTATGTGAATGTCCCTAGATCTTCTTACCAGCAAAAAATCATTCCTGAAACATATTAAACATGCATTAAGACAATTTAAACATGCCAATTAGCTAAAATGAATTGAATAGTCACCTAGACAAGAATAAATGAATATTTAAACATTTGCAACCTGTTCAAATTCTTATTTAACTTAAAACACCCTATTTATAATAAAAATAAACACACTAACTCATGTTTAAACTAAATAAATACACAAGATGTTTTAATGAATGGTTTAAAGATGCAAACTGAATGAACTAATGAATTACTAAATGCATGACTTGATTTAATATGCAAACTTTAAACTTTAACTAACATGGGAGTTACATAATGCATGATAGGATTTATGATGCATATTTAACTAACATGTAAGTTACTTAATGCATGTCATTATTTATGTTACAAACTTAACTAATCATGAGAGTTAATGGATGCGATTATATAATGCACTACTTTATTAAATGCAAATCACATAATGCATGTCATATTTAAAAGATGTAAATTAATAATGCATGACATAATTAAATCACAATCTTAATAAACATAACAAATGCTTTTATGAATGACTTAATTTAAATGCAAAACACTTAATGCAAGACATAATTAAAGATGCAAACACTTATTAAACTAAAATAAAACTTAAATAAAATTAAAAAGTCCTTAAAAACATTAGCCCAATAATCAATTAGGCCTGTGAAATGTTTCATTTTGCACTTGGGCCCCTCGTGTTCGAGCCAATCTCGATATCTTCGAATTGCATCATAACATGATGTGACCCTGCTCACATCAAATGGAGTTAGTATTTTGAGTTGCAAGTTGGTAAATGTATAGATTGTGTTTGATTTGTATGTAAAAAAAACAATAAAGTTGTAAATTTCTATAAACCTTAAGACCTTAGACCGAAGATGGTTACGGTTTTTGGGTATTACATTTTCACACAAAGTTTGAAGGAATAACCTTAGATGTTCCTCATGATCTTGTTCAAACTTGGAATAGATCAGAATGTCATGAAATGAAGACAACTACAAACTGATCAAGAAAGGTTGGAACACCCTATTCTTGAGGTCCATGAAAGTTGCAAGAGCATTCTTGAGTCCAAAAGGCATCACTAAGAATTCGTAGTGCCCATAGCGAGTTCTGAAGGCTGTGAATATCCTCCTCCTTTACTAGCAACAGATAATAACCTGAACTTATTCTTTATCGATGCAGAGCTTTATCGACCCATCCTTTTTCTTAACAAACAACACAGGGCTTCCCATGGTGGTTCACTTGGCCTTATAAAACCACGATCAAGCAACTCTTGCAATTGTATCTTGAGCTCCTTAAGCACATTTGGTTTCATGCAGTAGGGTGTACTGGACATCGGTGCTGTTGATCTTCTAGACTCGTACCTAGTAGATTGAATTATTTGTCGCACTTGAAGAGCTTCAAATCAATTATTTTTGTAATATTTTCACGATACTTAGCTAGATTTCTTATTTTAATAAATAGTGTAACATAAAAGTGAAAGTGACGATTTATCTATCTTTAAGGATAAATGAGGCCTAAAGGTTAGCGAACATACCTAGTGATGTGAGCTCTCAAACTTTGAGTGTTCGAAAAATAGCTTGTTGGAATAATCATCTTGAAATGGTTCACAAGGTAGAAACCTTAATTCGAAGCACTTGAATTCTCTATGGAATCGTAGCTATATTAAAAATACGACTCGCTTAAACTTGACCATGTACTAAAATCTTGGTGTATCAAAGTCACCACACCCCAGGATGGTAAACGGAGTGATAAGACAAATTTTGAAAGCCACAAACTTTGAAGAAAGATTGATAAGTTCGAACAGTTCAACGAAGAACCAAGAGAGAAATATTCTCACAAATGATTTAAATTCAAGCAGTTTTTTTAACATAGTGATTTAGGACGAAGTTTATAGGCCTGAATTGACCTTTCAAGTTCCTATATGACCTTTCAAATTCGGTCATTTAACTAACTTAAAAACCAGACCATTAAATTTGATTTAACTCATGATTGCTAACCCAAAAGTCATGTCTCTTCACTTGGCTTTGAGTAGATGAGAGGACATGTCTTTTCATAGTCCATGGTTAGCTTAAAAGTCATCTTCTTTATGAAAGCTTAATGGTCCTTAAAGGTGTTGTTTGTAGTCCCTTCATCTTCCATAACCGGTTGTCTTTATTGCTTGTGATGCCAAGAATTGGCCTTTAAGTGCTTGAAACTAGTCAGATTTGAAGAGTCACTCTTTGTCCATTTGAATAGTCACAATGCATCAATATTGAAAGCTGATTCTTGAATGAATTTTCTGCATTTATTCACCTTCAAAATCCACCAAAAAGGTCCTCTTCTTGTACCAGCAAATTAAGTGACCAAATGCAAACCTTTTCATGCCAAAATCGAACAGCCTTTGTATGTGAACGTCCCCAGATCTTCTTATCAGCCTTAAATCATTCTTAAAACATATTAAACATGCATTAAGACAATTTAAACATGCCAATAAGCTAAAATGAATTGAACAGTCACCTAGACAAGAATAAATGAATATTTAAACATTTGCAACCTGTTCAAATTCTTATTTAACTTAAAACACCCTATTTATAATAAAAATAAACACACTAACTCATGTTTAAACACACAAGATGTTTTAATGAATGGTTTAAAGATGCAAACTAAATGAACTAATGAATTACTAAATGCATGACTTGATTTGATGATGTAGACTTTAACTAACGTGGGAGTTACGTAATGCATGATAGGATTTATGATGCATATTTAACTAACATGTAAGTTACTTAATGCATTTCATTATTTATGATGCAAGCTTAACTAATCATGAGAGTTAATGGATGTCATTACATAATGCATGACTTTATTAAATGCAGATCACAAAATGCATGTCATATTTAAAAGATGTAGATTAATAATGCATGACATAATTAAATCACAATCTTAATAAACATAGGAGATATTTTTATGAATGACTTAATTAAATGCAAAACACTTAATGCAAGACATAATTAAAGATGCAAACACTTATTAAACTAAAATAAAACTTAAATAAATTAAAAATTCCTTGAAAACATTAGCCCAATAATCAATCAGGCCTATGTGATGATTCATTTTGCACTTGGACCCCTTGTGTTTGGGCCAATCTCGATATCTTCGAATTGCATCATAACATGATGTGGCCGTGTTCACATCATACTGTCCCTCTTGAAAATGATTTGTCCTTAAATCAGGCCATTTTCTCACAAAAAATATTTCGCGATCATGACCCCCTTTGGTCATAAACATGACAAAATCGCTTCCCAAAATTGGAAATCAAACATAGTTTAAAAAGAAAGAAAGTTACTTGCAAACCCTCCCTCTTTAGAACAATTCAATTTCATGTTGTCACCTACACATGTGTGAAACAAATCAGTGATATTAGGAAGTATAAGCATAGAATATTTTTCTAGAACCCTTTAAAAAGTTTGAATGTGAAAACAAACACTGGGATCAGAGACATAAGTTTGCCTTACCTTTTCAAAATGACTCAAAAATTTCTTCATTGCCAACATGGAAGAATCATAAAGCATTTGAAAGTTATTCACATAGTCATGCAAAACAAAATTCCAATGCTTAGTTTCCTTCAATAAAATAGACGAACAATCTCCGAGATTGAACATGCTGTTTTGATTACTTATCTCAATAGGCAACAAAATTTTTTCTTTGAACAACAATTCACGCATGTTAATTAAGGAAGATTTAGGCATAAGCATGTTTCAACATTCAAAACTCTCATAATTCCTTCGAATAGGCAGAGATATCCACAAAACTTTATCACATTGATTTAGAAAATTCTCATAATAATCAAAATCTAGTAGATTAAACTTTTTACGTGAAAATTCTTTATCACACACGATAATCAAAATTTGCAAACATCTAGTTGGACCAAAGCCATCAATGGTTATATCATCTTGTGATTTAATGTCACTTGAACCAACAGGAAACAAATCATGAGAAAAAAATTTTATCATTATTTGAAATGAACCTATCAACAAGATTCAAAGAATAACAAGACGGATCATTGTAGTGAAATCTTTGGTGAACATAATCATCAGAAGATTTGTCAACAATATTCAAAGAACACTGAATTGATTGGATATCAATAAATTTCTTACCTTGTTTACCTTCCGTATCTTGTGGATTGATGTCATTTTCAAACTTACCTTTTTCAAGCACATGGAATCGTCTTTCGTTAGGAAGGTAATAAAGTCGGCACTCGTTTATTCAATCTTTAGAGATCTGAAATGAAGAAATTTCACAATGCAAACTCACATGTGGGTTAGTTAGGACGTTCCTCACTACTGCTTGAGCACTTTCTTCTTTTTCAATCTTACTTTCTTTTTCTTCTCTCTTGCACGCTTTTTCAATTTTCTTTTCAGGCTCAAAATTTCTTTCAATCTCTTTTTATTTTTCATTCTCTTTTTTCACAACTTTTCTTACACTCTCTCTTTTTATTTCCTGTTCTTTTTCCCTCATTTCTTTTTTCCTTCTCTCAATCTCCTTTTTTTTCTTTCATAAAAAATTCTCTCTCTCTTTTCTCAATTTCTTTTTTTCTCTACACTTTCACTTTCTTTACAAAATGTGGTTGAAATGACAGAATCCGAATGAATGGACTTTCTTTGCGTATGAACGAAATGATTGTCATAGGAAGCACATCTTTCTTTTCTTGGTTGCAAATTCACAGATGGATACTTTGGAACGCATGAGGTAACATTTGTGTAATTATTACGTGTACCTTCATGTTTGTCACCTTGGGAGGTTTCAAACTTGCAGTCCAGTTTACTCTAGCTTGAATTCCATGATGAATAGGGATCAAGATGTGGTACTCTCCTAAATGAATCTTTTCGCTCTTTTTGCACAAAGGATTCCTTTGATGATCTTACTTCCACACGATCAATTATTTTATGCACTTCTTCAAATCTAGATCGCACGATACTATGCATTTCTTTCATCAAATCTTGAAGTTCTCAATCTGAAAGTTCTTCTTGAAACATGATTGATTGAAAATAAAATTGAAAACAAAAGAATTTGAAATAGAAGATGAATACCTTACCAATACAAATCCTCACGAGTCACTCGAAATTTTTTTTTTCAATCCACAATTCTTTGGCTTTTTTTCTCTCTCGGAAGCTCTTACCACACTTGTGCCTTTTTCTACTCGTAATTTCCTCTCTTAGGCTCTTAAGATAACTAAAAGAGCTCTTTCAATCCTTTCGGAAGTTGACAGCTTGGAAAAATTATCTTATTGTTTTCACGGGTGCTTGCAACAAGAACAAATGTTAGAAAGCTCACAGAAATGATGAAAGTTACTCGAAATTGCTCGAAATGCTTTAAATAGAAGACAAGAACATAATTTGATTTTTTAATACTCGAATTTTTTTCTTCTTTCAATTCTTTTTTGTTTCTTTTTTTAATTTGAATTTTTTCTCTTTTTCCAGACTTCGAATTTTTTTATTTTTTCAATATTTCGATTTTTTCCTTTTTTTTCGAATTTTTTTCACTTTTTCAAAACACGAAATAACAGTAAAGATATAATCGAACCTAATTTCAAGATTCTCGAGTTCTGATACCAAATGATATGAGCTTCTTAACAGTGAGTGTTCAAAAAACAGCTTGTTGGAAGAATCGTCTTTAAATGGTTACCAAGGTAGAAACCTTAATTTGAGGCACTTGAATTCTCTAAGGAACCGTAGCTATATTAAAACTACGACCTGCTTAAACTTGACCATATACTCGAATCTTAGTGTATCGAAGTCGCCACACCTCGGGATGGTTAACAGAGTGATAAGACAAATTTTGAACGCCACAAACTTTGAAGAAAGTTTGATAAGTTCAAACTTGTTAACGAAGAACCAAGAGAGAAATATTCTCACAAATGATTTAAATTGAAGCAAAAATTTTTTTTAACATAGTGATTTAGGACGAAGTTTATAGGCCTGAATCAACCTTTCAAGTTCCTATATGACCTTTCAAATTCGGTCATTTAACTAACTTAAAAAACAGACCATTAAATTTGATTTAACTCATGATAGCTAGCCCAAAAGTTATATCTCTTCACTTGTCTTTGAGTAGATGAGAGGACATGTCTTTTCATAGTCCATGGTTAGCTTAAAAGTCATCTTCTTTATGAAAGCTTAATGGTCCTTAAATGTGTTGTTTGTAGTCCCTTCATCTTCCATGCCATGAATTGGCCTTTAAGTGCTTGAAACCAATCAGATTTGAAAAGTCACTCTTGGTCCATTTGAATAGTCATAATGCATCAATATTGAAAGCTGATTCTTAAATGAATTTTGTGCATTTATTCACCATCAAAATCCACCGAAAACGTCCTCTTCTTGTATAGCAAATTAAGTAACCAAATGCAAACCTTTTCACGCTAAAATTGAACAGCCTTTGTATGTGAACGTCCCTAGATTTTCTTATCAGCCTCAAATCATTCCTAAAACATATTAAACATGCACTAAGACAATTTAAACATGCCAATAAGCTAAAATGAATTGAACAATCACCTAGACAAGAATAAATGAATATTTAAACATTTGCAACCTGTTCAAATTCTTATTTAACTTAAAACACCCTATTTATAATAGAAATAAACACACTAACTCATGTTTAAACACACAAGATGTTTCAATGAATGGTTTAAAGATGTAAACTAAATGAACTAATGGATTACTAAATGCATGACTTGATTTAATGATGCAAACTTTAACTAACATGGGAGTTACATATTGCATGATAGGATTTATGATGCATATTTAACTAACATGTAAGTTACTTAATGCATTTCATTATTTATGATGCAAGCTTAACTAATCATGAGAGTTAATGGATGTCATTACATAATGCACAACTTTATTAAATGCAGATCACGTAATGCATGTCATATTTAAAAGATGTAGATTATTGCATGACATAATTAAATCACAATCTTAATAAACATAGGAGATCCTTTTATGAATGACTTAATTAAATACAAAACACTTAATGTAAGACATAATTAAAGATGCAAACACTTATAAAACTAAAATAAAACTTAAATAAAATTAAAAAGTCCTTAAAAACATTAGCCCAATAATCAATCAGGCCTATGAGATGATTCATTTTGCACTTGGGCACCTCGTGTTTGGGCCAATCTCGATATCTTCGAATTGGATCATAACATGATGTGACCGTGCTCACATCACTTATTGAGTGTGTAGGAGACCATAAAGAAGTGCACTAAAAGGAAACTGATCACTTCATCACAACATAGGCAAGCTACATATTAACTAAGGGACTAGACTTAAGGAACTTGATATCTGACTTCTTTGTCGTGACACACAGGAAGTTTGTCACGACAACGCCTGCAGAACGATGCTTCACGAGGAGACTAATGCCCATGTCGCAACATAGGACCTGGTGTGTCGCGACATCGACCCTTGGATGTAGATTTCACATTAAAACGAAGGGCATTTTGGTCTTTACATGCTACTTAAACACGAGAAACAACAACTGATCTAGGGTTTTGGAAAAATGACCATGTAAAGCTATAAATAGGGCCTTTAACACTAGGGTTTGTACACATTTTACTTAGTCTTTAATTTTCAAGTTTTAGTTTATTTGTTTTTAACTTTTAAAACGAGATTGTAAAAACTCCCGTAAAAGATTGAGGAATTTTTTCTGACATATCGATGAATACAATTTAGTTTCTTTTTCATTCAATTCTTGATTTACATGTTTTTCCTATATTGTGTTATTAATGAATAAAGAAATCATGAGGAACTAATTTCATTTTGGGGAATTAGGGAGTGGACGTATGAATAATTAATTGTTGTTTTAAAGGGGTTTTTACCTTTCGGATCAACTGTTTAGGAAAGGAAGAGCTTCAAACAAACACTAGGTCTGACAACCTTAGAAAGTCATTTAGGTGGGAATGAACCCAAAATTTGTATTTCCCATCCGTGAACACATTTTCCTTAAATCGATTTAGATTGTGACATCTAACGATAAGTAATCTCTATCGACTCACTAAATCGTTGAAAGATCGAGAGATCCAACTAGGGTAGTGACAAGTTAATTGCATTTCCATCCTATACATTCCCCCCAATTTAAAGTTTGTATTGTCCCTAATGCACTGACATTAATAGACAAATATACATGGAAATGCAACTACAATGCAAATGCGTCGACAAATAAAATGCATGGACAATTAAAATGTAATGACAATGCAATTACAACTACATGATGTGCAACTAAATTACGTACCGAATAAATTAAAGACTAACTCAGTGATGTGCAGCCAAAGATGTAGCTGCTTTGGTCTACTCCTTCTTCTTGTGATGCTCCTTCTTACGCTTCTTCTTATCCTTGCACTTGCATTTTCGTTTTGTTGGCGTAACCAGGTCGACGGATTGCTCCTCCATATTTGGTTCTGTGCTAGCTTCATCGACGATGACATCAGAAGGGTGTATTTCAACAAGGGGTGCCACATAGGGCGCAACAGTTCTTCATCAATTGCACCCATCTTTAGGTGAGGTGACAAATTCTTTGGGTAAATCTGTCGTGATAAAAAATTCTTCCTTATCTCATTCTTTTCGTTATTCCATTTCCTCTTCTTTCTCTTCCTCAATATCCATAGATTCCATTATTGTGTGTTCCTCATCAGTATTGACTTCCCTTTCAGCCATATTTGCTCTTAGGCTATTGAAAAATTCATCGTTAAAAAGGCTGGTAATATTGCGGAAGTAATCTTCAACATCCTTTGAATTCACGTCCTGGTCCTCGTCATTAGATATATGGATCATTTCCGGAGAAGTAGCAGATTGGTTTTTCTCTTCCAAAGCAGCTCTTTTAGTTGATGGCGTTGCCTTCCTGATGATAAGAGGAAACACTAGGAATTCTAGCAGTGGATACTTGCTAATGTTGCGTAATATGCTAACAATTGTACTATTCCATGCCCTGGTGAGGCATAGAATAAATTTTATGAGTGCTCCATGTCCTCAACTGTGGAGACAAGTTTGATTTGCCGCATACTGGTTCTGTCAATCAACTCCTCGATCTCTATAATTTTACTCCATAATTGAAGATCTGTGGGGCCACGAGGTTGTTTTTCTTTTCTTTTCCTTTTTTTTTCTTTAGGGTAGCTTCTTTCACCATAAGGGTCTCCTTTCTCCTTGTCATATGCTCTACCGACACATCATTTATTGGTCCCTTATTGTCCAAGAACTCTCTTCTTCACGAAGCACAACACCTCGTTATCAACACAATTACATTATAAGAGAGGGGAATGGCAAAATACCTATTTTTTTGGCTGCGCATTCTACAATCTCATGATGCAGGATTGCACCGACATCTATTCTGTGACCTTTAATAATCAAATGGATGAGACACATTTGATCTAATGTCACCATGGTGCTGTAAGTTGAAGGCATTAATCTGTAATTAATAAAGTGGAACCAGACCTTTCTTTGGACGGTAAGGAATAGACGATGCATGGTATAGTTATTGGGGTTGTTTCTTGTCTAGATGGCACCATCAACTCATAAATCACTCATTAACATGTCAGTTCCCTCTTCAATCAGTTGCTCTAGGAAGGCGATATGTTCATCTTCCCCAGCATCGATGTTATACAGGGCATTGATGTGTGCAGCACCCTAGGGTACTAGTCCCTCTCAAACAAAAACAAACTCTTGATCCTTATCAATGAAGTTAGCATAAAACTCCTAATGAGGGATGGAGAGTATCCTTCAGGATGGGTACAAAACGTTTCCCACCCCAATCGCGAGATATTCCAGTAGACTTGTTTACCTAGAGTGAGAAGTGGTGATAGGTGGAACCTCTGTTCTGGATGACAGTTTCACTTTAACATGATATCATGAAAGCACTCCTTAGCAGCTTAGTAAGGAACAAAATTGGTTCTTTGATCGATGATTGCTCATTATCGGGAGCCACTGCAGTAGAAGATTTGGCGACCAATTTGGAAGGGGTTTTTGATCCTCTCATTTGTACCATGACTCTATGATATAAAGAGAATAAAAGTTGTAGGATATTTGGAAAGCTTAAGAAGAGAAGTTTTGCAGTAACAATGAAGATTGTGGTTGTGGAGAACATTGTCGGCACAGTGGGGTGTTCTTCTAAGGAATGAAAAATGAAGACAAAAAGGTGTGTTGGTAGCCACTTCAGGGATAGGATACTGTGTCTGCATCCATTAAATGTAATGACACGGATTGTCCTTTTCCAAATCAATCCGACGATTGTGGCGAAGGTTGAATCAAACGTTATGATACTTTCTTGAAACGTTACACTGTGATGAGTCAGCAATTAATTTGCGTCAACAAGAAAGGGTTTTCTGTGTGTCGACAAAAAGAGTAGCTATTATTCCTGCAAAATAACTAAAGAAGATAATTGAAATAAATTAAAATATGAAAAGTAAATGGAATAAATGTAATGACAAATTAAGTAAATGTGACCAGATTAATGGCCTCGTTCTGCTCGTGGTCGTTTGGGCTGAGATAATGCTTTAGCATTTGGCCATTTACCTTGAACTGGTGCCTATCAATTAAGTCTTTAATTGTCACCGCATCATGAGGAAATGCTTCGACAACTTCGAATGGCCCTGACCATTTGGAATGCAATTTTCCAGGATGTAATTTCAAACGCAAATTAAGGAAAAGTACCAACTGACCTGCAGAAAATTATCACTGCAAGATGATGTTGTCATGCTATCTCTTAGTTTTTTCTTTGTATATGGCAGCATTCCCGTATGCATTTTTTCGAATCTCCTCTAATTCAAAAATGTCCAACAGCATCATAATCCATATTTACTTGCTTAATTGCCCACATGGCTTTATGTTCAAGTTCCACTGACAAGTAATAGTATTTACCAAACACAAGTTGATACAGTGACATTCCTAATGGTATTTTATACGATGTTCGAAGCGCCCACAATGCATCATTGAGCCTTGAAGACCAATCTCGTCTGAATGGATTCACCACCTTTTTAAGGATATTTTTAGTTTCGACCATTCGTTTATGGATGATATGTGGTTGTCATTTGATGTTTAACACTATAACATTTTTATGCAGTTGCAAATTGATTGTAATGAAAATGAGTGCCTTGGTCACTGATTAATGCTTTAGGTGTGCCGAATCGAGTAAGGATGTATGTATGAAAGAATTTCAACACTGTCCGAGCATCATATTTAGGGATCGTAATTGCTTCGACCCATTTGGAGACATAATCAACAGTGACAAGAATATAAACATTTTCAAAAGAATTGAGAAATGGTCACATGAAATCCATACCCCGTACGTCGAAAAGCTCAACTTCCATAATAGGTTGTTGCAACATCTCGTTGCATGAAGATATCGATCCAGTGCGCTGACACTTATTGCATTGTTGAACAAAGTTATGGGCGTCTCAAAACAATGATGGCCAATAAAATCCTGACTGAAAGATCTTTGCAGTAGTCCTAACACAAACAAAATGACCTCCATATGAAGCATCATGGCAGTGCTTCAAGATAGGGAGCATTTCTTCTTCAGGGACACAGCGACGAATAATATCGTCGGTGCATACCTTGAACAGGTATGGGTCGTTCCAATAATACTTTGCAGCATCTTGAAGAAATCTTACCTTTCTGTGACCAGTTGCACTTAGTGGTAGTCTTCCACAGACCAAATAATTGACAACATCCACGTACCATGAGGATGCACTGATAGAAAAGAGCTTCTCGTCTGGAAATGCGTTGATAATTTGTGTGGTATTACCATCTTCACTCCCAAATTCCAGACGAGATAAATGATCTGTTACCTGATTTTTTGATCATTTCGATTAATTTCAATATTGAATTCTTGTAACAGTAAGATCCATTGAATTGGTTTTGGTTTGGCATTTTTTTGGCAAACAGGTATCTCAATACAGAGTGATCAATATATACTGTAACTTTTGCGTCGACAAGATACGAATGAAACTTGTTGAATGCAAAAATTACTGCCAACAACTCTTTCTCTGTGGTTGTATAATTGACCTGCACTTCAGTAAGAGTTTTGCTAGCATAATATACTATATGAAATATCCTATCTTTGCGTTGACCAAACACTGCACCTACTGAATAGTCGCTTGCACCACACATAACTTCAAACATTTGATACCAGTCCAGTGGACGACAATAGGTGCCTATACTAATTGCTGCTTAATTTTCAAAAATGCTTCCATACAGGCAGCATCAAACATAAACTTTTTATTTTTCTCCAATAGTGAGCAGAGAGGTTTTGCAATTTTTGAGAAATCTCAGATGAATCGTCAATAGAAACCTGCATGATCGAGAAAACTCCTTATTCCTTTAACATTATTAGGTAGGGGTAACTTCTCAATGATCTCTACCTTTGCCTTGTCCAATTCGATGCCCTGAAAAGAGATACGATGTCCGAGGACAATACCTTCAGTTGCCATGAAGTGGCATTTCTCCCAATTTAGTACCAGATTAGTGTACTCGCATCGCTTTAAAACTCTAGCTAAATTGTCAACGCATTTATCAAAAGTGTGACCATAAATAGAAAAGTCAGCCATGAATACCTCCAACTAGTCTTCAATCATATTTGAAAAAATCGCCATCATGCACCTTTGAAATGTGGCTGGTACGTTGCATAGACCAAATGACATTCACCGAAAAGCAAAGGTACCAAACGGACAAGTGAAAGTTGTTTTAGATTGGTCTTCCGGCGTAATTGCAATCTGGTTGTAGCTAGAATGACCATCAAGGAAGTAGTAATAGGCTCTACCAGCAAGCCTATCCAGCATCTGATCAATGAAGGGAAGTAGGAATTGATCTTTTCTTTGCGGCAGCATTCAAACGACAGTAATCTATGCAAACCCTCCAACTTGTAGCAATGCGAGTACGAATTAATTCATTCTTGTCTTTACTTACCACCGTAATACCACTCTTCTTTGGAATGCATTGGACTGGGCTCACCCATGTACTATTAGAAATTGGGTAAATAATGCCTGCATCGAACCATTTGATGATCTCCTTTTTAACAACTTCCTTCATTTTTTCATTTATCCTCCTTTACTGCTCAATTGACTGCTTTCTTTCATCCTCCAACCTGATTTTGTGCATGCAGAAAGAGGCACTAATGCCTTTGATATGCACAATGCTCCAAGTGATAGCACGCTTGTGTTACTTCAATATTTACATCAATTTCTCCTCTTGACTTGTGTTGAGATTTGCGGAGACAATTACTGGTAGGGTATCTTTATCACTAACGAAAACATACTTTAAATGTGTTGGCAATGGTTTCAACTCCAAGGTCAAGGCTTCTTCAACAGACGGCTTAAATACAAAGGCCTTTCTATTGGTCAGATCTAAGGATTCCATCTGCCAGTCATGTCTAAGCTCAACAATATTTGCTTCATCCTTGTGGTCGCAATCAGTCAGAAAATTATCTTCAATTATCGCCACAAGTTTTTCAAAAGCTGCTGTACTACGCTCATTAAATTCTTTCGCAATTAATTCGTCGAGTATATCAATATGGTGACATTCCTCTTTACTCTTGCAAGGAATTGCTTAAAAAACTCTGAAGGTAACGTGTTCATCATTATGTCGCATAATTAGCTTGCCTTTGAATACATATATAAGTGCAATCCTTAGCAAGAAATGGGCGTCCCAAGATTATGGGCACCTCCTTATCAGCTTCGCAATCAAGAATAATGAAATCTGCTGGGAACATAAATTTATCTACTTGGACGAGAACATCTTTGATTCGCAAGCTACAATGTCACTATAGTGGGCTTCATGTGACCAATTCCCAATTTCCAGAATGTTGATAGTGGCACAAGGTTGATGCTTGCTCCTAAATCAAAGAGAGCTTTTCTTAAGTAATGATTTCCAATAGAGCACAAAATTGTAAAACTACCAGGATCTTTCATCTTGGGTGGTAATTTATTTGTCAACACAGCGCTGCAGCTTTCTGTGAGCGCAATTGTCTAGATGTTGGTTAACTTCTTTTTCTTGGATAAGAGCTCATTCATAAATTTTCCATAGCTACGAATCTATACAAGAGCATCGATAAGAGGTATATTAACATGTAATTGTTTCAAGGTGGCCAAAAACTTCTAATATTTTCTGTCATTTTCTTTTTCCTTAAATCTTTATGAAAACGGAAAAGGAATTGAAACATTAGGTTATCGTGACATAAACGGCTGCGTCAACAATTTTGTAGGTCGAATGGTTAGCATGGGAGTAATAACTGGTGGCTCCTCTTCATTTAGCTCTACTGCATGTACAACTTTTCCTCGTTGCTTTGCTTCATTTGCATCGATAGGTTTTGTATTAGAATTGTTACTTTGTTCAACAGTTTTCTTTCTACTCCGAAGAGTAATAGCTTTGCAATGCTCCTTCCCTTTTTGATTTGGATTTTTAGTATCATTAGGTAAGGCACTTGGTGGTCTCGTGCTCATATTAGAAGCTAGTTGTCCTACTTGTGCTTCTAACGCTCGGATGGAAGAAGAATTTCCTTGCACAATAACTTCAGTTCTTGTGATGTGTTCACGCATCAGAGCTTCCAAGGTAGCTAATAGATCAGCTTGTGGTTGAGAGTACTGCTGTTGCTATTGCTAATATTGTCCTTGCATATTCAGATTTAGCATTGCATTCTGCTGTGGCTACATACGAGCATGTGGTTGCGTCTGATCATGAGGTGTATGCGTCTGAGGACTGTGGCTATAGTTTTGCTGCTGTTGATTATAACTCCCCTGTCAAAAATTTCCTTTGCTTGAGGAATTTCCAAATCGAAATGTGGATGCATTTAGATTTCCCTAAGGTTTTTGATACCTTATTTAAAGTATTAGCACTATCACTTTAGCCTTTTCTTTTCTTGATTGATTCCTGATAACATTAGAAAGAACCATTGATTTCTCCTTACATATAGTATAATTTGTTCCCATTTGATCATCTTTAGCACACATTTTTAGTATTTTTAACTTATTTATTACATTTTCTAACTTAATAAAGCTTAGCATAATTACTTTTAAATTTATCATGTTTTTATTGCTAATGTCACTACATTAGTCTATTTAATATTGTGCTAGAAATGTCACTGCAGGAACTTGTCCAGAAGTATCAATACATGAAGGTGTCCAGAGTTGTCATTGCATAAGAGGATTTAAATTGCAGCCAGAACTGTCGCTGCACTTGACAGCTGTCTGGTTAACACACCAGAAATGTGTGAGTCGTACAATTGGTAGAACCAACTTGTACAACCAAAGGATGTTACATCTGGAAGGTAGGAACTTGTACTGTGGAGTTGCTGTTAAATAATGAAGAGAAGGAGAGAGAGAAGGGAATTTCGCTTGGCTTTTCGGGAGACTAAATTTCTTCTTCAACATTTCTTCAAGCTGGCATCCATGGCAACTTAAATTCCTGAGGGCAACCTGACGTTGACGAGAACGTAGTCTTGCTCCTGACGAGGAGCATCCTAAGTGCGATACTAGAGGAGTGTAAGAGAGTGATTCAAGTAAACTAGGTATAGGATACTTCAATTTATTTTGTTATTTCTCTTGCTTAACACTGATAAGTATTTATAATTGAGTTGTATGGAAGTATAATTTTATTTCAGATCTTAATGATATCTATTTCAATCTTTCCTTTATTGTTTATCTTTGGATTTAATTGTTTGACCATGGATGTGTGGTTACAGTCATTGTCACTGGAAAATGCAGCGACAAATTAAGCTAACAAGCAAGACAACGGAAGTTGCTTGAGGATCGAAGGAATTCAGTCCACTTGTTCTTGAGTTTATTGCATTTCCAACACTAGAAGGTGTGGTTAGTGCGATTATTTGAGTCTTTGATAAATAGGGAAGTTAATGTTGGTAGATTTCATTGTTCTTATTTGTAGTGACAATTTATTTGTTATTAACCTTGTCATCACATTTAGCTTTATGCCAACTCTTCTACTCAGGAAATCATATTTGTAGTGTCTCGTCTGGAAGTAGGAAGTGAAGATGGAAATACAGTCCAAATTTTCAACGCATTTCCTGACGAGAAATTGTTTGCTGTCGACACATCTCCATGGTATGCGGATGTAGTCAATTACTTGGTATGTGGAACATTACCCTTGGGTGCAACAGGCCACAAGAAGGAAAGGTTTCTTTGTGAGATCGAGAAATATTACTGGAATGAGCCATACCTATTCAAGGTATGCAATGACAATATTATTAGGCGTTGTGTTCCAGAAGAAGAAATGCTTTCAATCTTGAAGAATTGCCACGATGCCCCTTATGGAGGTCATTTTGGTGGGATAAGAACTATTGCTAAGGTGCTTTAGTTAGGATTTTATTGGCCTACATTGTTTAAAGATGCCCACAATTTTGTGCAACAATGTGACAAATGTCAACGCACTGGATCAATATCTCGATGCAATAAGATGCTACAACAGCCAATTATAGAGGTTGAGCTTTTTGATGTCCGGGGTATGGATTTTATGGGACCATTTCCAAGTTTGTTTGGAAATGATTATATCCTTGTTGCTGTTGACTATGTGTCAAAATAGGTGGAGGCCTTGCTGTCTCAAAGGATGATCTTAGGATTGTGCTCAAATTTTTCACAAGCACATACTCACTCGTTTCGGCACACCTAAGGCATTGATTAGTGATCAAGGCACTTAGTTCCACTATAATCAAGTTGCAGCTGCATTGAAGCGGTATGAAGTTAACCATTGAATGGCAACCAGATATAATTCACAAACCAATGGCCAAGTCGAATCTCCAATCGACAAATCAAAAAAATTCAAAAATATTCTTGAAAAAGTGGTGAACCCATCAAGGAAGAATTGGTCTTCTAGGTTGGATGATGCATTGTGGACGCACAGCATATAAAAATCCACTTGGAATGTCGCCATATCAAATTGTGCTTGGTAAAGCATGTCACTTGCTTGTAAAATTAGAACATAAAGCCATTTGGGCAATCAAGTAAGTGAACATGGACTATGAAGCTACTGAAAGAAAAGAATGTTGTACATTACTAAACTGGAAGAAATTTGATGCAATGCTTATGAAAATGCCTCAATCTATAAGGACAAGACTAAGCACTGGCACGACAAAATCATTTTGCAGTGATAATTTACTACGGGTCAACTGCTGCTATTATTATTTCGCGACTAAAATTGCACCTAGGTAAATTGCGCTCATGATGGTCTGGTCCATTCGAGGTTGTCGATGCATTTCCTCATGGTACGGTAACAATTAAAGACATAACTGATGGGCACAAATTTAAGATCAGCAAACAAATCATGACATTGAAAGTACCTATTCCCCAACCGTTGGATCAGTTTGAAAAAGGGCAATCCGAGTAGAAGCATTTATTGGATGCAAACTGATTGTCCTCTCAATGCAGTATAAAAGAGCATGACTCTCCATATTCACTTTTCGTTCCCTATAAAGCAATTCACTGTGCCGATGGTGTTACTAAAAAAAACCTCCATTGCTACTGAAACTTTTCTTCAAAGCTCTCAAATTTTTTTCGCTCTGTACTACCTTTGCTACCAAAAATATATGGCCAAAACTTGAGCCATGAAAAAACCATCAGAATTTGTTGTAGAATCCTCCTACATTACTGTGGTGCGAGAAATAGAGTATCACCCATCTAGGGAACTAGTGGTGTTCCTGACCAAGGCAGCGAAGGAACGCTTCTAAGACAGCATGCTGAAGCGCAATTGTCATCCTGAGTAGGGTTTTCAATTGTCGAAACATTAAGATCAAGGGAAGCAATTTAATAAAACTATTGTGAGAATGCATTGGGAAACCTTTTACACCCATCCTGGAGGATATTCACCATCTCTTGTGAGAGAGTTCTACGCAAACCTGATTGACAGTGAACAAGAGTTCATCTTCGTTTGTGAAGGGTTGGTACCTTGGGGTGCCTCCCACTTTAATACTCTCTACAACATCACTGTGGAAGAAGATGAGCACATGGCCTTCCTAGAAGAACTCACAAAGGAGGGTGCTAACATTCTGATGCAAGATCTTTACATAGAAGGAGTGGTGTGGACGGGTAACAATCCGAACAACTACACCATACACTGTCACTTCCTAACATTATAGAGTAAAGTCTGGTTTCACTTCATTAATTGTTGTCTCATGCCTTCTACTCACAACATAACAGTCACTTTGGATCAGATGTGTTTAATCCACTTGATCATCAAGGGGAGACAAATTGATGTAGGTGCAATTTTGTACCAAGAAATTACGAACTATTGTGCTAGGCAGATAGGTATTCTGGGGTTCCTTTCATTAATCATGCAGTTGTGTCAACAATGAGGAGTGATGCCTGGTGAGGGAGAAGAAATGTTGGACAATAAAGGACTTATTAATGATGCTTAATTTGAGCACATGACTCGAGGGAAGGACACTCTTGTTGTGAAGGAAGCTGAATCTAGGAAGAGAAAAGCCAAGGCAAATATTGAAGAAAAGAAGGCTAATCTCACCATGGATCCCACTTTATGGCGAAAGGTCAAAGAGGTAAAAAAGATTATTGACATAATTAACATTCGATAGATAAAACTTGTCGACACAATCCAGGATATGAAAAGGTCGCAAAACCTATTCTATGCCTATACCTGGCCATGGAATAGTGCCATTGTCACTACACTGCGCCATATGAGAAAAGTGCCTCTACTAGAGTTCCCTATCTTCCCTTAGATCATCAGAGAAGCTACACCTCCAAATGTGAAGGCTACATCAAAAGGAAGGGACAAATCAGTAGTATCTCCGTAAATGGTCCATATTTTTTATGATGAACGGGAGGTGAATTCGAAGGAAACAGAAGACTGCCTCTGAAACATTGCTAACCTACTTGAGGATGACTTTTCTACTAGCCCAGAGGCTACTATGGATGAGAAGGAGTCAATGCTAATGAAGGGAACACACCACTAAAACCTATGGAGACAGAAGAGGAAAAAGAAGAGGAAGAAAAAGAAGAAAGCAGAGAAGGACCAAATGTCGCGACAAATTCGGTTGAGGATTTGTCAACACACCTGAAGTTGTGAGTGCATCTTTTGATGATTTGGCGCCACCTAATGCGAGTCAAGCGGAGGCTGTTACTTTTAGTAATGAGGATTACAATCCTCTAGCCATGGTGCTTTATACTGCACCTCTTGTTTAAGTACACCCATCTGATGTCACGGTCGATGATGTCAGGGCGTAGCTAAAGGAACGAAAGAGGAAGTACGCCAAAGACAAGAAGCTCTGCAAGGAGGAGCGGAAGCACAAGAAGAAGACCAATGTAGCCACATCTTCGGCTGTAACAAATTGAGTTAGTTTTTATTTCAGTTCTTAGTTTTAGTTTTCAGACATATCATGTAGCTGTAATGTAATTGTCACCACATTTTATTTGTCATTACATTTTTATTGTCATTGCATCTACATTGTCATTGCATTTCCATATATCATTGTAAATAAATGTCAAAGCATTAGGGATAATGTAGACTTTAAGTTTTGGGGGAATGTATATGGACTGGAAATGCAATTGCACCCACATTTTAAAAATTTGTCCTTTTGAGTCTAATGAAGCATGAATGGTTATTGAAAAAGTTCTTGAATTTTTTTTCATTTGACGCTTAATGCTTGAATCATGTGAATTATTAATGAATGAGTTGGATGAATTTGATTGAATGTTGTATCCTTAGTTCTTGGCTGAATGACTTAGATTGCATTACTAATGGATGAATAGAATCATTCTTTGAATCTTGAATGAATCTGCCATTTACAACTAACTATATATATAGTTATGAATAAAAGACACTCCAATGTGAGTGTATTATGAACTATCAAGGGGGAACACTCCAATTCAAGTGTTTGAAAAAGCAATTTAGCCAAAGCCTGTCACTGCAAGAGTGTGTGTCGGTGCAATTACATACTCTCTAGGGGTTTGTTGCACCCCATCATTACTTCTCAAGAAGAAGAGTATAATAATGCAATAACAACTCTCAATCACATAAAAAAAGGGAAAAGAAGAAAAAATATCTCTCTCTCTCTATATATTACTATACAATAAATGTTGGTTTAGTAGAAATAATTTAGAATTTAAAGATAATGCTAGCATTTATGAAGTTGCTTTTTTAATTACTCATACTTATGAATTGTCGGCATAATATTCTGTCATTTGAATGTGATTCATTCATTAGGATATTAGATGATTCAAGTTGCTAGAATGATCATTGCCTTGATAAAATTTTTGTTATAACCTTGCTAGTTCTTGTTTTACTTGAGGACAAGTAAAAACTCAAGTTTGGGGTGTGATAACATTAGAAAGAACCACTGATTTCTCCTTAGTTATAGTATAATTTGTTCCCATTTGATCATTTTTAGCATACATTTTTAGTATTTTTAACTTAGTTATAACATTTTATAACTTAATGAAGCTTAGCCTAATTTCCTTTAAATTTATCATACTTTTATTACTAATGTCGCTGCATTAGTCTATTTAATATTGCACCCAAAAATGTCACTGCAGGAACCTATCTAGAAGTATTAATGCATGAAGGTGTCAAGAGTTGTCGCCGCATAAGAGGATTCAAATTTACGCCTAGAATAGTAGCTGCACCTAACAGCTATCTGCTTAACACACCAGAAATGTGTGAGTCGTACAGCTAGTATAACCAACTTGTACAGCTAGAGAATGTTAGATCTAGAAGGTAGGACACCTGTACTGTGAAGTTGCTGTTAAATAATGAAGAGAAGGAGAGAGAAGGGAATTTTGCTTGGCTTTTTGGGAGACTAAATTTTTTCTTCAACATTTCTTCAAGCTGGCATCCATGGCAGCTTAAATTCCTAAGGGCAACCTAACATTGACGAGAAGGTAGTCTTGCTCCTGACGAGGAGCATCCTAAGTGCGATCCACGAGGAGTGTATGAGAGTGATTCAAGTAAACTAGAAATAGGATACTTCAATTTATTCTGTTATTTCTCTTGCTTAATGCTGATAAGTCTTGATAATTTGAGTTGTATGGAAGTACAATTTCATTTAAGATCTGAATGATATCTATTTCAATCTTTCCTTTACTATTTATCTTTGGATTTAATTGTTTAACCATGGAAGTGTGATTGCAGTCATGTGACTGGAAAGTACAATGACAAATTAAGTTAACAAGCAAGACAATGGAAGTTCCTTGAGGATCAAAGGAATTCAGTCCACTTGTTCTTGAGTTTATTGCATTGCCAACACTGGAAGGTGTGGTTAGTGTGATTATTTGAGTCTTTGATAAACAGGGAAGTTAGTGTTGGTAATATTTCATTGTGCTTGTTTGTAGCAACAATTTATCTGTTATCAACCTTGTGATCACATTTAGCTTTATGCCAACTCTTCGACTCTAGAAACCCTATTTTATTATCATTACTGTACTTCTTAATTTTTTCAATATTGCTTCGACAAATTAATCTCATTCTTTCACTGCATTTCTTATTTTATTGCTTCAACACTTAACATCACGATCTCTCTTGTTTTAAATTTTCTTTGCATTGACAACTATAAACTCAAGCAACCATCCCTGTCAGATTGATATCCGATAGACTTACATCTATCTATTATACTTGCATCGACAATGTTCGCTTCCAAAAATTGCTGTGACGTTCATAGCGCGATCAATTCCTCTTCTCGTTCACGACGTCTTCTTTTATAAGAGCTTTGTCACACCATTCACATTGCCAGATCCAGATTTCTAAGGGACCTTCTAGTGCCTCCCTAGATCCTTCTAGTGCACAACAATAATAGAATCGGCTTGCTTCAGCAAAATATTACAAGTTTGGTATTGCTAGAGCGTTTAACAACAAAGTCCTTCTATTGCTTTCGCTCGCCAACAGTGTTTCTCTAATGGGTTTCATACTCCTTCTTCTTCCCTGCATCCAATCACCACACATACCAAAAAGCGTAACATTGCCACAACAAAAGGGTAAAACATATAGAATTTTTCATTAAGGCTCAATAGACAAAAATACATTAAAACACTACTAATGCTATGACAATTTACTTAAGAACAATCAAATAACTCAAGCAAGAGTTTGTTATATAACTCCTTTTAAAGAGTTATTAGCAAGTTGTGAAGGAAGAAGATGAGCTGAAGATTGATAAGAAAGGTAAAGTTTGTGATGTGAGTCAAAATGTTATGACAAAATCTTGTCAATAGTCTGAAGGAAGGGCGCCACCCTCATTTCCTCAACGATTTAAAAATCAAATCAAGATGTTCAATTTAGAATGTTTTGGAGGTCCTGAAGTGGTTGCATACCAATATACCTCTGGTGGAAGCATTAGAGCAAATGCCCAATTATGTCAAGTTCATAGAAGATATTTTGTCGAAAAGTGTAGATTGGTCAGTTTGAAACAGTTGCACTTACTGAAGGGTGCACGACAATGTTGGTGAACAAATTGCCGTCAAAATTGAAGGATCTAGGGAGTTTCACTATTTCCTATGCCATAGGCAATAATTAAATTTGTAGAACATTATGTGATTTAGGTGCTAGTATAAATTAGGAAATTAGGAATTGGAAAAGCGAGACCTATGATAACTCTTGAAAAGATTTATATAACATACTTTTGGTAGAACTTTTTGTCTGTTCTTAAGTAAATTTGTTACAGCATTAGTAGTGGTTTTTTATATATATTTTTCTTCGGAGTTGTGTTGTGCTTAAGCGACAAATTTCATATATTTTACCCTTTTGTTGTAGCAATATTACGCTTGTTGGTATTTGTTATGAGATGATGTAGGAATGATGATGAAGAAGGAGTATGAGATCCAATAATGAAGGATTGTTAGGGAACGGAAGCAACAATAGGTTGTCACTGCTAAACATTTTTGCAATACCAAGCTCGCAAGATTCTGCTATAGCAAGCTGCTTTTATGGTGGATCTGCATTAGAAGGATCTAAGATGGTAATAGAACGCACCTAGAAATCTGGATCTGACAATGTGAAATGTGTGGCAAAGCTTCTATAAAAGCATCACTTGGGAGAAGAAATGGGAATTGAATGAAGCATCGCAAAGGTTGAGTGCTAGAGAAAAAATACTTTGAGAAGAGGAGAATCAGGAGAGTCACACAGTAGATCGAAAGTACAGAGGTAGAGTTGACAGCCAACACTAAGAGCGAAGCTTCGATGAAGCCAAGCTAACCACCTGAGCCAAGATTCGTTACTATAGCAATGCGAAACAGAACCGAGCAGTGAGTTTGATGTTCTTTGTGCGTCTCAACGGGAGTACTCTTGATTCTAAATGAATGTCAAAATGTTAGAACAAAATTTTGCGCCCTTTAACTAACCATTTAAGGGTTGGATTTTTTTAGATCTTTAATTACTGATTTTATTAATGTTATTTGAATCTTCTTCTAATGAATTTCTTCACTTGTGTTATGTTTTTTGTTCTTAATTCTACATGCTAGCTATCATAAACATAGGCTCTTATTTTGCATGTGCACAATCTCGACTGAAAGCAAGACAAATTTGCTGGAGCATAATTAAGTGCGGTGAGCAGGTGTCAAGAGATATCTGTAATGACTCTAGACATAGAGTGAGTTCATTAAGAGTGAGATAAGTCTTTGTTTGGACAATTAATTGTACAGACACATAACGTGGATTAACTGTAAAAGTTGCTATGACACTGCAAGCCATTGCTTAGTCGTTCTAGGAAATTTGTAAAAGCAGAGATTCGTTATAGCATTCCTAGATCTGGAATTTAAATCTGATAGATTTGAGGTTTAACGATCACAACTTCATCTTCTACTTAGATCTTGCCAATCATTTTTACTAAGATTGATAAGTACTTAGTATATAGGATGCCTTGCTTGTTTGTTTAATCCATTTATTGTTTTTACTTTGTTATGACACACAATATGCAATCACAAACCTATATGTTATTACATTTACCTTGCTTGCACAATTCTTTTGTCAACAGTTTAAAGGTTTTCTTCTGAATACCAATCTCTCTGTGGGTACAATACTCTACTTATCACTTAATTACTTGAACATCGTGTACACTTGTGCATTTGCTACAACAATATTATTTTACATGCAACAACCTACGATGGTTGAATTGTAGTTAACGGATGGATCGTATGCTCATCCTTGAATTTATTTGATCGTACTTTTAAAGTGCTAAACCTTCTACAGAGGAACCTCCGATACTTGAATTAAAACCTTTGTCGTTACATTTGAGATATGCATATTTAGGATATGACAAAAAATTTCCAATAGTTGTTTCCGCAGGGTTAACGAATGATCAGGAAGTTCAGCTACCGGAAGTTCTTCGTAGATCTAAGAAGGCATTGGGGTGGAACTCTTACCCTTAAGCATAATATCTTTGCAATGCTCTTTCCCTTGCAAACTTGAATTCTCCGTATCACTTGGCAGTGCTCCATGAGGTCTTCAACTCATTGCATTCGCAATTTGGCCAACTTGATTCTCTAAAGCTCTTAAAGATGCAACCTGAATTTGAATAACAATGTCATTCTTAGACATGTATTCTTTTAACAAATTCTCAATAGACGAGAATACTCAAGTTTGTCGTTTATTTTGCTTTGGCATTTGTGACTCATATCCAAGTACTTTGTCATTTGTTTGCCGGACAACATTGCTCAAACTTTCTACTCCTTGATTATTACTCAAACTAAAATTTGGATGTTTCCTCCAACCTTAATTATAAGTGTTAGAATAAGGACAATTATTACCTCTATTGAAATTACCCATGTAGCAAACAGATGTTGGATTCGATGGGCACTCTTCAAATTCATGGCTGTGTCCACAGTACATACACATTGCCTCAGCAATCTTCACCTCCCTAGCTAATCTTCATCTCTGCATAATTTTAATCCTATTAGCTAATGAAGATACTTTTGTTGTAGGCGATGTTATGGCATCAAGTTCCATTGCTCCTACATTTCTCCTACCATCCCCTAGCCTTGTCGTAGAATACTAATAATCATTATTGGTAATTCTTTCCAAAATCTCATATGCCTCTTTGTATATTTTATCAAGCAACATACCATTTGTCGACGGATTCACTACCATCCTCGTGTGCGTATTCAAACCATTATAGAACATCTCCATTTGTGTCCAATGCAAAAAACCATGCATTAGGCATTTCCTAAGCAAATCCTTAAATCTTTCCCATGCCTTATAAAGCGTTTCATCCTCTAACTACCTAAACAAAGTAATGTCATTTCTCAACTCAACATTCATATTAGGTAGATTATACCGTAGAAAAAATCTCTAGCAAAGATCATTCCATGACGATACTGTCCCTGATGGCAAAGCATTAAACCATGCTCTGGAATGATCATGCGGTGAATAAGGAAACAATTTTAATCTCAAGGCATATTTGGCATATTTAGGAACACCTTATTGTCAAAACGAATCACATACCTCCAAGAATAACCTCAAATGGAACCTTGGATCTTCCGTATGCAAACCTCCAAATTGCCTTATAGTTTGTAACATCTGGAACATTACCGGCTTAAGCTCAAAATGCAAAGCTTGAATTTGTGGCCTAACAATGTTCGACCCCAAATCATCAAGAATAGGCACTACATGCTCTCTAATCGGTTGATCTCTATCATCAATTATTTGCATATTAGTAACTTCTCCATTGCCAAGTCTTTCCATCTCTCAACTCTCTTCTTCTTCTTCTTCTTCTTAAAGTCTTCTCCATTTCTCGATCAAACGGCAAATCTCTTGAAAATCTTCTTTCATGCACTATGGAAAAATTATGAAAAAACACAAAAGAAATAGAAAAATTAAAATAAAACAAAAATAAAACAACTTAACAAAAATCTTACTAAAATAAATTTGATCCCCGACAACAGCACCAAAAACTTATTGCAAGTAAAAGTGTAATGTTATAGCAAATGTGCAAGCGTAATTATAGTGATAAGTAGAGTATCATATCCATAGGGATCAACTTTTAGTGAGATTTCTATTATGTTGTTAGAAAAGAATTGTTATGACAAATGATTGTTGTGACAAATGAATAAAGAATAATTTGTAGCAAGAAATAAATATACTAAGTACTTATGAAACCTAGTAGAAATAATTGGCATGATCTAAATGCAAGACTTAGTTGTCGATTGCTATGACTAGGAATCCTTAGACTCTAAACTACTGACCTACAAATGCTATGGCAAATCATAGCTTTGTAAACTGACCAGAATGATTAAGCTATGACTTACCTATGTCGAGGCAATTTTTAAGGACAATTCATATTATATGTTTATATCATGAATCTTCCAATACAACTTAAAATACTACTTATGAACATGCTCTTTTTCTAGAGTCTCCTATAGGTATCTTCCGAATTGTCTGCTCATAACACTGAATTTTGCTCTAGTAAACCTAACATTTTCAGTATTAGATTATGCACATGACAAACAGTGCTTATGTCTAGGATTTTGCCTGCATGTATATTTAACAAATAAATAATAGAATTCAAGTCAAACAACTTAGCAAAATAAGATTAAACACACATTCATAGAAATTATAGAATAAAATCAAAATCATCCAACTGATCTGCCAATTTTATACCTACCAGATTGAACTAGTTTTCACACTTGAAGAGCTTGAAACCAAGTATTTTCCTTATGTTTTTTTAGGATTTAACTTAGATTTCTTGTTTGAATGTCGTTTTATTGTCTTTAAGGTCGATTGAGGCCTAAAGGTTAGCTAATGAACTTTGTAAGTGTGCAGGAGACCATAAGAAGTTGTAACAATAGGAGACGGATCACTTTGTCATGACATAGGCTGAGCTACGTCGCAAACAAGGAACCATACTTGAAGATTTTGAAGATTAAGTTTTTTGCCACGACATACATGGGTTATGTCACGACAATGCCTGCAGGATAACACTTCACATGGATTCTGATGTCTTTGCCATGACTCAAGTCCTAGTGTGTCGCGACATCGACCTCTGAATGTGGATTCTACACCGAGTGAAGGGCATTTCAATCTTTACAATGCCACTTAAACATGACGGACAATAGCAGACCTAGGGTTAAGGAAAACAACCGGCCAAGGCTATAAATAGGGCCTTTAGCATTAGGTTTAAACACACCATTCACTACTTTTAGTTTTTAGTTTTATTTTGTGTTTTAGTTTGAAACAAGATTGTAGAACTTGCATAAACGTTCAAGGAATTTTTTCTGACAGATTGCGAATACAATTCAAGTTTCTTTTTCCTTCTTTTATTCAATTATATGTTTAAGTTTATATTTGTGTTTATGATGATCAAGAAACCATGAGGAGCTAATTCCATTTTGGGGAATTAGGGAGTGGAAGTATGACTAGTTAATTATTGTTTAAATAGGGATTTTACCTTTCGAATTAGTTGTTTGAGAAAGGAAGAACATCAAACAAACACTAGGCCTGACAACTCTATAACGTCATCTAGGTGAGAATGAACCCAAAATTTATATTGCCCATTCATAAACACCTTTTCCCCAAATCGGTTTAGAGTATGACATCTAGCGATAAGTAGTCTCTATCGACTTACTATGCCGACGGAAGATTGAGAGATCCAAATAGATAAGTGACTAGTTGATTGGAGGAAAATCCCCAAAACCCAATAATTGAAGAACTCATATGAAAACAATCTAATATACCCAAAGTCGGTTATAAGAATTTCTACATCTCAAATCTCTCTTTATTTTCTATTTTATTTTATGCTTTTCAAAACCAACACTTTTATTACTCTTCATATTATAATCCCTAAAGAAAGTACTAATTAATTTTATTATTTGCGGGGATCTAATTTATCATCGCTTTATGCCTTCTTTGGTTACAATATTCGCAATACTACCAAGTGTTTCGTTGTACACACTATATTTACAACTTGACTTGTATACTTGTGGAAAGCCTAAATCTACGCTGAATGAGAGTACGTTTGTATTTCATTTTCTTTATTTAATTAATTTTGGATTATGACTCGAAGCCAAGGAAACTTGCTTGATCTAGTTTTTAACCCTGAATCGTTAATTAGACGTAATCGCAGAAACCAGTAGGCAATGTAAAACCCACCATTAGAGGAAAGAGAAGAAAGAGTTAATCTAATAAAAGATCCCGCTATTAACATAGAAAATGCTCATATACCTCTGCAACACCCTGCAAACAAGCCAATGGCGAAAGCATAACCTTGAGGCAATATTATTTACCTACTTTAGATCTAACTGAATGTAGCATTGCTAGACCTACGATCACCACCAATAACTTTGAAATAAAATCGGCTACGATTCAAGTGATTCAAAATAATTTACAATTTAGAGAGACAATGGTTGAAGATCCCTGTTTGCGTTTGAAACAGTTTTTACAGTTATGAGATACTTTTAGGTTTAATGGTATTACTGATGATGTCATTTGTTTGAGATTATTTTCCTTTTCACTAACTAAAATGTTTTTTCATGGCTAGATACGCAGGCACCTAGATCTATTACAACATGGGATGAACTATCGGGGAATTTTTTGCAAAAGTTTTTCCTAATAGGGAAAGCAATCCAAATAAGGAGAGAATTGTCTACCTTTCGACAATTCGAGGGTGACAGGTTCCAAGAAACATGGGAACTATTTAAGACATTAGTATCGAAATGCCATAATAACGGTATGCTAGAATGGATGCAGCTACAAACTTTTTACAATGGGTTGGATGCATCCGCTAGTTCTACTTTAGAAGGTGCAACAAGAGGATCCCTAATGAACCGAACCTATAATTACGCTTAAGGGCTAATAGAGAATAGGGATGAACTCCTCCTACCAATGGCCTACTGAAAGGTTCAATTATGGGCAGAAATCTACTTCGATAAAAATGATCCAAGAAGATGACAAATACCAACAATTATTTGAGAGACTAAATCGAATCAGGTTTGTTGTAGGGGCACCACCATCCCATGGAGAAGATAAGCCTCTCTATCATTATCTCGCCAATTTGAAGAAGGCCAATTATGTAAGTAGTCAAAATCACTATTCGAATACTTATAATCCGAGATGGAAGGATCACCCCAACTTTAGATGGGGAGGAAGCGAAGGGGAAACGGTAACAGTAACACACAAGCTAGAAATTCTAGTTATCAACCCCCATTTTTACAGAGATAGCTAGAGAAAGTGAGCCAAGGTGACCATATTGCGTGTGGTCAAAGATTGGACAGATTTGAAGGGGAGATCACTCTATGAGGACGGACGTAAAACAAGTGCAATCTGATTGTACTGACACTGCCAAATCTATGGTGAAGCTTGAGGAAAGAATGAACCAGTTGATTAGCATGGTGAGTGATCTTTCAAGACAAATTGTTTGAGGCATCCCTAGTAACATCGAGAATAATCCCCAATGAGAAGGTAAAGAACATGTTAAGGCGATCGAGTTAAGGTTGGGAAAAGTACTGAGTAGCCCAGAATGACTTAATGAGGGAGAAGAGTCTAAAAAGTCATGAAATTTTAGAAATCTCTTCTGACGATGACAATGAAGTCATAAAACCCAAAGAGGTGCTAGCAAAAGAGGCATTAGAAACAAAGAAAGAAATGCTTAAAGAAGAAAAGAGTGCCTCAATTCCCTTTTTGGAAAGGTTAGAAGAAAAGAAGCGACAGGACGAAGATGATTTGTAAGTTTTCTAAACCTTTTCAAATATTTAAATATTAACCTACCTTTGATTGAGTTGATAGAGAAGGTACCAAAGTACGCCAAATTCTTAAAGGAGATCATGACAAGGCATTGAAAAATCAAGGTAGGCAAGGAAGTGGAGGTAAACGCATCCTGCAGTGCTATTATCTCTAAGGTGATTCCTAAAAATTGAAAGATCCCGACAGTTTCACCATTCCAATTAAAATTAGGAATCTTCAGTTAAACAAGGCTATGTTCGATCTCGGTGCAAGTATAAACCTAATTCCTTTATCAGTATTCGAGAAACTTGGGAGTGGAGATCTTAAGAATACCCAAGTGACTTTACAACTGGCTAATCGGTCATTTGTACGATCGAGGGGAATTCTAGAGGACGTCTTAGGCCAGGTACGGTGTTTCATAATCCCTGCAGACTTTGTTGTGTTAGATTTTTTGGATGACAGGGATATTCCCATCTTGCTAAGAAGACCATTCTTAGCCACATCTCGATCCACCATTGATTTAAACAATAACAAGCTCACTATGTGTATTAATGATTAAGTTGAAACCTTCAAGTATGGGGATAAAAGTGATGAAACTAAAGAGTACAATGACCATTGTCATTTTCTCGAATAGAATAAAGGGGAAGGGAACAATCGAATTCCCTTTATCAGCAAAGAAAGAATTTAATGATTTAATGAAAGGGATCGATTAAAGGAGGTAGAAAGATCTAATGAGCCGTGGACCAAAGGGGAACAATGTTGGATCCGCTCGACAAGGGTAAGCATACCGAATAAGTCCGGTAGTAGGATTTAAAGGTAAATTGGTGGTACTAACTTATGTATATTATTGTATATTAATCTAACTTGTTTCTATTTCAACATTTAACAGAAAATAGGGGTATGTTGCGACACACTATCAGTTGTGACGCAACGAAGGTAACAGAGCTAGGAAAAAGCAAGACTAAAGCTGACGTCACAATGTGGCTACCCCGTTATCGCGACAAAGTGTACAAATTTGATAATATCAAGATTGAGGAGGATGTAGCGATGAAGCCTCAAGTAGGTCATGACAAAGATATCTCGAGAGGTATGTCATGACATCGACTGCAATTTTTGCAGAATTGACAGCTAAAGACATATTTTCCCATATTTTTACAACTTAAAACCTTAAATACTAACTCCTATAAATATTAAAACACTATTCTAACTCATCCCATTTTATTTCAACTCACAAAAATATTCAAAAAACCTAAAAATCCTTCTTTTTCCTATTTTCTCATTTCACTTTCAAGTTTCCTAGAAAGGTTAGATGTACTATAAAATAAGAACCATCATTAGGTACAAATCTTTCAAATTTCTGAATACGAATGTAGAAAATTTTTTAATGAACTTCAAGGAAAAACTTTCATTCAAGAAAGGGTTTTGACTAATTGATGGTTTTGTGCAAGGAAATCTAACCATTAGTTAGGTATCATAGATGGGAACATTTTTGGACAATCCCCACAGAACCTACTGTTAACCTTGTAGTCTAGGAACTTTATGTTGGTTGATGGTATTACAAATGACATATATTTTCTCCCTAAAATTAGGTATTAATTGTCTCTTTTGTAGCATATTTAGCATGCATAATAGGCATTAGATACTTAGTTTTTATATTTTTTAACTCATTTTTGTTTGGTTTAAATTCTTGTTATTTTTACCTCTTTTTTGCACTAATGTCACCGCAATTAGCCGATATATTGCGTCTTAAAATTGTCAGTGTAGGAACTCATCTCAGAAGATCAATGTTGGAAAAAGAATGCAACCACAAGTATAGCTTGGAATTACGACCAGAGATGTTGACTCATTGAAATATTTACTTTGTTTGAGTGAATTCAAGCCACAAGCACATCTGGAAGCACCAACGCAGTAATTTCACACGTTGTCGCCATAATTAAAGAATTCAAATCACGATCAGAAATGCAATGACAATCTACAGAGTTATAAAGATTACACCAGATCTGCGTGAGTGTACAGTTGGAATTTAACTAACTGTGATAGCTGTAATTATATCTGGATCTGAGAAGAGATGTCCAAAAATGATTCTGCTGACAAATTATCGGCGTAATTTTTAAATTGCATCGACTTTCTGCAATAGTCCAGTAAACAAATCAAATCTGCATAGCTGTCATTAACAAACTTTTACAGCTGTACAAAGTAGTTGGATCTGATAATGGAGGAAATATGCAATTTCTTGAGCTTATAAATAGAGGAAAGAAGAAGGAAGAAATCATCAAGAGTGAAGGGATTTAATTCTGAAAATTCTGTGTGAATTGGAGATTTGAGCTGGAAATCGAGGAGCTGATGAAGCAAGTCTGCAACCACTTCTGATGAGAGCTACTTGCTGCATAGTAAGAGGAACAATTAGGGAGTAGGCCTAGTAGTCTAGAGATAGTAAGCTTCATTGTACTCTTTAATTCTTCTTAAACGATGATGGATTTTGATGATATTAAATGAAAATGAGTATTTTTTAATGTTAAATCATTTTGATTCTTATTTTACACTGCTTATCTATTTATTCTTAGATCTAACTGCTTTAACCACGAGAGTGAAATTGTAGTGCATCGACATCGAGAGATATGGTGACAGGTTGGGTTAACAAGTAAGTTAGGCGAGAGATTCTTGGGACTGGAACAAAGTCTAGTTACTTGTTCTTGAATATACATCATTGCTCACACCGAGAGGTCGAGTGATTGTGTATATTTAAGTTGGGATGAACTAGAGAGTTGTTGTTGGTAAGAACTCAAAGGGACTTCATTGCAGCGACATTCCATCTATATTTTACCTTGTCGACGCATCCAGCATTGTAATTTAGCAGAATCAGTGAACCATTTTTGCCCTTCCACACTTGATCATATTTACATTTTCTTCATTTAAATATTCAGCACTCAACACTCAACACAATTGTATTTATTTTCAGTACACTGACATTTAACCTCTGAAGTTCAACTCTAATTGCATTGACATTCTTGATTATTTAAGTGTACAGATCTGACATAAATACACTGACATCAGTACTCACATTACACTTAATTGTAGTATTAGTTGCTTTGACATTTAAACATCAAGAACCTATTCCTCATGTGATCGATATCTGATAGAATTGTTCTATCAACTATACTTGCATCAACGTGTGTCCGCTTGCACATTGCTGTGATGTAAAAACACCGATCAAGTTTTGGCACCGTTGTCAGGGAATGGCGTTTGTTTGATGTTTATGCATTTATTCTTTATTATCGAAATTTTGTTTGTCGCTAACTTGTTTTATTTTTGTTGTTTACTCTTACATTTTTCTTTTAGCGAAATATGGCCAGGAACGAGGTGTATAGAACCTCTTGATGAGTGATGCTATAGAAAAGGAGCTCGATGCCATAAATGCAGAGGTATCTTCTTTGACTAATATGAGTAATTCAATGCAAAATGCTACAACAATTACTGAATGGAAATTTGCTGCAACAATTTGTAATCACTGTGGAAGCAACCATGAGTTTGAACAATGCCCATCAAATCAAGTAAAATTGTACCACATGAGGAATTTCGATCGATATGAAAATCCATATTCCAACACTTACACGTCAAAGTGGGAGCAACATCCAAAATTTTGTTGGAATAATCATGATCTTGGAAGTATAGACAATGATGATAGATCCGAGTGGACAACGTCCAATTATGATCAACATTTTTCAAAGCAAAATACTCAACAATATGAAGCGTAAGAGTTTTCATCAATTGAAAATTTACTGAGACAATGTATTTCCAAGACTGAACCTATGCTTCAGAGTGAAACTGAATCGATACGAGCTCTAGAATATCAATTTGGCCACATTATGGGTGCAATAAATTTGCGATTGCAAGAAACATTATCAGTTGATATTGAGAATTCGATATCAGAAGGGGAAGAGCATGATATGGAAATCATTCCCAGAAGTGAAACTCAACTAAATGAAGTTGTTAGAGATGCTACAGCAAAAGAAGATAATTCAAATCTCAACAATGGAAAGATGTCAGCGCAATCTGAAAAGCAAACTATAGCTGAAGAGGTTAAACAGAATATTGTAGCGACAGAATCAGATCACTTTGTTGCCACAAATGCTACAGCAAAACAGCCTTAGAAACTTGAAGATACATTGTCAAAGAAGAAAAGATTAGGAGATGTCGAAGCAATCGCATTTACTGAAGGGTGCACTGTCATGACAATTAAATTGCTCCAAGAATTTAAGGATCCTAAGAGCTTCTCAATATCCTATTCCATTAGTGATCGATATATTGGAAAGACATTATGTGATTTCAAAGAAAGCATAATTTTGATGCCTATATTCGTAATTAAGAAGTTACGGAATTTGAAAAAAAGCAAGAAAGAGTGGAAAATTTTCGGGATCGTGTAGAGAATAAAAGAGTACGAAGCACTTGAAGAAGAAGGAATAAATATTGTGTCTGCACCGATTTAGGAAAAAGTAAACACCATTGTCAACACATTAGGATTCCATTGTCAATGCAATTTTGTATAGCTGTACTGCACCTATTGACTTAGTGCTGCAAATGGACGAAGTTCATGTAGAGGAAGAAAAAGATAAAAAATAAATGTCGAGGAAAATTTAGCTGAGAAATTTGTCCCTAAACTTGAAGTTGTGGGTGCAATAACTGAAGACTTGGCGTAAGATGGAGCGAGTCAAGCGAAAGCTGATGATGAAAACCTGCATACAACATGGGAGCATTGTAATACTTTGCTACAACATTGTCCTATGTATGGAATTCAACAAGAGACTCAAATTAAGATCTTTTACAACGGTTTAAATGCTCAAACAAGAAATCTTATCGACGCATCTGCAAATGGGTCCTTGTTGGATTGCACCAACACTGAAGCTATTCGAATTCTAGAGAGAATTGCATAGAGTGATTATCAATATCCAATCTCTCGTTCTACTCAGGTAAAAACTAATCCTGGTGTTCTTGAGTTAGATGTAATTTTAGCTTTAATTGCACAAGTATCCTCTTTGGCCAACATTATAAAGAACATGAAGGGAGCAAGTGAAGTTGCTCCCATTCAGTGGCACAACAATCGGATGTCCTGACATTTTCATGTGAAATTTACAACGACATCCACAATTATGAGAATTGCCCACAACATGTTGTGAATGTGTTCTAAGTCAACAACATCAGAGGAAATTCCTATGGTAACTCATTTAACAATCGAACTCAACAACCTTTGAGGAGTCAAAATGCATTTACATATAAATATGACAATTCCTCAAATCAAGGGAGTTATAAACAAGGGAGTTACAATAACAATCAGAAACAGAACTACAATCAAAATTTTCAGGTGCGTTCACTTTCTGATCAAATGCAGGCACATAGCCGGATGCAACCACAAGAGCGAATGCAGCCATAACAGAATACGTTGCCACATATGAAAGGACAGTATCAGCAACGACAACAACAATTTTCTTAACAAAGATCAGATCCTATGGCTGCTATTGAAGTGATGCTACGAGAGCATATTTCGCGAGTTGAAGCAATAGTCCAAGTCTTATGCAGGAATAAAAAAAATAGTCTTTTTATTGACACATCATAAAGCACATCTTGTCGGTGCATTATAAAATGACTCAGCAAAACTATTTCAGCAAGGACCCTTTCCTTCTTTAATCATGCTGTTATGTAAACAACAGGGTATTATACTCAGAGATGGTGAAGAGGTGCCAGAAAATAAGAGCCCCATCAACGACATCGCAGTAGAGAGAATGACGAGAGAGCAAGAAACACCAATAGTGAAAGAAGCACCCAAGAAGAATGAGAAAGATAAGAAGAAGGAAAAATAGAATAATGTGCCCACAAACCCTCAGTTGGGGAAGAGGTTGGCTACAATGGAACTAAACATTGATTACATCGACATGCGTCAGATTCGTATTATCAGCGCATTGGAAGACATGGACTATAGACAAAATCTATTTTATGCATACACAAGAATATGGAACAAATCTATTGTTAATGCATTGAGAAGTCTAAGCCGAAATCCCCTACCAAAGTTCCCTGTCTTCCTACCTATTATTAAGGAAACTACCTCATCCTCCGACTAGCCTACTCTTGATGGTAGGCCGCAACATGTTCCCTCTCTAACAAGAATCCACATTTCAGATTACGAGGAGCACAAGGGGCATTCTAATGCTATGGAGGATTGCTATAGAACTATAGCCATATTGTTTGAAGAAGAGTTCTCGAACAGCCTTTGGGCTAATATGGCAAAGTGGGCAACTATGGTTGAGGAGGTGTATACTCTAATTGTATCCATGGGTCTGGATGCAGAGGAAGGCACCGAAAAAGACACCACTGAGCAGGAACAACTTGAAGAAGAAGTAGAACAAGAAGAAGGCCAAAAGAAGGAGAAGGAAAGAGAGGAAGAATTTGAGAAGAAGGACCTTGCAGAAAAGTTGGAGGAAAATCAAGACGATGCCCCGATAGATATCGTTGAGGATATTATCGAAGCACCCGTAAATGTGAGGGCATCCAATGTAAACGTGGCTCCACCTGAAGCGAGCCAAGCTGAGGAAGTTACTAGCAATGTTGAAGATTGTAATCATTTGGCCATAATGCCTTATATAGCACCACTTGCAGAAGTCCACCCATCAGATGTAACTGTTGATGAGGCTGCCACCCAACCAACTAAAGAGGAGCAATCTGTTGATCCGGTTGAAGAGGAAGCGTAAAGATAAGAAAATTAGGCATAAGAAGGAACGAAAGTGTAACAAGAAAAAGACCAATGCAGCCACATCTTCGGCTACGGCACACCGAGTTAGTTTTTATTTTTTAACACTTAGTTTAGTTTTCATGCATATCATATAGCTGTAGTATAATTGTCCCTGTATTATTAATGTCATTGCATTTTTATTGCCGCTACATCTACATTATCATTATTTGTGTGAAATGGAAATGCAATTGCACCCACATTTTTGAATTTTACTTGTTTCTTATGTTAATGTAAATATGCAGAATTTCAACAAAAATGTACCCACAATGTTTTTATTTTTATGCGTAAATATTGAATTGCTTGGAATGTTGATGTGTAAATTGGATGAATGTGAATGGATAGTGAGTCTTCTATTTTTGAATGAATGATTGGAATTGCTTCAGTAACGAATGGATAGTGTAAATGTTTGAATCTTGAACTAACTAACTAGTTGCAACGACATTGTATGAATAAAAGACACTCTAATGTGAGTGCATTGTGACTTTTCAAGGGAGAACACTCTGCTGCAGGTTTAGAAAAATCATCTAGCCAAAGGCTGTCATTGCAAGAGTGTGTTTTGGTGCAAATACATACCTCCTGGGGGTTTGTTGCACCCCATCGTTACTGCTCAAGAACAGAGGTAGAGTAATGCAATGACATCTCTCGGTCACTTGAAAAAGAAAAATGAGAAAAAGGAAGAAAAAAAAATTATGATAAATGTTGTATTGGTTCAAGGACGATTAGGATTCAATACATGATACTAACATTTATGGAGTTGCAGTTTTAATTATTCATGCCAATAAATTGTCAGCGCATTATTCAATAATGTGAATACAATTTGTACATTAGAATTTCAAAAAATTTAAGTTGTGAGAATATTGACTGTGGTGACATTTTTTTGCTTGTAACTTTGTTAATTTTTATTTACTAGAGGACAAGTAAAAACTCAAGTTTGGGGATGTGATGGTATTACAAATGACATATATTTTCTCCCTAAATTTGGGTATTAATTGTCTCTTTTGTAGCATATTTAGCGTTCATAATAGGCATTACATACTTAGCTTTTATATTTTCTAACTCATTGTTTTTTGGTTTAAATTCTTGTTATTTTTACTTTTTTTTGCACTAATGTCGCCGCAATCAGCCGGTATATTGTGCCTTAGAATTGTCACGTAGGAACTCATCTCAGAAGATCAATGCTAGAAGAATAAAACAACCACAAGTATAGCTTGAAATTGCAACCAGAAATGTAAATGCATTGAAAGCTTTACTTTGTTTGAGTGAATTCAAGCCGCAAACACATCTGGAAGCACCAGCGCAGGAATTTCACATGTTGTCGTCGCAATTAAAGAATTCAAATTGCGACTAGAAATGCGACGACAATCTGGAGAGTTATAAAGATCACACCAAATTTGCGTGAGTGCATAGTTGGAATTTAACTAACTCTGATAGCTGTAATTAGATCTGGATCTGAGAAGAGATGTCCAGAAATGCGGCAACATTCTGTTGACAAAATGTCGGTGCAATATAAATTGCACCGACATTTTGTAACAGTCCAGTTAACAATTTAGATTTGCATTAGCTGTTAATAACAAACTTTTATAGCTGTACAAAGTAGTTGGATCTAAGAATGGAGGAAATATGCAATTTCTTGAGCTTATAAATAGACAAAAGAAGAAGGAAGAAATCATCAAGAGTGAAGGGATTTCATTCTAAAAATTTTGTGTGAATTAGAGATTTGAGCTGGAAATCGGGGAGCTGATGAAGCAAGTCTGCAACCACTTCTAACGAGAGGTGCTTGATACAAAGCGAGAGGAACAATTAGGGAGTAGGCCTAGTAGTCTACAGATAGTAAGCTTCATTGTACTCTTTAATTCTTCTTAAATGATGATGGATTTTGATGATATTAAATTAATACGAGAGTGTCTTTTAATGTTAAATCATTTTGATTCTTATTTTATGCTGCTTATCTGTTTATTCTTGGATCTAACCACTTTAAGCACAAGAGTGAAATTGTAGTGCATCAACATCTAGAGATGTGGTGACAAGTTGGTTTAACAAGTAAGCTAGGTGAGAGTTGCTTGGAACTGGGACAAACTCCAGTTACTTGTTCTTGAATATACATTGTTGCACGCACTGAGAGGTGGAGTGATTGTGGATATTTAAGTCGGATTAAGTAGAGAGTTGTTGTTGGTAAGAACTCAAACGACATTTCATCTATATTTTACCTTGTTGACGCATCCAGCATTGTGATCTAGTAGAATCAGTGAACCATTTCTGCCCTTCTACACTTGATCATATTTATATTTTATGCATTTAAATATTCACCACTCAACACTCAACACAATTGGATTTATTTTCAGTACAATGACATTTAACCTCTGAAGTTCAACTCTAATTGCATTGACATTCCTGATTATTTTAGTGTACAGATCTGACATAAATGTACTGACATTAGTACTCACATTACACTTAATTACAATATTAGTTGCTTCGACATTTAAACATCAAGAACTCATTCCTCGTGGGATCGATATCCGATAGAATTGTTTTATCAACTATTCTTGCATCGACGTGTGTCCGCTTGCACATTTTTGTGACGTAAAAACACCGATCATTATCCTACAAGATTATATCTCTAGGACTATAGACGAAGTTAATTGGGAAACCTTAGTAATTAGAGGGATTAGTGTTAAGGTAACTGATAGCATTAGAAATGACACCTATTTTCTCCCAAAATTTGTGTATTATTTGTCTCTTTTGTACCATATTTAGCATGCATGTTAGGTATCTCATACTTAGTATTTATGTTTTCTAACTCATTTATGCTTGGTTTAAATTCTTGTTATTTTATCTCTTTTTGTGCACTAATGTCATTACATGCAGCATATATATTGGGCCTTAAAAATTGTTAGCGCAAGGATCCATCTTAGAAAATCAAAGCTAAAAAGAATCCTAAAATGCAGCTACGAATTTAGCTCGATATTGCGACTAGCGATATCGTCGCATAGGAATCTTTACTTAAAATGTGAGAATTCAAGCTGCAATCACAACTGGAAGAACCAGCGTAGGGGAAGGGCATATTGTCGTCACAATTAAAGGTTTCAGATTGCATCTAGCAATGTTGCGATAATCTGCAGATCCATGAAGAGCACACTAGATCTGTGTGAGTTCACAGCTAGAATTTAACTAAATTTGATAGTTGCAATTAGATCTAGATCTGAGATGAAATGAGGTCTACCATTCCTGAAGCCTATAAATAGAAGGGGAAAGATGGAGAAAGGTATCAAGAGGGAAGGAATTAAATCTGCAATTACTTTGTGTTTTTGAAGTTTTATTGGAGATCAGTGAGCTAACTGAGCAGACGAGCAATGACTCCTGACGAGGAACGGTTAAGGAATAGTCCTAGTAGTCTAGGGATAGTAAGATTCAGTGTATTCATTAACTCCTCTTTGGTGCAGACACAAGAGGAGCGGTTAAGGAATAGTCCTAGTAGTTTAAGGATAGTAAGCTTCAGTGTATTCATTAACTCCTCTTTTAGGCTGATGGATTATTATTAATAGTTGAATGAATATGAGAATATCTTTTAGTGTTAGATTACTTTGATTCTTATTTGATTCTTCTCATCTGTTTATTCTTGGACTTAACTACATTAAACACGAGAGTGGAATTGCAGTCTACCGACATCGAGAGATGCGATGACAAGTTAGGTTAAGAAGCAAGACAGTGAGAGTTGATTGGGATTGGAAGAGATTTTATCACTTGTTCTTGAGAGCAAAGTGTTGCCTATGTTGAGAGATGGGGTAATTGTGGGTACTTGAGTCTCAATTAAATAAAGAGCTGTAGTTGGTAATATTTCATTGGAACTTCATTGCTACAATAATTCATCTATACAATACCTTGTCGACGCATCCCGTTGCGAATTAGTGAAGTTAGTGATTCACTCCAGTTCTTCGCACTTGATCATCATTAGACTTTTCTGCATTTAAGTTTCCAAACCTTCAACAACAATTTGATTTACTTTCAATTGCATTGATAATTCCAAACCTTCATGATGTGAGCACGGTCACATCATGTTATGATGCAATTAGAAGATATCGAGATTGGCCCAAACACATGGGGCCCAAGTGCAAAATGAAACATCTCACAGGCTTGATTGATTATTGGGCTAATGTTTTTAAGGACTTTTTAATTTTATTTAAGTTTTATTTTAGTTTAATAAGTGTTTGCATCTTTCATTATGTCTTGCATTAAGTGTTTTGCATTTAATTAAGTCATTCAAAAAAGCATCTCCTATGTTTATTAAGATTGTGATTTAATTATGTCATGCATTATTAATCTACATATTTTAAATATGACATGCATTATGTGATCTGCATTTAATAAAGTCGTGCATTATGTAATGAAATCCATTAACTCTCATGATTAGTTAAGTTTGCAATATAAATAATGACATGCATTAAGTAACTTACATGTTAGTTAAATATGAATTATAAATCCTATCATGCATTATGTAACTCCCATGTTAGTTAAAGTTTGCATCATTAAATCAAGTCATGCATTTAGTAATCCATTGGTTCATTTAGTTTGCATCTTTAAACCATTCATTGAAACATTTTGTTTGTTTTAAACATGAGTTAGTGTGTTTAGTTTTAATATAAATAGGGTGTTTTAAGTTAAATAAGAATTTGAACAGGTTGCAAATGTTTAAATATTCATTTATTCTTGTCTAGGTGACTGTTCAATTCATTTTAGCTTATTGGTATGTTTAAATTATCTTAATGCATGTTTAATATGTTTTAGGAATGATTTAAGGTCACATACAAAGGCTGTTCGGTTTTGGCATGAAAAGGTTTGCACTTGGTCACTTAATTTGCTGGTAAAAGAAGAGGATGTTTTTGGTGGATTTTGGAGGTGAATAAATGCACAAAACCCATTCAAGAATCAGCTTTCAATATTGATGCATTGTGACTATTCAAATGGACTAAGAGTGACTCTTCAAATTTGATCGGTTTCAAGCACTTAATGGCCAATTCATGGCATCACAAGCAATAAAGACAATCGATTATGGAAGATGAAGGGACTAAAAACAACACCTTTAAGGACCATTAAGCTTTCATAAAGAAGATGACTTTTAAGCTAACCATGGACTGTGAAAAGACATGACCTCTCATCTACTCAAAGACAAATGAAGAGACATGACTCTTGGGCTAGCTATCATGAGTTAAATCAAATTTAAGGGTCTGTTTTTAAGTTAGTTAAATGATCGAATTTGAAGGGTCATATAGGAACTTGAAAGGTCAACTCAGGCCTATAAATTTCGTCCTAAATCACTATGTTAAAGAGGAAAAATTTGCTTGAATTTAAGTCATTTGTGAGAATATTTCTCTCTTGGTTCTTCGTTTAACTGTTCGAACTTATCAAACTTTCTTCAAAGTTTGTGGTGTTCAAAATTTGTCTTTTCACTCTGTTTACCATCTCGGGGTGTGGCGACTTCGATTCACCAAGATTCGAGTATATGGTCAAGTTTAAGCGGGTTGTAGTTTTAATATAGTCACGGTTCCTTAGAGAATTCAAGTGCTTTGAATTAATATTTCTACCTTGTGAACCATTTCAAGACGATTCTTCCAACAAGCTGTTTTTCGAATACTCAAAGTTCAGAAGCTCACATCAACTGACAATTAACTTTTATTACATTGACAATTTTGACTATTTCAGTGTGCAGATCTGATTTAATTGCGCTAATATCTTTACTCATAATATCTCTAATCTTAGTTTTAATTGCCTCGATATATAGTCATCAAGAACCCATTCCCTGTGGGATCGATATCTGATAGAATTATTCTATCAAGTATACTTGCTTCGACTTGTGTTCGCTTGTATAACTGTTGTGACATTACAAGCCGATCAAGTTGTGACGCCGTTGCCGGGGATTGGCGTTTGTTTGATGGTCATTTATGTAGTTGCAATTATTCTTTCTTACTTAATTTTTTGCTTTTACTAATCTGTTTAACTTTCTTTTGTTGATTTTCTCTTATTTTTTTTTAAGAATTGCATGTCCGCAAGAAGAAATTCTATGGATATTGTATGTTTTAACCTAGAACTCGAGAGAACACTTAGGAGGAGAAAACAAGAACAAAAGAAAATGGTTGATAATAACAATAACAACAACCTACCACCATTACTTCCATAAGATGAAGTTCCTCCAATACTGCCACAACGAATCAATAATTTACCACCACCGCCTCTATAAGAAGAATAGGTGCAGAACAGGACAATCAGGGATTTTGTTGTTCCTGTATTAGATGATTTTCAACCAAGGGTTGTAAGATCAGCCATACAAGCTGGAAACTTTGAACTGAATCCGGTTATGTTTCAAATGCTAAATTCAAATGGGCAATATGCGGGCCTACCTCATGAGTATGCACGAGAACATTTAAAATCATTTCTGATTATTTACGTATCGTTTAGCCAACATGGTGTCCTTGATGATGCCTTGAAAATGCAATTATTTCCTTATTCACTGTAGGGTAAAGCGAGAACATGGTTCTTTGGATTGTCGGCTGTATTTATTACATCTTGAAATGCGTTAGCAACGTAATTAGTTTCACGATTCAATCCACTGACAATGAATGCAAGGTTGCGCAATGACATTCAGCATATCATCAGCTGGATGATGAGAACTTACATACAACATGAGAACGTTATAAGACTCTACTTAGACATTGCCCAATGCTTGAAATTCAACAAGAGACCCAGATAAAGATATTTTATAATGGATTAAATGCTCAGACAAGGAATCTTGTCGATGCATCTACTAACGGTCCTTTGTTGGATTGCACCTACAATGAAGCTGTACGAATTCTAGAGAGAATTGTATAGAATGATAATCAATATCCAATCTCTCGTTCTGCTAAGGTAAAAGATAAATCTGGTGTTCTTGAATTAGATACTATTTCTTCCTTGAGTGCGTAGGTATCCTCTTTAGCCAACATCATAAAGAATATGAAGGGGACAAGTGATGTTGCCCCTATCCAAGTGGCCCAACAGATGGATGTGCCGACATTTTCCTGTGAGATTTGCTGCGACAACCACAGTTATGAGGATTGCCCAAAACATGCTAAAAATGCATTTTACGTTAATAACATCAGAGGATGTTCATATGGTAATTCATATAACAATGGAGCTCAACAACCTTAGGGGAATCAGAATGCTTTTAGAAATAGATATGAAAATTCCTCAACCCAAGGGAGTTATAGACAAGGGAGTTGCAAAAACCATCAACAACAAAATTTTAATCAGAATTCGTAGGTACATTTGCATCCTGATTAATTACAGGCACATAGCCAGATGCAACCACAAACGCGATTACTGCCGCAACAGAATACAATGCTACATATGCAAGGACAACACCAGCAACAACAACAACAGTTTTCTCAATCGAGGTCAGACCCTATGGCTGCTCTTGAGGCACTGATGCGAGAGCATATCACGCGGGTTGAAGTAATAGTCCAAGGCAATTCTTCTTTTATCCGAGCATTAGAAGCCTATCTAGGACAGTTAGTTTCTAATCTATGTTCAAGGTCACCAGGTACTTTGCCTAGTAATACGAAGAATCTGACGCAAAAGGGGAAGCATCATTGTAAGGCTATCACACTGTGAAGTGGAAAACAAACGGCTGAACCAAGCAGACATTCCGACCAAGAACAAGTCGATGCATCCGAATCAACGCAATAAGGAGAAGTTGCAGTTGAAGGAAACCAAGCAGAAATAAATGTGGAAGAGCTAATTGTAGTGACCTCTATGCTTACAATTCGCCTAACAAAAATGTCGATGCAACTGCCTGTATCGATGCAACCGATTATTCCACCACAACCTACTAACAGTATACCTTTGCCATTTTTGCAAAGATTTAAAGAGAATGACCATGATAAGGATTATCAAAAGTTTGTTTCTACTTTGAAACAATTATATATTAACATACCTCTTGTAGATGCTCTTGTGCAAATACCAATTATGGGAAATTTATGAAGCAGCTATTATCAAAGAAGAAAAAATTGTCAGAAATCGAGATGATTGCAGAACACTATTCTAACTAACAAGTTGCTACCAAAAATGAAAGACCCTAGCAGCTTCACAATCTCATGCTCCTTTGGAAATCATTATCTAGGTAAAGCTTTATGTGATTCGAGAGTTAGTATTAATCTCATGCCTTTGTCCACATTCAGGAAGTTAGGAATAGGATCAATGAAACCCATTACAGTGACATTGTAACTTGTGGACAGATCTCTAGCGTAACCTAAAGGCCAGATCAAAGATGTCCTTGTGCAAGTTGATAAGCTCGTGTTCCCTGCCGATTTTATAATCCTTGACTGCGAGGCAAATAAGGAAGTTTCCATCATTCTGGAGCATCCATTTTTGGCAACGAGACACACTCTTATTGACGTTTTCAAGGAAGAGCTTGTCATGCGACATAATGACGAACATGTGACCTTCAGTGTCTTTGAGGCATCTCTGTTCAAGGGTAAAGAGAAGTGTCACCACATTGACGTTCCGAATGAAATAATTATGGAAGAGTTCAATGAACGGAGTTCAGCAGTTTTAGATGAAGATGCAGTGACATCCGTTGATGAAGTCCTAGCTGAATGTGACTACAATGCTGAGGTTAATAATTGTAAGTTGAGACAGAATTGGAATTGGAATCTTTAGATTTGTCTAATAGGACGATCCCCATGTTTAAACCGTCGACTGAACAAGGTCTTACCTTGGAGTTGAAGCCATTGCCAATGCATTTGAAATACGTCTTTCTGGGTGACAATGAAACATTACCAATAATTGTCAGCGCAACCCTCAACGCAACGCAAGAATAGAAGCTCATCGCCATTTTGAAGGAGCATAAAAGAGCTATAGCCTAGAGCATTATAGATCTCAGAAGAATCAGTCCCTCTTTTTGCAAGCATAAGATCAGGTTGGAAGATGAGGGGAAACAATCCATTGAGCAACAGGGACGACTCAATGAGAAGATGAAAGAAGTAGTGAAGAAGGAGATTATCAAGTGGCTAGACGAGGGCATCATTTACCCCATTTATGATAGCAATTGGGTGAGCCCTGTCTAATGTGTGCCGAAGAAGAGTGGTTTCACAATTATGAGCAATGACAACAACGAGTTGATCCCTACTCGCATTGCAACTGGTTGGCGAGTATGCATGGATTATCGTCAACTGAATGCAGCCACAAAGAAGGACCACTTTCCACTACCTTTCATTGATAGGCTAGCTGGTAAAGCCTATTATTGCTTTCTAGATGGCTACTCTGGATACAACCAAATTAACATTGCACCGAAAGATCAAGCGAAGACCACGTTCACATGCCCATTTGAGACCTTTGCCTTTTGACGTATGCCATTTGGATTGTGCAATGCACCAGCCACATTCTAGAGGTGTATGATGGCTATATTCTCGGACATGATCGAGGATTCTTTAGAGGTATTCATGGATGATTTTTTAGTTTATGGGTAAACTTTTGACCAATGCTCTGACAACCTGGCGAAAGTTCTGAAGAGATGTGAGGATAAAAATCTAGTTCTGAATTAGGAAAAATGCCACTTCATGGCAACTGAAGGCATTGTCCTCGGCCATCGCATATCATGTCAGGGCATTGAGGTAGATAAAGCAAAGGTTGAAATCATCGAGAAATTGCCACCGCCAACTAATGTTAAGGGAATAAGAAGCTTTCTTGAATATGCTAGTTTCTATAGGAGATTTATTAAACACTTTTCCAAGATTGCTAAACTGTTATGCTCATTGCTAGAGCAGAATAAAATGTTTGTGTTTAATGACACCTATCTCAATGCATTCATCACAATAAAGAAGCAGCTGGGTACAAGCTCCAATTATCATCACACTGGACTGGACGAAACTATTTGAATTAATGTGTGACGCAAGTGATTTTTCTATAGGAGCTGTGTTGGGTCAACGCAAAGAAAAGGTATTTCATTCCATTTATTATGCTAGTAAAACTTTGACTGAAGCTCAAGTCAATTATACAACTACTGAGAAGGAATTGCTAGCAGTAGTTTTTGCATTCGACAAGTTTTGTTCATACCTTTTCGGCGTAAAAATTATAGTGTACACAGACCATTCTGCATTGAGGTACCTTTTTGTGAAGAAAGACGCCAAATCGAGATTGATTAGATGGATCCTATTGCTACAAGAGTTTGATGTTAAAATCAAGGATAGAAAAGGATTTGATAATCAAGTAGCTGACTACCTATCTCGACTGGAAGTTGGAAGTGAAGATGGGAATAAAGTCCAAATTGTCAACGTATTTCTAGACGAGCAGTTATTCTTTGTCGACGCATCACCTTGGTATGCTGATGTTGTCAACTATCTTGTATGTGGGAAGCTACCCTTGATTGCCAATGGTCACAAAAAGATCAGATTTGTATGCGATGCAGCAAAGTATCATTGGAATGAGCCATACCTATTCAAGGTATGGGCCAACAATATTATCCGTCGCTGTTTTCTTGAAGAAGAAATTACTTCCATTTTGAGACATTGTCATGATACTCCTTATGGGGGCCATTTTATTGGAACGAGAACTGCTGCAAAGGTCCTACAATCTGGATTCTATTAGCCCACATTGTTTCGAGAAATCCACAACTTTATATAACAATGTGATCGACGTCAACGCACTAGCTCAATCTCTCGATGCAACAAGATGCTACAATAGTTGATTATGAAGGTAGAGTTATCTGACGCTTAGGGTATAGATTTCATGGGGCCATTTCCTAACTCTTTTGGGAATGTGTACATCCTGGTGTATCGAAGCAATCGCGGTGCCAAAAGATGATGCTCGAACGGTGTAGAAATCTTCAACACATACATCCTTACGAGATTTGGCACACCTAGGGCATTAATAAGTGATCAAGGTACTCACTTTAACAATAATCAAGTAGAGAAAACTTTGAGAAGATATTGTGTGAAGCATCGCATGGCCACAACATACCATCCACAAACAAATGGCCAAGCGGAGGTATCCAATCGACAGATTAAAAGTATCCTTGAAAAGGTGGTTAACCCATCTAGGAGGGATTGGTCTTTGTGGCTACATGATGCCTTGTGGGCGCTTCGCACCGCATATAAAACCCTGTTGGGGATGTCATCGTATCAACTAGTGTTTGGTAAGTCATGTCACCTATCAGTAGAGTTTGAGCATAAAGCCATGTGGGCAATCAAACAGGTGAATTTGGACTATGATGCTGTTGGAAGGAAAAGATTGTTGGACATTATTGAATTGGAAGAAATTTGCCGCAATGCCTATGAGAATGCCACAATATACAAAGAAAAGACAAAGAGATGGCACAACAATATCATCTTGCGTCGACAATTTAGCCCTGGTTAGTAAGTACTTTTGTTTAATTCACGTTTAAAACTACATCCAAGTAAATTGCGTTCAAGATGGTCGGGCCCTTTTATGATTGTCGAAGCATTCCAGAATGGTGCTATGACAATTGAGAATCTTAAAGATGGGCAACAGTTCAAGGTGAATGACTAACATCTGAAGTATTATATGAGCCCAAAAGTAAAAGAACCAAATGAGACCATCGATCTGGTTACATTTAAATAATGTCAATGCATTTTACATTTCCTTTTCAATTTTATGTAGGAATAAAAATTGTCTTTTTTTCCATGCATCACAAGACCAACTTGTCGGTGCATTCTATGATAACTCAGCAATGCTTTTTCAGTAAGAATCATGGCAATTGATTTCCCTCTCTTCCCAGTCATTCAATCAATGAAAAGGGTACGATCTGCAGCCTGGCATTTATTGGCTATAGACATAACATTTTCCCACTTCCTTGCAATAATCACGACTCTTTCCATTGAAAGGTTATAAAACCCTTCTCTGTTAACTTTCTTTTTCAACTGACAATCGCCATTTTTGCTACAACTCATTGATACGAGACAAAAGAAAAAGAGGATCGTAAAGTTATCAAGTCACAGATCTACCCTAAAGCTCTAGACAAATGTAATCTGAAATGAAAACAAAAAAGACAGATTAGCTGACAAGAAGAATAATCAAACGAAAATTAAAACACAAGAAATATGAATGGCTGATAAATGATCCAATAGAGAATGAAATTAGGGATTCTTGGATGAAAGAAACTGTCATCGGACCTCAAGAAAACGTCCTAACCAGATCTAAAAAATAAAAACACAAACAAATTCGTTAGAAGTGATTTATAAGATGAAAGCAAACTATTTGGGCAACAACAATTGAAAAAGCAAGAAAGGATTGAATCTCCTAATTTTTTTATTTGTTTTTTGATGGATCAAGGTAAGAGAACGTCCCTCTTGAAGCAATTTTAACCTAGAACGAAAATCAACTAATCAACAACACAAAACAACAAGAAATAAACTAGATCAAACATGAACAATAGATTAAAGATAGAAAAGAGAAGATAACGTCCTAAGAAGCTTTGGAAATGATAAGAATCCACAACTCCCTTCAATGGCTCTAAATCCCTCTCCAAGAAAGAGATCTTGGCAAGAAAAAGATTGAAGATGATTCCCATAACCTAAAAGATTGTTAAAAACAACTTCTAAAAAAAACTCAAGAGCAATTCTTGAAGAAAAACTCAAAGAGAATTATTATTAACTCAAAAGAATCAAAATCAAGTCCCCTTTATTTACAATTTCAAGGCCTATATACAGGCAAGCTAAATAAATCTAAATAAAACTCTTAATTAAACTATAATTCTAACTAATCTAAACAAAAAGTAGTTCTAAACTAAAGTTTCTTGTTGACATAAGACTCCTAAAAACTTAAACTACTTAATAATTATTCAAAATTCGGAATAAAAATAACAATAAAATAATAAGAGCTGAGAATACAATGTTTGACTCATATATAATAAAAATTAAACCTAAAACCCGAACCAAATATGATTTAAACTTGAATTAAAAGCCCAAAACTCATAATTCCCGTCATAATCACGTCCAGAAATTCTGCTCGCGTAGTCTTTATTAAAACGATCATAACTTGAGCCCCCAAACTTGAAATCGAGTGATTCAACGTGTGTTTCGAAGATAAGAGATAGATCTTCAAAATCCATGCAGACATCGCAACCCATAAATTCCTGGATCCCATCCAAAAAAGTCATCGTAAGCCTGCTAATTTCCCCAACTTGAAAATTGGCAGCTTTGTTTTCTTGGACCAAGATTTGAAATCTTGATTTTCTTGATTCTTGAAATTGTTTGGAATGGAAAATTTTGACCAAGATTTGGTTTCTTAATTTTCTAGAAAATCAAGAAAAACAAGAAAGTGAATCTTGATTTTCTTTTTCAGCCGTGTGCACATTTAGGGCCTTGGTAACGAAGTTTTAGATGGTCTCGTCCAATCTTGCTCAAATTTGCTTGGCTTTAGACCTCGTTATTAGGCCTTGAGAAACTTTGACCCCATCTGATTCATAAGCTTGAATGTGGTCCTTACGACTCGTATCATTCCCCACTTCCTCAAGAAGATTCGTCCTCGAATCTTTAGCTCTCTCCCTCATGTAAAAGTGTCGATTAATGGTAGAGTAATGTAATTGGAAGTCTGTCAATGGATCTTTAAAATCCTGTGACAAGGAAACACCACTAAACAAATTGTAGTTACAGTTAGTTAAAACATAATCATTCCTCACTTTTGTATGTGTATGTTCTTGTTTTTCTTTTTCTTTTTCCTCTTGAGAACTCTCCAATTTTACCTCATATGGATTATCACTCACCAAATTTGGAGCATCAAGTAGACTTCTATCACTCAAGGTCTCTTTTCTCTTAGTCTTTCACATTTTTTTTCTTACTTCCCATCCCCCGTCACAAGTATTTTGAATATTCAATTTAGTACAAGGCATCTCAATAGGAGAACATGACGTTTCTACTTCATTTATAGATTCAAGGGAAAATTTCTCATTATCATCTTTTTTTGGTTCACAAAGTTCGCCATCACAACAAATCTTTTTTCCACTAGAGTAAGAGTCAAGAAAAGGCACAAAGTCATACTTACTTTCTTCTCTAGTTGGATATTGGATTGGATACCGAAAACTCTCATGATCTTCTGAACTACACCAATAACATTGCTCAAAATGTGAGAGATCACTTGGAATCCTCCTTTCTTTTGGCCATCACTTCGTGAAGTACCCATCAACTGATCAACTTCCTTGACCAAGTCGTTGAAGTCTGGTTTTGACCTCCCTATAATAATGTGTAGGAATAAAGCGTTTTCGCATAACTTGTTTCAACTCATCCAATGTGGTAATTTCTCTCTCGTAGTTTCGTTGGCGACTTATACCAAGTTGAGTCCACCAACTCAACGCATAGTCTGTAAATTCAAGGGTCGCCAATGGAACTTTCTCATATTTTGGGCATTTATAGTAACGAAGCATAAGCTCTATTTTTTATTCCCCCTCACAATATTCTTCAGGATCCTTCTTTCCACGAAATTGAGGAATTGTGAACCTCGGCTTTGCCAACAAAGGCTGTCCACGATCATTAGGAACCGAAGGATCTTCATCCACACAAGGGACACGTCTAGCTTGATGTCTACGAGCACGAGGTTGTTCCACTCCATCATCATCATTAGCACCCAAATGTTGAGTCCTTTGCTCAATTTGTGACTGATTAAAGTTATTACTCATTGTCTGAAATACAACACCCAAATGTCTTTGTTCTACCACTTGATGGTTTAGTTTTTGTGCCAACTAATTGAACGTGGTTTCGATCTTATCAGTGATGTCGTGAAGATCTAACTTTGTTGCGACACCAGCAAGATTTTCGATGTTAACTAACAGTTTGTCACTCTAGTCATCACTTTCTCTTCTACTATGAGACATTGTGACAAATCTGGAAAAAAAACATAGCACTAAAAAATGAAAAAATTAAATAAACCTCACCGTTATGCACTCAAAAAGAAAAATTAAATTCTCAATGAGGTAAGAATTAATCTTATGAGTCCTTTAGAAGTATTTATGTCAATCAATCAGGATGTATTAGAACAAACCTAACAAAGTAATCGTAATGGCACTATGAGTCCAAAATCAGCTAGATACCAAAGAATTGTGTTGCACGGAGGAAGGAAGGTGCAACGTTCGTTAACCTACTGTCACAAGAAACAAGAAAGTGTTATAATGTGTAAAGAAACAATAAAAAGTAAAAAAAAATGCAAACCTAAAATTAAGAATCAATAAAATTTTAGAAACCCGAAAAATTATGAACCAACTTGCCACAAAATTGAGCACAAATTTTTTTTTGGCACAAAATTCAACCCACAGAATATTTTTTTTATTTTTTTTATTTTTCTCATATTCTACTTTTTTCTCTACTTTTTTAATCACTTTTTTGTGGGAAATATTTTTTATACTGTAATATAATGCCAAGAATCAATATATAAAATTACAGATCAATTGAAAAACGTTTACCTACTCAAAAATATTTTTTTGGAAAATTTAATGGGTAAAACCTGCTTGTTAGCTGTTTGTAAAAGAAATCAGTGTAGAAAGCAATGAAGAACACCCAAAACGCCCAAAATCTGATACCAAATTATACGAAATGAAAGGCGGCATGAACTTGTGAATGAAGAAGAGGATCGTAAAGTTGTCAAGTCGTGGATCAACCCTAAAGCTCTGGACAAATGTAATCTGAAACGAAAACAAAGAAGACAGATTAGCTGACAAGAAGAATAATCAAACGAAAATTAAAACACAAGAAAGGTGAATGACTGGTAAATGATCCAATAGAATATGAAATTAGAGTTTCTTGGATGAAAGAAATCGTTCTTGGACCTCAAGATAACGTCCCAACCAGATTTGAAAAATAAAAACACAAACAGATTCGTTAGAAGTGATTTAAAAGATGAAAGCAAACTGTTTGGGCAATAACGATTGAAAAAGCAAGAAAGGATTGAATCTCCTAATTTTTTATGTGTTTCTTGATGGATCAAGGTAGGAGAATGTCCCTCTTGAAGCAATTTTAACCTAGAACGAAAATCAACTAATTAGCAACATAAAACAGCAAGAAATAAACTAGATCAAACAAGAACGATAGATTAAAGATAGAAAAGAGAAGATAACGTCCTAAAAAGCAATGGAAACGATAAGAATCCAGAACTCCTTTCAATGGCTCTAATTCCCCCTCCAAGAAAGAGATCTTGGCAAGAAAAAGCTTGAAGATGATTCCCACAACCTAAAAGATTATTAAAGACAACTTCTAAAAAAAAAACATAAGATCAATTCTTGAAGAAAAACTCAAAGAGAATTATTATTAACTCAAAAGAATCAAAATCAAGTCCCCTTTATTTACAATTCCAAGGCCTATATACAAGCAAGCTAAATAAATCTAAATAAAACTCTCAATTAAACTAGAACTCTAACTAATCTAAACAAGAAGTAGTTTTAAACTAAACTTTCTTGTTCACATAAGACTTCTACAAACTTAAACTACTTAATAATTATTCAAAATTCGGAATAAAAACAACAATAAAATAATAAAAGCTGAGAAAACAATGTTGGGCTCATATATAATAAAAATTAAACCTAAAACCCGAACCTAATATGATTTAAACTTGAATTAAAAGCCCAAAACTTGTAATTCTTGTCATAATTACGTCCAAAAATTCTGCTCGCGTAGTCTTTATTAAAATGATCATAACTTAAGCCCCCGAACTTGAAATCGAGTGATTCAAAGTTCATTTCGAAGATAAATAGATACATCTTCAAAATCCATGTAGACATCTCAACCCATAAATTCTTGGATCTCATCCAATAAAGTCATCGCAAGCCTGCTGATTTCCTCAACTTGAAAATTGGCAGCTTCGATTTCTTGGACCAAGATTTCCAAGATTTGAAATCTTGATTTTCTTGATTCTTGAAATTGTTTGAATGAAAAAATTGAACCAAGATTTGATTTCTTGATTTTCTAGAAAACAAGAAAGTGAATCTTGATTTTCTTTTTCGATCGTATGCACATCTAGGGTCTTGGTAACAAAGTCTTGGATGGTCTCGTCATTCAATCTTACACGAATTTGCTTAGCCTCGACCTCGTTAATAGGCCTTGAGAAACTTTGACCCCATCACATTCATAAGCTTGAATTTGGTCCTTGCGGCTCGTACCATTCCCCACTTCCTCAAGAAGATTCGTCCTCGAATCTTTAGCTCTCTCCCACAAGTAAAAGTGTCGATCGATGGTAGAGTAATGTAATTGGAAGTCTGTCAATGGATCTTTAAAATCCTGTAACAAGGAAGCACTACTAAACAAATTTGAGTTATAGTTAGTTAAAACATAATCATTCCTCACTTTTGTATGGGTATCTTCTTGTTTTTCATTTTCTTTTTCCTCTTGAGAACTCTCCAATTTTACCTCATATGGATTATCATTCACCAAATTTGGACCATCAAGTAGACTTTTATTAGTCAAGGTCTCTTTTCTCTTGATCTTTTCACATTTTTTTCTCACTTACCAATCCCCCTCACAAGTATTTTGAATATTCAATTCAGTACAAGGCATCTCAATAGGAGAACATGACGTTTCTACTTCATCTATAGATTCAAGGGAAAATTTCTCATTATCATCTTTTTCGGTTCACAAAGTTTGCCATCACAACAAATCTTTTTTTCACTAGAATAAAAGTTAACAAAAGGCACAAAGTTATACTTACTTTCTTCTCTAGTTGGATATTGGATTGGACATCAAAAACTCTCATGATCTTTTAAACTTCACCAATAACATTGCTCAAAATGTGAGAGATCACTTGGAATCCTCTTCTCTTTTGGCCATTTCTTCGTGAAGTACTTATCAACTGATCTACTTCCTTTACCAAGTCGTCGAAGTCTAGTTTTGACCTCCCTATAATAATGTGTAGTAAAAAAGTGTTTTCGCATAATTTGTTTCAACTCATCCCATGTGGTAATTTCTCTCTCGTAGTTTCATTGGATACTTATACCAAGTTGAGTCCACTAACTCAATGCATAGTCTGAAAACTCATGGGTCGCCAATGGAACTTTCTCATCTTCTAGGCATTTATAGTAATGAAACATAAGCTCTATTTTTTATTACCACTCATAGTATGCTTCAGGATCATTCTTTCCACAAAATTGAGGAATTGTGAACTTCGCTTTGCCAAGGAAGGCTGTCCGCGATAATTAGGAACCAAAGGATCTTCATCCACACAAGGGATACGTCAAGCTCGAGTTTGTTCAACCCCATCATCATCATTAGCACCCTAATGTTGAGTCCTTTGCTCAGTTCGCAACTCATTTAAGTTATTGCTCATTGTCTAAAATACAACACCCAAATGTCTTTGTTCTGCCACTTGATGGTCTAGTTTTTGTGTCAACTAATTGAACGTGGTTTCGATCTTATCATTGATGTCGTGAAGATCTAACTTTGTTACAACACCAGCAAGATTTTTGATGTTAACTAATGGTTTGTCACTCTGGTCATCACTCCCTTTTCTACTATGTGACATTGTGGCAAATCTGGAAAAAAAACACAGCACTCGAAAATGAAAAAATTAAACAAACCTCACCGTTATGCACTCAAAAAGAAAAATTAAATTCTCAATGAGGTAAGAATTAATCTTATGAGTCCTTTAGAAGTATTTATGTCAATCAATCATGATGTATTAGAATCAAACTAACAAAGTAATCCTAATGGCACTATGAGTCCAAAATCAGCTAGACACCAAAGAATTGTGTCGCAGAGAGGAAGGAAGGTGCAACGTTCGTTAAGCTACTAACACAAGAAACAAGAAAGTGTTATAATGTGTAAAGAAACAATAAACAACAAAAACAAATGCAAACCTAAAATTAAGAATCAATAAAATTGCAGAAACCCGAAAAACTGCGAACCAACTTGACACAAAATTGAGCACTAAATTATTTTTGGCACAAAATTCAACCCACAGAATATTTGTTTTATTTTTTCTTTTTCTCGTATTTTTCTTTTTTAACAATTTTTTTCTGGGAAATATTTTTTATACTGTAATATAGTACCAAAAATCAGTATATAAAATTACAGATCAATTGAAAAACGTTTACCCACTCAAAAATATTTTTTTCAAAAAATTTACTTGGTAAAAACTGCTTGTTGGCTGTTCGTAATGGAAAGCATTGAAGAAAGAAATGAAAAACACCCAAAACGCCCAAAATCTGATATCATAATATACGAAACGAAAGGTGGCATGAACGTGTGAATGCGAAAGATGATCGTAAAGTTGTCAAGTCGTGGATCTACCCTAAAGCTCTAGACAAATGTAATCTGAAACGAAAACAAGAAGACAGATTAGCTGACAAGAAGAATAATCAAATGAAAATTAAAACACAAGAAAGGTGAATGGCTGATAAATGATCCAATAGAGAATGAAATTAGGGTTTCTTGGATGAAAGAAACTGTCCTTGGACCTCAAGAGAACGTCCCAACCAAATCTGAAAAATAAAAACACAAATGGATTTGTTAGAAATGATTTAAAAGATGAAAGCAAACTGTTTGGGCAAGAACGATTGAAACAGCAAGAAAGGATTGAATCTTCTAATTTTTGATGTGTTTCTTGATGGATCAATGTAGGAGAACATCCCTCTTGAAGCAATTTTAACCTAGAACGAAAATCAACTAATCAGCAAGACAAAACAACAAGAAATAAACTAGATCAAACAAGAACGATTGATTAAAGATAGAAAAGAGAAGATAACATCCTAAAAAGCCTTGGAAACGATTAGAATCCACAACTCCCTTCAATGGCTCTAATTCCCCCTCCAAGAAAGAGATCTTGGAAAAAAAAAGCTTGAAGATGATTCTCACAACCTAAAAGATTGTCAAAAATAACTTCAAAAAAAAACTCAAGAGCAATTCTTGAAGAAAAACTCAGAGAGAATTATTATTAACTCAAAAGAATCAAAATCAAGTCCCCTTTATTTACAATTCCATGGCATATGTACAGGCAAGCTAATTAAATCTAAATAAAACTCTTAATTAAACTAGAACTCTAACTAATCTAAAGAAGAAGTAGTTTTAAACTAAACTTTCTTGTTCACATAAGACTCCTAAAAACTTAAACTACTTAATAATTATTCAAAATTCGGAATAAAAATAACAATAAAATAATAAGAGCTGAGAATACAATGTTGGGCTCATATATAATAAAAATTAAACCTAGAACCCAAACCCAATATTATTTAAACTTTAATTAAAAGCCCAAAACTCGTAATTCCCGTCATAATTACGTCCTGAAATTCTGCTCGCGTAATCTTTATTAAGACGATCATAACTTGAGCCCCCGAACTTGAAATTGAGTGATTCAAAGTGTGTTTCGAAGATAAGAGATAGTTATTTGAAATTCATGCAGACATCTCAAGCCATAAATTCCTAGATCCCATCCAGAAAAGTCGTCGCAAGCCTGCTGATTTCCCTAACTTGAAAATTGGTAGCTTCGGCTTCTTAGAGCAAGATTTCCAATATTTGAAATCTTGATTTTCTTGATTCTTGAAATTTTTTGGAATGAAAAAATTGGACTAAGATTTGGTTTCTTGATTTTCCAAAAAACAAGAAAGTGAATCTTTATTTTCTTTTTCTGTCGTGTGCACATCTAGGGCCATGGTAATGAAGTATTGGATGGTCTCGTTCAATCTTGCTCGAATTTGCTTGGCCTGCGACCTCGTTATTAGCCTTAAGAAACTTTGACCCCATCACATTCATAAGCTTGAATTTGGTCCTTGCGACTTGTATCACTCATCTTCTTTGTTATTTTCACTCTTACTCTCACAAGTTTATTTCTTTCTTTGCAAGTTTTTTTTAACCTTTTTATTGAGTTATTATGGCCAGAACAAGAGGTGCAAAAACTCCTTCTAAAACCCCTAAAACTTCTACCACCATGGTTCGGTCCACTGACCAACCTCCACCAAAAGAGTCGGTCCTATTTTTATTTAAAGCGGCCAAGGACCACTATCATGATGTGATGCTAAAAGGAAACTACCATCCAGAGGTGGGTCTACAACTGTTCCCACATCATAATTTTGGGAAGAAAATCGCACGATCAATCAATCGGTTGCATTGGGAATTCTTCTGCGAGCACCCAACCGGATATTCCTTTATAATGGTAAGGGAATTTTATGCCAACCTTGTTGACACTAAACAAGAGTTCATCTTTGTAAGGGAGGGCTTAGTACCATGGAGTGTTGCCCATATTAGCACTCTATTCCGGATGGTTGAGAAAGAAGACACCCACACAGTGTTTTTGGAAAAACTGACCGATGAAGGTATCGACTAGATATTGAGAGATCTTTGTGTTGACGGTGCCGTCTGGACGGGTGTTGGGCCACACAACTTTACCATGAATTGTCATTATTTGACAACCTACAGTAAGGTATGGTTCTACTTTATCAATAGTCGTAGCCTGCCTTCTACACACAACACAATGGTAACATTAGATCGCATCTGCATTCTGAACACAATCTTAAAGGGCTGTCACATTAATGTCGGTGTAATCCTTTACGACCAGATTGCTGAAGTAGCATCCAAGCAGATAGGTATACTCCTTTCTATTCCTTAATAATGTTATTGTGTAAACAAAAGGGGATTGTACCCTAAGATGGTGAGGAAGTATTGGAAAACAAGAGCTCTATCAACAATATCTCCGTAGAGAGAATGATGAGAGGCTAAGAGACACCACTGGTGAGGGAAACACCTAAGAAGCAGGAAAAGGGAAAAGGCAAGAAGAAGGAAAAGTAGATAGATGCTCCCGCAGACCCTTAGTTGGGGAAGAAATTGGCTGCAATGGAAGTCAACATTGATCGTATTGACATGCGCCAAATTCATATTGTCAGCGCATTGGAGGAGATGGACTACAGACAAAATATATTTTATACATACACAAGAATATGGAACAAATCTATTGTCAACGCATTAAGAAGTCTAAGCCCAAATCCTTTGCCTGAGTTCCCTATCTTAAAACCCATTGTTAGGGAAGCTCCCTCATCTTTCGAACAACCTACTCCTGATGGTAAGCCTCTACAAGTCTCCTCTCCAACGAGAATCGACATTTTAGATGACGGGGAGCATGAGGGGCAGTCTAAAGATATGGACGATTGCTACAGAACTATAGCTGGCTTTTTTTAAGAAGAGTTCTCCAACAACCTTGGGGCTAATATGGCAGAGTGGGCAGCTATGGTTGAGGAGGTGACTACCTTGATCATATCTATGGGTGTAGACGCAGAGGTAGGCACTAACAAGACCCTCACTGAACAGGAACAACCTAAATGAAAGGAAGAAAAGCAAAAAGAAGGCCAAGAGAAGGAAGAAGAACAAGAGGAAGAAGAACTTGAGAAGAAGGACCCTGTAAAGAAGCAGGAAGACAAGTAGGATGATGCCCCAACAGATATCGCTGAGGATATTATCGAAGCACTCGTAAGTGTAGGGGCATCTAGTGACAACATGACTCCACTTGATACGAGTATAGCTGAGGCAGTTATCAGCTGTGCAGAGGAGATCAATCCTCTCGCTATTGTACCCTATATGGCACCACTAGCTGAGATCCACCCATCAGATATGACTATCGATGAGGCCGCCACCCAGCCAGTTGTGGAGGAATAATCTGATGCTCTGGTTGGTTCGAAGGACAAGAAGATGAAGCGCAAGGACAAAAAGAAGAAACACAAAGAGGAAGGAGAGCGCCTTAGGAAGAAGAAAAAGAAAACCAAAGCAGCCACGACATCGGCTGCTGAATAAATGAGTTAGTTTACTTTTCTGTAGGTAGTTGCATGCATTTCATTATCATTGCATTGTTATTTGTCATTAAATTTTTCATATTAGTTTAACTGCATTGTAGTTGCATTTCCATTCTTATTTGTATAATATTGTTAGCGTATTTGGGACAATGCAGACATTAAGTTTGGGGGGATATTGTGTGAAATGAAAATGCGATTGCGCCCACATATTTGAATTTTACATGTTAGTTAATGAAAATATGGAAAATTTCGACAAAAATGTTACCATAATTTTTTATCTGATGCGTAAATCTTGAATTGATTGGGATGCTGACATATGAATTAGATGAATGTGAATGAATATTGAGTTCTTCTATTTTTGAATGAATAATTGAATTGCTTCAGTAATGAATGGATAGTAGCAATATTTGAATCTTGTACTAACTTACCAATTACACTAACATTGTATTAATAAAGAACACTCCAAGGTGAATGCATTGTGACTTATCAAGGAAGAACACTTCTCTGCATGTGTTAGAAATATCATCTAGCCAAAGGCTGTCACTACAAGAGTTTGATTTTTTGGTTTATGAAAAAGAAAAAGAAAAAAAGAAAAATTGCTATAAATGTTGTATTGGTTTAAGAAAGAGTAAGATTCAAAGCATGTTACTAACATGAGTGATGTCGTAGTTTTAATTGTTCATGCCTCTAAATTGTTGGCACATTATTCTATCATTGAATGCAATTTGTACATTAGGATCCCAGTAAATTTAAGTTGTGAGAATAATAATTGCGCTGACATGTTTGTATGTGATTTTGCTGATTTTTTGTTTACTCGAGGACAAGTAAACACTCAATTTGGGGTTGTGATAACATTAGAAATGACACATATTTTCTCCCTAAATTTGTGTATTATTTGTCTCTATTGTACCATATTTAGCATGCATGTTAGGCATTTCATACTTAGTATTTATGTTTTTTAACTCATTTATGCTTGGTTTAAATTCTTGTTATTTTATATCTTTTTGTGCACTAATGTCGTGACATGCAGCATATATATTGCATCTTAAAAATTGTCAATGCAAGGATCCATCTCAGAAGATCAAAGCTAAAATAAATCCAAAATTGCAGCCACAAATTCAGATTGAAATTGCAACTAGCGATATCGCTGCATAGGAATCTTTACTTAAAATGAGAGAATTTAAGTTGCAATCACAACTAGAAGCACCAGCGTAAGGGAAGAGCATATTGTCGCTGCAATTAAAGGTTTTAGATTGCGTCTAGTAATGTCGCAACAATCTGCAGATCCATGAAGAGCACACCAGATCTGCGTAAGTGCACAACTGGAATTTAACTAACTTTGACAGTTGAAATTAGATCTGGATCTGAGAAGAAATGAGGTCTACCATTCTTGAAGCCTATAAATAGAAGGGAAAAGATGGAGAAAGGTATCAAGAGGGAAGGAGCTAAATTTGCAATTACTTCGTGTTTTTGAAGTTTTATTGGAGATCGGTGAGTTGACTGAGCAGACGAGCAGCAACTCCTAATGAGGAGTGCTTGGTGAAGGCACAAGAGGAGCGGTTAAGGTATAGTCCTAGTAGTCTAGCGATAGTAAGCTTCGATGTATTCGTTAACTACGCTTTTATGATGATGGATTATTATTAACAATTGAATGAATATAAGAATATCTTTTAGTGTTAGATAACTTTGATTCTTATTTGATTCTTCTCATCTGTTTGTTCTTGGACTTAACTGCATTAAACACGAGACTGAAATTACAGTCTACCGACATCGAGAGATGCAGTGACAAGTTAGATTAACAAGCTAGACAGCGAGAGTTGCTTGGGATTGGAAAAGATTCTATCACTTGTTCTTGAGTGCATAGTGTTGCCTACATCAAGAGATGGGGTAAATGTGGGTACTTGAGTCTCGATTAAATAGAGAGTTGTAGTTGGTAAGATTTCATTAAAACTTCATTGCTACGACAATCCATCTATATAATACCTTGTCGACGCATCCAACTTTACGAATGAGTAAAGTTAGTGATCCACTCCAGTTCTTCGCACTTGATCATCATTTTACTTTTCTTCATTTAAGCTTCCAAACCTTCAACAACAATTTGATTTACTTTCAGTTGCACTCATAATTAACTTTTATTACATTGACAACTTTGACTATTTTAGTATGCAAATCTAATTTAATTGCACTAACATCTTTACTTATATTATCTCTAATCTTAGTTTTAATTACCTTGACATATAAACAGCAAGAACCCATTCCCTGTGGGATCGATATCCTATAGAATTATTCTATCAACTATACTTGCTTCGACATGTGTCCGCTTGCACAACTGTTATGACGTTATAGGCCGATCAGTAACCCCTAAAATAATTTGTAATTTCTTTAATGCTCTTTATTATGAACATGATTTCTTAGATCAAATTCCCCCAAAGGAGGCTTAAGGCAATAGTAAATAAAATCCTTGCAATGACTAAAATCAATTAGTATTGATTTTAGGGTTTATAGTACGAGGGAAGATAAGAGAGTTGTTTGAAAGCATAAAAATAAAAAGATAAAGATAAAAATAAACTAAATATTGAGTTGTAAAAATTCTTATAAATGACTTTGGGGAGATTAGATCGTTTTTGTATGATTTTTTTAATTATTGGGTTTTGGGATTTTCCTCCAATAAACTAGTCACTACCCCAGTTAGATCTCTCGATCTTCTACCAGCATAGCAAGTCGATAGAGATTACTTATCGCTAGAGGTAACAATCTAAACCGGTTTGGGGAAAAGGTGTTCACGGATGTGCAATACCGATTTTGGGTTCATTCCCACCTAGATGACTTTCTAGGGTTGTCAGGCCTAGTGTTTGTTTATGTTCTTCCTTTCCCAAATAAATGATCCAAAAGGTAAAATCCCTGTAAAAGAACAATTAACTATTCATACTTCCAATCCCTAATTCCTCAAAATGGAATTAGTTCCTCATGGTTTCTTTATTCATCAATGAAACAATATATGAAAACATATAAGTGCAAAAGAGAATGAAAAAGAAACTAAATTGTATTAAGCGATTTTTTGGGAAAAACTCCTCGAGCTTTTATGGGAGTTTCTACAATCTTGTTTCAAAAGTTGAAAATAAATAAAACTAAAACTGAAAATTGAAGTCTAAGTAATGGTGTGTAAACCCTAGCACTAAAAGTCCTATTTATAGCTTTAGATTGTTGTTTTTCTTCAACCCTAGGTCAGCTACCATTCGTCGTGCTTAAGTTGCATTATGAAGATGAAAACGCCCCTTGTAGGATGCAGAGTTGGAGTCTAAGGCTGATGTCGCGACACAGTATCTCCTATGTTGCGACATAGGGTTGTTTATGTCGTGACGAAGTGGTCAGTAACATCATGGCACTGCTACTAGTCTTTTATGCACTCACAAAGAATGTTAGCTAATCTTTAGGCCTTGTTTGGCCTTAAAAGCAATAATACAACCTTCTTAGCACATTTTATTAGAAAACGAAACTAGACTAAAAATTCATAAAACATAAAGGAAATTAGTCAATTTTAAGCTCATCAAATGTGAAAATAAGTTTAATCTGCTAGGTACAAAATCGACAGATCAAACTCCCTCACACTTAAGTCTTTTCTTGTCCTCAAGCAAACTAGAAAACGAAGCAAATAAGAATGATAAAAGAAAGATGGGTGAGCTTGAAGCTGTATCATACAAAGATAGGCTTGAAACATTTATCCTAATCAATTTCATTATTTCAAAGTAGAGATAATTTAAGTTCAATGGGTTATAAAAGATACAAATATCAAAGTTCTACTAATATGACTCCATTAATGCCTAACATGAGTACTTTGATTATCCTAGTATAATACAAACAATTATATGATGAGATTATGCAATGTCTATATCCATCAATGAATAGAGTCGATCAAGTCATTTAGGGCTTTTCAGATTCTAATGTGTTGAGGCTTAGGACAGGTATGATTTTCAAAGTACAGTTAAGCACACAAAAGGTTACATAGCACGAAAACAATTTGGCACATTGTATTATTCCCTAATCTCCTCCTTTACATCCCACTCCATCTTACCTCCTTATTTCTCCATTTAGGAAATCAATCCAAAGTACTCCTTCAAACTAGCCTATGAGTATATGATTTGGTTTTTCGAGTAAGCTTTCTTTTTTTTTCTATCAGTGGCTTTGTTGGTTTTGTCACATTTTCACACTTTTTCTTACACTTTTTTCTTTGTGTTTTTACTCATTTTCTTTTTGATATTTTTACTTGTTTTTCTCTTCTTTGGCTGAATCTAAAATTCATACGTAGTCATGATTTTTATCTTTCATTTTACCACCTCCACTATAATGTGTCTACTTACCCTTAATACATTTGGCCATACATCCATTTTCATGCAAAATAGGACCAAAAAAAAGGATATACACAAATCATTATTTGATGCTTAGAAGGCTTGTAGGGTGCCTCATTAAGAAGGTGTCATAAGGCTAAAAAAATGGGTACTAATTGATAATTCAGAATAGGGTTTGTCTTTTTAGCTCTAGTTCTGTCAAACAATGCCTTAGGTCTTCCCTAAACAACTCAATATGTATAAATGTCAATTTAATTACCTAATCTCAAGATTATTGTCTATCATATATATTAGCATGCTTGTTTCCTCATATTATGCATATCATTTAGTATTACTAAAACTTTTTCTATCTATACATAGTGTAACCTATAGAACTTCAAAATATTGTTGCTCAAAAATGTAAAATTCCTCATAATCATGCTAAATTTATGAAGAAAACAAAATCAACCTATTATTCATGCTCGTAACCAATCACTTGTATTTCTACAAGCTCAAGCACACATAAAAAAGATGAAAAAAAAAAAACTAAAAGCCAAAATTCCTATGTTACCCTCACACTTTAGAAAACACATTATCCTCAATGTGTAGCCCGAAAAGTATTTAAGGAAAGAAGTTACCCGATAGATTGTGAAAGCCATTTTCCTTTTATGGTGGTTGTCCTTATTCCTTTGGTGTGAATGCTCGAAATTATTATGTCTCCAACATGTGGGGTTCCTATAAAAATAATTAAAGCATACAAAAATAATTCCTAATCGTACTCCTACGAATTAAATAAGTCCCTAAAAATTAAAAGAAAAATTATCCCAAAAATTACAAGTCTTAAAATAAAAACTTTAATGAATCAATTGTCTTCATCTGAATTGGGTTGAGGATCCATTAGAGCTTCCTCCTTATCGCTGTGTTGGGCTCCGAATCATCAATCCTTTTGGAGTTCAATAATGAGGTTGAAACCTTGCCTCATACTCGTCATCGGTAGCTTGCTCCTCATTGGCTCCTCCCAACTTTGGTTCATCCTCATCTCTTTCTTCTTCTCCAAACATATCTGGAGGGTAGTTTTGAATTGGTAGCCCATTTATCCTCGCAAACTCTTTCAGCACTGGAGTCGTTTCTTTCATCCAAGCTATCATCCCATTGAGTTTGGCTTTGATGATTCCTTGGCTCTTTTTGGTCTTCTCACTTCTTTTTAACAAAATTGGTACATCCATCTTTTCTTTTCCTCTTCGATTATACTCCTTGAATTGTTTCCATTGTAGCTCAACATATTACTTGTATAAAGAATCTCCAATGATGCTCTGAGTCAGCTTAAGAAACTGTTCATCATCTTTCATTGGTATTATCGCCTTCTTACATAGAGCGATTAATAAGTGTGAGAAAAAGAGACCACTCTTTTGGTTTTAGGTGCATCGCTTCATTTCCTCTTATATCCAAGAGCCTACACAAATCTGCTTGCACTACAAAATTCCATACAATAGCAAAGCTCGCAAAGAATTAATGTTAAAAACATTTAAACTAGGTATCAGTTGTGTAGCTAGGAATTTCATCCACATTTTAGCTACCGGAGACAGGATAGCTTGGTTAAAGTTAGATGGTGTGCCAATGTCAGGTCTAACATTCCATAAACCTCGCCCTTCCATTAAGAACTTAACTATTTCCCCCATATCAATATTTTGAAATGTGTTTAAATCTACTCTCTGCACATAATCTTTCTCATAGTAAAGGACATTGTAGTACTGGCATATATCCTTAGGTGACATGTGAACCTCACAATCTTGAACTATCATTATGCCAAAAGTTTTTCGCTTAACTATGTCATCCTTAAGGGATGCATAAAATTCATGAACAATTGGTACTATAGCGTTACCTGTTGGGAGAACACAAAATTGCTCCCATTGATGATATTATACCAATGGTCATACCTCCTTGCATAGAATCATAGACGGTTCGAAGCCTCATTCTTGAATGAGATTCTATCCTTGGGAAGCCAAAAAGTTCTTTTCTATTTGAGTATTTGCGAATCATTCAAAGTCCAAATTGGTGTCGCTTTCTTAGATCATTGCTCACTTTCGTGGCGACAACATAATCTAACAAAAAAAAGAGATGAAAAAATAACCAATGGAATAGTAAAACAAAGAAAGTACCTTTGATTTTGAGGAGGAGCCTTGTTGATGGAGTCCCCTTGCACCTTTGAATGGAGGATTACTCTTAGGATAATAGGATTTTAGGTTTTTGAATGGGAAGGGAATGATGTGAGTTTTGGAGGATTTGGGATTAGTTAGGGAGTGTTTGAGTGAGGGAAGAGGTTTAGTTTTGGTTAGCATATATATGGGTGTTAGAAAATAAGTGTTTTAAGGATTTAAATTTGGGTAAATAGGGCTTTAGGGTACCGGGTTGCGTAATAGGGTTGGGTCAACCTTGCAAAATTGCAAACATTGTCGCGATGTAGCATAAGTTTGTTACAACCAACCTACCAGTGTTTGTTTGTCCCAAAGTAGCTCACCCTATGTTGCAACAAACCCTTCAGTTCTCCTGTTCCAGCAGACTGCCTCTTATGTCGCAACGTAGGTATCTTAATGTCGAGGCATAGCCATTAGTTTCAAGTTTTTGGCATCTTGACCCCTTGGTCGCTACATACGGGAAGTATATAGCGTCATAGCATGCCTGGGCATCCTTAGAGCAGTCTGATTGCTTCGTCGCAATGTGGAGTACCTATGTCATAACAAACTTGTTAGATTTAAAAGAAATACCCTAAAAATGGATGAAATGTTATTATGTTAGTAGGTTAGTGACTAAATTTTAAAATTAAGGGTTATTTCTTGTTAAAATGATCTGATAAGAGCGTTAGTGTGCACTTTGGCCAATCTATTTTATCGTTGTCCATCCAATAGTCGTCGTGCCACATTACTCTCTAGCCCTAATCTCTTTCTCAAAATTTTCCTTTCTTCTTGCATAGATTACCGCCAGTTTCTTTCGCCGATCATATTGATTGATGACGTCTGTAAATTTGTACCACCATACTTTTGTATACTTATTTTTATCAGTGATCCCCTTGAGGGACTCATATTCTTTCATATGGTGGTGTAATAGTTACTCGATTACATCTTTCAAAAAAAATGACACTTATGTTTCCAATCCATTTACAGATGTTACAACAGCTATTTATTTTCCCTTGTGATTTTCGTCATCGTATTCCGATTCTTGTTGCTCATGATACCATGGCAGTAATTGCCTCTCCCACGAATGTATGTTTTCTTGTTCCACGGATGTAATTATTATACTAGTTGAGGGTTGTGATTCTGGCTCGCCAATATTTCTTGTTCTCTACAAAAATTGAAAATTTTTCACTTTAGAAATTTCTTTACGGATTTGCTGCACCAAGAAAGTATTATGCATAATAACTAATCTCTACTGGAATTGAATCTTTTATCAAGGATATTTTCAACTAATATTTATTCCGTTAATGGTTTTGTAATAGTCACTAGTTGAAAATCTAAATTTAGGGTATTGGTGCCATCTTTCTCTTGTATGAGGATTGATTCTCACTAGATTGGGACTCAATCTCAATTTTTATATGACTATCCATTTCCCTTTCCAAAGGCGAGATGTTGTGTTGCTCGGTGGTCCAATAATCTAACTCAAAACATTCTCTTTTCGTTTCCTCTTCCTACCATCATTCTTGTTCTTGTTCCATCTGTTCAGATTCAAAGCACATCTCCCTAAAAGACTGACCATCATGTGGATTGGAGATTTGGGTTTTTTCATGAAGTTGACTTAATTCTAACATTAATAACTTCTGATTTTCTTGAATCTCCCAACCTTCATAATACCCATCTTCGTAAATATCGGCATCATAATCATCATCAAACATAAGATCTGAACAAAATAAGTCGTAGGCATCCATGGGTTTAAATATGATGGAAATTAAAAGAAAATTATTAGATCTAAAAAAGAAAAAATTGTTAGAATGGTTAACTCGTATCTATAACCTAAAATTTTCCTAATTATTTTAGTATAATGAAAGAATAAAATTTACTAAAGTGTTACCACCATACTTGACCGCCTCTGAATGTACTCCCGTTCAATGTAAATTTCGATTTTTTGCAAGTATATAGGCCAGGTTGTAAATATAATGTTTTACAATGAAACACTTAGTAGTATTTTGAGGATGGTACCTGATAGTGCTAGAAAGGACATATGTTTTCTCCCTACTTATTGGTTAATTTGTTCCCAATTAATTATTTGTAGCACATATTTTAGCATTTTCAGTTTGGTAAATTTCATTTTATAACTTAATGGACCTTAGGCTATTTATCCTTAATTTTGTCATATTTTGGAACTAATGTCGCTGCATGAGTATTTCCAGATTGCGCCCAGGACTGTCGCCGCACTTGACAGCTGTCTGGATAAGAATAGAAATGTGTGAGCTATCCAGTCTGGTATAACCAACTGGTACGGACAGAGGCAGCATGATTCTTAAGAAAGGACACTGATACAATTTGGAGGGATATAAATATTTATAAGGAAAGAGAAAAAGGAGGTCTCTTTTTGGGTGCCATATTCTTCTTCAACTTACCCTGGAAGCTTTCAGCTATGGAGGCTTAAAGCTCTCTTGAGTGAACCCTACATTAAAAAGGATACAAATCAGCTCTTAACGAGGAGCCTTAAGTGTGACATAAGAGGGAATTGAGAGATCAAGCCGAGATTGGCTAGGAATAGTATTCTCCACTTGTTTCTTTTACATTTCTTTCCTAAACTCTGGTAATTACTTTCTATTTCATGTTTGTATGGAAGTACACATGATTTCTGGGTTAAATGTTATTTTATTCAACCTTGCTTCAACTGTTTAATCTCTCAGTTTTAATTTTTTAGCATGGAAATATTATTGCAGTCACTGTCACTGAAAGGTGTATTGACAGTTCAATCTAACAAGCATGACAACGAAAGTTGCTTGAGGATTAGAGGAATTTAATCCACTTGTTCTTAACTCTGTTGCATTGCCATCATCGGAAGGTGTGATTAATGTGAATGTTTATGTCTTAGGTCAAATATAGAAGTTAAGCTTGGTAAGATATTCATTGCACTTTATTATAGTGACAATCACCTATCATTCATATATTGTGAGCAACACTTATTATTCTATTGAATATTCACGTTGGGAATCCTATATTATTATTATCACATTTCATTTTTATTTTCAAGTTATTCCCCTTACAACTATTATCACAAATTATCTTATTTTTACTTCTTCATTGCACTCACATTAATAGACAAAAGACAACCATCCTTGTGGGATCGATATCCGACAAACTCACATCTATCTACTATACTTGCATCGACAGTGTACACTTGCATAATATTGCTGTGACATTAAATAGTCAATGAAGTTTTGGTGCCGTTACCGAGGATGACATTCGATTGATGTTTATTTTTATTTTTATTATATAATATTTAGTTGTTACTAACTTGTTTTCTTTTTGTCGTTATTTGCACGTTTTTTTTATTTTAGGTATTTTATGACCCGAACCAATTCGGAGTTTATTGCTGATTTTGATCCAGAAATTGAAAGAACCGTTAATAGGAGACTTCAAAAACAAAGGAATATGGCTTTACCATGAAACAATGCAACCATACCATCGATACCGCTACAAAATGATGAAGACCCACTGTTGCCGTAAGATGATCAAATACAAAATAGGACTATACGAGATTTTGTAGTACCTGTCTTATATGACTTACAATCGAGAGTTGTTAGGCCAGCAATCCAAGCTGGGAATTTTGAACTCAAGCCAGTATTGTTTCAAATGTTGAATTCTAATGGGCAATATGTTGGATTGCCACATGAAGATACACAAGAACATCTTAAATCATTTTTATTGATTTGTGTTTCCTTTGGTCAATAAGGTGTTCTTGATAATGCTTTGAAAATGCAATTATTTCCCTATTCTTTGTAGGGAAGAGCTCTTACTTGGTTCCTTGGACTACCTGTCGGCTCAATTACTTCGTGGAATACACTAGCAACATAGTTTGTTTTGTGCTTTAACCCACCGACAATGAATGCTCGTCTTTGAAAGGATATTACAGCTTTTCATCAGTTGGATGATGAGAACCTCCACACTACATGGGAACGTTATAAATCTTTTGTTCGACGTTGGCCCATGCATGGCATTCAACAGAAAACACATATTGAGATATTTTATAATGGGCTAAATTCACAAACAAGGAATTTTGTCGACGTATCATCCAATGGTGCTTTGTTGGATTGTACGTATGATGAAACTGATGGAATTCTTGAGAAAATTGCGGTGACAACAATAGTTATGAAGATTATCCACAACATGCAGAGAATGCCTTCTATGTTAGTAACATCCACAACAATTCTTATGGCAACTCTTATAATAATGCTACACGCAATCAACAGCCTTGGGGAACTTAAAATGCTGGCCAAAATGTTGCGACATTTCGATTTTGGAATACATTTAATCAAGGCAATTATAACCCAAGACAAGGGAATTATAACCAACAATAGCAAAACTACAATCAGCACACTGAGATGTATCCACAACAAAGCTAGATGCATTCACACCATAATCAAATGCAGCCACAATACTCTTCAATGCAGAATCAACATGTTCGAGGACATTGACAATAATAGTACACACAAGCTTCTTCGTCTGATCCGTTAGCTGCTCTTGAAGCTTCAATGCAGGAGCATATCACTCGCACGAAAGCTATTTTATAAGGGAATTCATATTCTTTTCGGGCTTTAGAGGCACAATTAGGACAATTTGCTTCGAATCAGAGTACTCGATCATCGGGCACATTACCTAGTGAGACCAAAAATCCCAATCCAAAGGGAAAAGAACACTCAAGGCTATCACTCTTAGGAGTGGTAAATAAACTAGTGAGGCAGACTACAAACTCTACTGTAGAACCTTAAGACACTGGTGAAGTGATCCCTAGTGAGAAGGTTGAATCTGAAGAGTTTGTCGATGTGCCAGAGAAAGAAGTTCCACAAACTGTCACTCATATGCCTAATGTCTGACCCTCTAAACTGTCGATTTAGTCAAAGATGTCAACGCAATTTGATGTATCTCCACCTTTACCTTTTCCATAAAGATTTAGAGAGAATGAGCATGATAAGCATTATCAACAATTCCTAAACACACTGAAGCAACTTCATGTCAATATTCCTCTAGTGGACGCTCTTGTACAAATTCCTAATTATGGAAAATTTATGAAGGAGCTCTTGTCCAAGAAGAAGAAGCTCAATGATATTGAAACTATTATACTCATAGAAGGCTATTATTGATGTTTACAAAGGTGAACTGACCATGCGACTTAACAATGACCATGTCACCTTCAGTGTTTTTGAATCTATTCAATGCAATGATAAAGAAGAATGCCATACTGTCGATGTGTTAGAGGATCTAATTGAGGAAGAGTTCAATGACCAAAGCACACTACTTTCTGAATAGCTTATGGTGACACTTGATGATGAATTCTTAGAAGATTGTGATAGCATGGTTGAAGCCAATAATATTGAACTCAAGTTGGAAGATTGTCGATATTCTAGACATTAGTCCATCTTTTGCATGTACAAGATCAAGTTGGAAGATGAAAGCAAGCAATCGTTTGAGCAACAAAGAAGATTAAATGAGAAGATGAAGGAAGTTACTAAGAAGAAAATTATAAAATAGCCTGATGCTGGAATTATTTACCCTATTCCGGATAGCAATTGGGTAAGTCTAGTGCAATGCGTACCTAAAATGAGTGGCATCATTGTGGTTAGCATGACAAAGACGAGTTAATTCCTACATGCATTCCTACGGGATGGCTAGTTTGTATGGATTATCGCAACCTTAATGTTGCCACAAGGAAGGACCATTTCCTACTTTTTTTCATTAACCAACTGTTGGATAGGCTTGTTGGAAGAGCCTACTATTGCTTTTTAGACTGCTATTCTAGGTTCAATAAAATTGCTATTGCGTTGAAGGATCATGAGAAAACAACTTTCACCTGCCCTTTTTGTACTTTTGCAATTCACCGTATGCCTTTCGGTCTTTGCAATGCAGTAGCCACATTACAAAGGTGCATGATGACAATATTCTTAGATATGATTAAAGATTCTTTAGAGTTTTGTATGGATGATTTCTCGCTCTATGGGAATGATTTTGATCATTAGGCTTACAATTTTGATAAAGTATTGAAGCGATGCGAAGACACACATCTTGTTCTAAATTAGGAAAAATGCCATTTCATGGCAACTTAAGGCATTGTGTTAGGCCATCGCATCTCTAGTCAAGGCATTGAAGTAGACAAAGCTAAAATGGAAATCATTGACAAATTACCTCTACCGAGAAATGTGAAAGGCATTTGCAGTTTTCTTGGGCATACGGGGTTTTACTAAAGATTTATTAGAGATTTTTCGAAATTACAAAGCCATTATGGTCATTGCTGCAATAGAATCGAAAATTCATCTTTGACAATGTATGTTTGGATGCATCATTCAAATAAAGAAGCTGCTAGTAAATGCACCCATTGTCATTGCACCATATTGGTCTCAACCTTTCGATGATATGTGCAATGCAAGCGACTTTGCTGTGGATATTGTTCTAGGAAAACATAAAGGAAAAATATTTCATGCCATCTATTATGCTAGCAAAACTTTGACAGAGGCTTAAATAAATTATACCACTACAAAGAAGGAATTGTTGACTGTAATCTTTTCTTCTGACAAGTTTCGTTTATATCTTGTTGGCACAAAGGTTACCGTATTTACTAATCACTCGGCGTTGAGATATCTTTTTATGAAGAAGGATGAAAAACCAAGACTGATATGCAAGATTTTACTATTGCAAGAATTCGACATAAAGATAAAAGACCGCAAGGGTTCAGAGAATCAAGTTGCAGACCATCTGTCTTGATTGAAAGTTGGTAGCGAAGATGGAAACATACTTCACATTGTCGACGGATTCCCAGATGAGAAGTTATTTGCTATAGATGCAACCCCTTGGTATGCAGATTTGGTTAATTATCTAGTATGTGGAAAACTCCTATCGTGTGTCACAGGCCATAAAAAAGAAAGATTTCCTCGTGAAGTAGCTAAATACAATTGGAACGAGTCATATTTGTTTAAGGTATGCAATGACAATATCATTTGGCATTGTGCTACAGAAGAGGAGATGCTTTCAATCCTGAAGCGTTGTCATGATGCTCCTTATGGAGGTCATTTTGGTGGCATGAGAATTGCTGCTAATGTTCTTCAATCAGGATTTACTGGCCTTCACTATTCAAGGACGCCCATAATTTTGTGAATCAATGTGATAGGTGTCAGCGTACTGGTTCTATATCCCAACGCAATGAAATGTTGTAGCAGCATATTATAGAGGTTGATCTGTTCGATGTTTGGGGTATGGATTTTATGGGACCATTTCCATGTTTATTTGGAAATCTTTATATATTAGTAGCTATTGACTACGTCTCGAAGTGGGTTGAAGGTGTTGCAGTCCCAAAGGATGATGCAAAGACAGTGCTTAAATTTTTTCACAAGCATATACTTACCCGCTTTGGCACACTAAAGGTATTGATCAGTGATCAGGGTACACACTTTCATTGCAACCAAGTAGCAGCCGCAATGAAGAGATATGGAGTTAATCATAGAATGGCTACTACTTATCATCCGCAAAGCAATGGATAGGTCGAAGTGTCCAATCGACAAATTAAGAACATTCTTGAGAATGTTGTGAACCCTTTGAGGAAAAATTTGTCTTCCAAACTTGATGACGCTTTATGGGCATTACGGACACCATACAAAACTCCATTGAGGATGTCGTCGTATCAGTTAGTTTTTAGGAAAGCACGTCACTTGCCAGTTGAGCTGGAGCACAAGGCAATATGGGCAATTAAGAAAGTGAACATGGACTATGAAGCTGCTGGAAAGAAAAGGCTATTGGATATCACCGAACTAGAGGAAATTAGGCGACATTCCTACTAAAATGCTACAATTTACAAGGAAAAGACAAAATGATGGCATTACAGAATTATTTTAAAGTGACAATTTATCACGGGTCAACAAGTTTTATTATTCAATTCTAGACTGAAATTGCAGCTGGGTAAATTACGTTCACGTTGGTCTAGAAACCAATTCAAAGTGAATGGACAACGGCTGAAATATTATTTTTATTGAATTTATTATTACGTAATTTTATTTTATTTTTTCTTTTGTTCAAGTCAGTTTTACTTTTCGTTTGTCTTTTACAGAATAAGTAGGTACCATTGTCGATGCACTTGGACTTTATTGTTAACACAATTTGTATGATTGTACTAATACTGATGACTCATCGAGAAAGAGGGCATATCAGGGAATTCAGATCCCACCGTTTCATCAAAAGTCACCTAGCCGTTGGATCTATCTGAGAGGGCGTATTTTCATTGGACGCATTTATTCCCGCAAGCTTTATGTCATTTCAGTTAACCATAAAAAATCACGCCTTTCTATCTTCTTCTTTCACTCACTAAAACCCCCTTCATTTTGTCGATTGTAACAAACACAAAGCAACCATTTTTATTCACTTTCTTTTTCCCAAGCTCATACCATTACACCTTAAAGCCTTCTTCACTCATAAAAATATGGCAAGAAATAGAGGAGCAATTAAGAAAACTACCAAATCTGTCAAAGAACACTCGTCCTCTACAATTGCAGTGCATGAACCAAAGCCCTTCATGCCAACAAAGAAAAAGGAGTTGGTGATCTTTTTAGCGAAAGCAACCAAAGACTGGTTTCAAGACAATATTTTGAAGCGAAACTTCCACCCAGAACAAGGCATTCTCCTTTCGCAACAGTAAGACTTGGGTAAGCAAGTCTACAAAACCATCTCAAAGTTGAAGTGAGAGACTTTCTACACTCATCCTGAAAGCTACTCTCCTTAACCAGTACGTGAGTTTTACGCTAACCTTATTGCTCCGACAACTATTCTTACAATTTATCTTGTTTTTATCTATTTATTGCACTGACATTGATAGACAAAAGACAACCATCCTTGTGGGATCGATATCCGGCAAAAGATAATTTATCTCCTTATCTATTTTTATCTGTCTACTATACTTGCATCGACAGTGTACGCTTGCACAATATTGTTGTGACGTTGAATAGCCAATTTAGTTTTAGCACCATTGTCGGTCATGGCGTTCATTTGATGTTTATTTTAGTTTTTGCACTTTATTTTTATTATATAATATTTTTTTATTACTAACTTGTTTTCTTTTTGTCGCTATTTGTACATTTTATTTTAGGTGTTTTATGACCCAAAGCAGTTCGGAGTTTATTGCTGATTTTGATCCAGAAGTTGAAAGAACCGTTCGAAGGAGATTTCAAGAACAAATGAATATGGATTTACCAAGAAACCATTCAAACATACCCCTGATACCGCCACAAAATGCTGAAGACCCACCATTGTTGTTAGACATGCAAATACAAAACAGGACTATACGAGATCATCTTAAATGTTAGGCTAGCAATCCAAGCTGGGAATTTTGAATTCATGCCAGTAATGTTTAAAATGTTGAACTCTAAAGGGCAATATGTTGGAGTACCACATGAAGATGCACGAGATCATCTTAAATCATTTTTATTGATTTGTGCTTCCTTTAGTCAACAAGGAGTTCCTGATGACGCTTTGAAAATGCAATTATTTCCCTATTCTTTATAGAGAAAAGCTCGTACTTGGTTTCTTGGCCTACCTACCAGCACAATTGCTTCTTGAAATGTACTACCAACACAATTTGCTTTGTTTTTTAACCCACCGACAATGAATGCTCATCTCTGAAATGATATTCCAACTTATCATCAACTGGAAGATGAGAATCTTCACACTACATAGGAACACTATAAATCTTTGTTTCGACGTTGCCTCAGACACGACATTTAACAAGAAACACAAATTGAGATTTTTTATAATGGGCTGAATTCATAAACGAGGAATCTTGTCGACGCATCAGCCAATGGTCCTTTGATAGATTGTACTTATAATGATGTTGTTAGAATACTTAAGGGAATTGCTCAGAATGATTGTCAATATCCTATCTCTAGAGCTGCACAAGCAAAAGCTACTCCGAGAGTTATTGAATTGGATGCAACATCTGCACTTAGTGCTCAAGTTTCTTCACTTGCAAATATGATAAAAAATATACAAGGGACTAGTGGTGTTACACCTATAAAAGTCGCTCAACAAGTTGATGTTCTGACCTTTTGTTGTGACATTTGCAATGAAAACCATAGCTATGAAGATTGTCCACAACATGTAGAGAAAGCCTTCTATGTCAATAATATCCACAACAATTCTTATGGTATCTCTTATAATAATTTTGCACGCAATCAACAGCCTTAGGGAACTTAGAATGATGGATAAAATGCTGCGACATTCAGATATGGAAATACATCTACTCAAGGCAATTATGATCCAAGACAAGGAAATTACAACCAACAACAGCAGAACTACAATCAGCACACCCAGATGCATCCACACCAGAATCATATGTAGCCACAACACTCTTCAATACAGAATCAACATGTTCAAGGGCATCAAAAACAATAGTACACACAAGCTTCTCCTTCTGATCCGTTAGTTGCTCTAGAGGCTTTAATGCAGGAGCATATTACTTTCACAAAGTTATTGTGCAAAAGAATTCATCTTCTATTAGGGCATGAAAGCCACAATTAGGACAACTTGCTTTAAATTTGAAAACTCGATGACCAGACACACTACCTAGTGACATGAAAAACCCCAATCCGGGGGTGAAAGTGTCATGGGTTGCGCATGGGAGCCCGCAACCATGGCACACTTATGGGATCCATCGAGTTCAAAGGAGGTCTTTTGGCCTAATCGAACTGGCCCAATGCTTGGAGAGATTGAAGGTCCATCTACAAAGACGACAAATACGAAATGCAATCTTCAAGATAGGCAATCTTAGAAGATATGATCCTTGTGATCTTAGAGATCTGATTGTAATCTTAGAGATTCTTTTTGTAGATACTTTTTAATCTTAGCCATTGATGTACTTTAATCTGTATTGTTGATTTTGGGGAGGCTCAATTATAAATCGAGGCCTCTTTCCCTCATTGTAAATCACTTCATTCTTGAGCAATAAGAATTCTTGAGAGCATTCACTCAAAACTCTCTCTCTCTATCTCTCTTTTGTGTTCTTTGTTCTTCATTTGTTCATCTTAAGTTCTTTTGCTTTTGTGTTGGTGCCTTAGAGGAAACTCTTTTGAATCCTCATTTGTTGGGAATCAGGCTGACTTAGGCATTTATAGAGCAAACAAACGACCTAAGGTCGCACGGATCACGTGGGAAAAATCTAAGTCCGTGACAGTTGGTATCCGAGCTAGTGTTGCAAAGGCACCCTACAAGATGTCGAAAGAAATCGTTGAACATGTTGAGCCTATGGAGACCCACGAAAGGGCCAGAAAGCCTAATCAATCGAGGGACATGCTATCAAGCTTGGAGAATCACGTGGTCAATCTCGAAGAGTCCATGGGAGACATGAAGGAGACACTTGAGATTGCCATGGTCGTATTAATGATCTAAGGGAAGATAGCAAAGAGTTTGTGATGGAGTCTCTTAGGTCCACTGCTGATAAGTTGACAGTAAGAGATGATGCTCTTGAGGCCTTGGTGACAGCCTTGAAGGAGGAGATTACTGAGCTTAAAGGGAGCTCACTATCTATAAGGCTGCCTTAGGAAGTGGGATGATGGCTTCAGGACCGAAGCAACGCAAGGTTGATGTTCTAAAACCTGAGAAGTTCAAGGGGGATAGGTCCGCGAGAGAAGTGGATAACTTCCTGTGGGAATTGGAAAAATACTTCCGAGCAATGGGCATCGAGGATGATGCCACTAAGGTAAACACTGCTTCGATTTACTTTACTGATAGTGCTCTCTTATGGTGGCGACGTAGGTCCACAGATGAGAAACGTGGAGGAACGACTATTGGGACTTGGGAGGAGTTCCAGGGAGAGTTGAAGAAGTAATTTTACCCGAAGCATGCTGAGAAAGAGGCTCGAGCCAAGTTACGTCGGCTTACGTAACAAGGCATTGTTCAAGAATATGTATGAGAGTTCAGCGAGTTGATGCTTCAAATATCAGACTTGAACGAGAAAGAAGCGTTCTATTGGTTCGAGGATGGGTTGAAGATGTGGGCAAAGCAAGAGTTACGTCGCCAAGGCATCAATGAATTGACTGTAGCCATGGCTGATGCAGAAAATTTCTTTGAGATTGGAGGAAGAAATTTGGAGAATAATGAGTCCTCCAAACCCAAGCCAAAAGCCAAGGGTAATGGTGGGGGAGACAAGAAGAATGATGGCCCAAAAGCTAGTCAAGGCAAGCCATGGGAGCGAAAGGGGCCATTAAAGTGCTATCTTTGTCAAGGTCCACATAGGATGAAGGATTGTCCAAAGAAGGAAGCCTTCAATACCATGGAGGCACGTGGAAGTGCCAAGGAAACTAAAAAAGACACCAAAAATCTCAGTGTAATTTTGGGAGGTGTCGAAGACAAGACAAGTAAGGGGTTGATGTTTGTTGACATTACTGTGGCTGGAAGAGGATTGAATGCACTTGTTGACACTGGTGCGTCTGACTTATTCATGTCTGAGGAAATGGCGAGGGAACTTGATCTCAAAATCGAGAAAGATTCGAGTCACATTAAAACGGTGAACTCGAAACGCATGCCTATAGCGGTTATAGCGAAAGGAGTAGAACTCTGGCTTGGCGAATGGAGTGGCAAAGCCAACATTAAGGTAATACCACTTGATGATTATGACTTTGTGGTTGATTTAAGCCTACTTGATCAGGTTAATGTGGGTATTTATCCTTCCGGTAATTATATGGTGATTAATGATTCAAACCATCAATGTATGGTGAGAATGAAAAAGAAAGCAAGCATGGAAGGGAAAACCTTGTCAGCAATCCAATTCGCTAAAGGAGTACGAAGAGATGAAGTCTCCTACTTAACCGCCTTGAAGGTCGATGAGGGTTTGAAATCCGTTGGTGAAATTCCAAAGGAAGTGGGCCAGTTATTAAAGTCCTTTCAAGACGTGATGCCAGTTGAGTTACCCAAGAAGTTGCCATCTAAGAGGGAGGTGGACCATAGGATTGAGTTGATGCTCAATTCGGAGCCGACAGCTAGGACCCCATATAGAATGTCTTCGCCTGAGTTGATGGAATTGCGAAAACAATTGACGGAGCTTTTATATGTCGGGTTCATTAGACCATCTAAAGCCTCATTTTGTGCACCGGTGTTATTCCAAAAGAAGCACGATAGGTCTTTGAGATTGTGTATCGACTACAGGGCTTTAAACAAGATTACTGTGAAGAACAGGTATCCCATTCCTCTTATTACAGATTTGTTCGACCAACTTGGTAGCGCAAGATGGTTTACTAAGTTGGATTTGCGATCGAGGTACCATCAAGTGAGAATAGCCGAAGGGGATGAGCCCAAGACCGCTTGTGTGACTCGATATGGATCCTTTGAGTTCCTTGTAATGCCCTTCGGGCTGACGAATGCTCCAGCTACATTCTGCACACTAATGAAGAAGGTATTGCATCCATTTCTAGATCGTTTTGTGGTTGTTTATCTTGATGACATTGTGGTGTACAATAAGTCGCTTGAGGAGCATGTGGGAAATTTGAGGGAGGTGTTCCAAACCTTGAGGAAAAATGAGCTATATGTGAAAGAAGAGAAATGCTCATTCGCCCAACAACAGGTGTCATTCCTTGGTCACATTGTAAGACGTGGCAATATTCGTATGGATGAAAGCAAAGTTCGAGCTATTGCGGATTGTGAACCACCAACCAAGGTAACAGAGTTGCGATCTTTCCTTGGGTTGACAAACTACTATAGGCGCTTTATTGAAGGCTATTCCAAAATCACTACACCCTTGACAGATTTGTTGAAGAAGGGTAAAGTATGGGATTGGGATCCTCGATGTTAGAATGCCTTCAAGCAAGTGAAGCAAGCAATGACGAGTGAGCCAGTACTTACTTTACCAGATTTTTCCAAGGCGTATGAGGTACGCACGGATGCATTAGACTATACAATGTACTGATACAAGATGGGCATCCGGTGGCTTTCGAGAGTTGAAAGCTCAATGAGACAGAACGGCGATATACAGTCCAAGAGAAAGAGATGACCGCTGTGGTGCACTATTTGCGCACATGGAAGCACTATTTTCTGGGTTCCAGGTTCCTGCTATACACTGGTAATGTTGCAAATAGCTATTTCCTGACTCAAAAAAAATTATCTCCCAAGCAGGCTCGCCGGCAGGTTTTCCTCGCGGAGTTTGATTTTAGCTTGGAATACAAACCGGGGAGTGCCAACATTGTCGCTGATGCACTTAGCCGAAAGATGGAATTGGCGACAATAAACCAACCCGATAGTTCTCTATTAGAGCATATTCGAGAAGGATTATCCCATGATCCCATGGCCAAAAATTTGATGGAGCTTGCCAAAGAGGGAAAAACAAGGCGATTTTGGTTTGAGGGAGAATTGTTATACACTCGGGGACACCGCCTTTATGTGCCACAATACGGGAATTTGCGGAAAGAAATCATGAAGGAATGTCATGATTCGAAATGGGCTGGCCATCAAGATATGCACCGAACTTTGGCTCTCTTGGAGGATCGATTTTATTAACCTCACATGAGTGACGATGTGGAGACCTATGTGAAGACTTGTTTGGTTTGCCAACAAGATAAAGTCGAGTTGAAGACTCCCGCCGATTTGTTACAACCTTTGCCAATTTTGGAGCGTCCATGGGAGAGCTTATTCATGGACTTTATTGTGAGTTTGCCTAAATCCGATGGGTTTACGAGTATCTTTGTTGTGGTAGACAAGTTTTCGAGGTATGCAACTTTTATTCTAGCAACCAAGGAGTGTCTTGCTGAGGAGTAGCTCGTTTGTTCTTGAGACATGTGGTGAAGTATTGGGGAGTGCCACAGTCTATCATAAGTGATCGAGACGGGTGATTCACGGGATAGTTCTGGATGGAATTGTTCAAGTTAATGGGCTCAGACTTGAACTTTTCCACTAACATGCATCCACAAACCGATGGGCAAACCGAACGAGTGAATGCGTTGTTAGAGACGTACTTACGGTACTATGTGAGTGCCACACAAAGGGACTGGCCAAAGTTGTTGGACGTGGCCCAATTCTCGTACAATTTGCAACGAAGTAGGGCGACGAACCAGAGTCCGTTTGAGATAGTGACGGGTCAACAACCACTTACACCTAATGTTGTTGCAACTCGTTATGTGGGACCTAATCTAGCAGCATATCGATTTACGAGGGATTGGAAAGAGCAAAATGATTTAGCTCGATCTTGCCTTCACAAGGCAAGCAAATGCAACAAGAAATGGGCAGATCAAAATCGAAGGGACGTGCAATTTCAGGTTGGTGATTCAGTCCTTACTAAACTCCACTTGATTTTGCGTCATAATGACTTGCACAAAGGGCTTCTGCGATGGTATGAGGGACTATTTCGAGTTGTAAAGAGAGTGGGCAAGGTGGCCTACAAGCTTGAGTTAGCGGCAAAGCTCAAAGTCCACCCACTGTTCCATGTAAGTATGCTTAAGCAACTCCATGAGGATCAAGAGGATTCAAATCGAGGCAAGTCTAATGAGCACTAATATGGGTAAAGGTCTCCTACGATCGTGAAGTTGAGAGCATCGAGGTAGATCGTGTGTTTAAAAGGAAGTAATATCGATCGCGGCATGAATATTTAGTTTGATGGAAAGGATTTCCCGAAAGTGAGACAAGTTGGGAACCTGCCGAGGCCTTGTGGCAGTTCCATGCAAAGGATGCAACAAGGACGTCGCTAGATTCGGTGGGGGAGAATGTCATGGGTTACGCATGGGAGCCTGCAACCATGGCACACTTGTGTGATCCATCGAGTTCAAGGGAGGTCTTTTGGCCCAATCAGACTGGCCTAGTGCTTGGAGAGATTGAAGGTCCATCTACAAAGACGGAAAATATGGAATGCAATCTTCAAGATATACAATCTTAGAAGATATGATCCTTGTGATCTTAGAGATTTGATTGTAATCTTAGAGATTCTTTTTGTAGATACTTTTCAATCTTAGCCATTGATGTACTTTAATCTGCACCGTTGATTTTGGGAGGCTCAACTATAAATAGAGGCCTCTTCCCCTCATTGTAAATCACTTCATTCTTGAGCAATAAGAATTCTTGAGAGCATTCACTCAAAACTCTCTCTCTCTCTCTCTCTTTTGTGTTATTTGTTCTTCATTTGTTCATCTTAAGTTCTTCCGCTTTTGTGTTGGTGCCTTAGAGGAAATTCTTTTGAATACTTATTTGTTGGGAATCAGGCTGACTTAGGCGTTTTTGGAACAAACAAACAACCTAAGGCCGCACGGATTACGTGGGAAAATGTAAGTCCGTGACAAAAGAACATTGTACAACTATCACCCTTAGGAGTGGTAAATAAATTGACGAGCTGACTACAAACTCTACTATAGCACCTTAAGATATTGGTGAAGTGATCTCTGGTGAGATTATTCAATTTGAAGAGCTTGTTGATGTACCAGACAAAGAAGTTCCACAAATTGTCACCCATATTCCTAATGTCCAACCCTTGAAACTGTCGACGTAATCAAAGGTGTCGATGTAATATAATGTTTCTTCACCTTTACCTTTTCTATAAATATTCAAGGAGAATGAGCATGATAAGCAGTATCAACAGTTCCTAGACACACTGAAGAAACTTAATGTCAATATTCTTTTAGTGGATGCTCTTGTTCAAATTCCTAATTATGGGAAATTAATGAAGGAGCTCTTGTCCAAGAAGAAGAAGCTTAGTGATATTGAAACTGTTGCACTCATAGAAGGTTGTAGTGTTGTTTTGAAAAATAAGTTACCCCCCAAAATGAAAGATCCTGAGAGCTTTATTATCCCATGTTCCATTGGCAACCATTATTTGGGCAAGGTTTTGTGCGACTTTAGAGCTAACATAAGCCTAATGCCATTATCTACTTTCAGAAAGTTGGGGATTGGTCATATGAAACCTATTGTAGTGACACTGCAACTAGTTGATCGAACCTTGGCTCAACCTGAAGGGCAAATCAAAGATATCTTAGTTTGTGTGAATAAATTTATTTTTCTGGTTGATTTCATCATACTTGACTGTGAGGCAGACAAGGAGGTTCCCATAATCTTGGGACGATAATTTTTAGCTACCAGACGAACTCTTATTGATGTTTACAAAGGTGAACTGAACATGCGAATTAATGATGAGCACGTTACCTTTAATGTTTTTGAATCTATTAAATGCAAAGATAAAGAGGAATGACATACTGTCAATGTGTTAGAGGATCTAATTGATAGAGAATTCAATGACCAAAGCACACTACTTTCTGCAGAGTTTGCAGTGACATCTAATGATGAATTATTAGATGATTGTGATAACATAGCTAAAGATAATAATATTGAACTCAGACATGGATGGCAGATTGAATCCTTAGACTTAGCCAATAGAACGACTCTAGTTTTCAAGCCATCTATTGAAGAAGCTCCTGCTTTGGAATTGAAACCACAACCTGCTCATCTTAAATATGTCTTTCTTGGTGATAACAATACTCTCACTGTTATTGTCTTCGCAAGACTAGATGTGACTCAAGCAGAGAAATTGGTCCATATTTTTTTGCAACATAAACAAGCTATGGCTTGGAGTATTGTCGATATTTGAGGCATTAGTCCATCTTTTTACATGCACAGGATCAAGTTGGAAGATGAAGGCAAGTAATTGATTGAGGAACTAAGAAGATTAAACGAGAAGATAAAGGAAGTTGTTAAGAAGGAAATTATAAAATGGCTTGATGATGGTATTAATTACCCTATTTCTAATAGCAATTAGGTAAGTCCAGTGCAATGTGTACCTAAAAAGAGTGGCATCACTGTGGTTAGCAACGACAAAGGCGAGTTAATTCCTACATGCATTCTTACGAGATGGTGAATCTGTATGGATTATTGCAAACTGAATGTTGTCACAAGAAAGGACCACTTCCTACTTCCTTTCATTGACCAAATGTTGGATAGGATTGCTGGAAGAGCCTATTATTGCTTTTTAGATGGCTACTTTGGGTACAATCAAATTGCTATTGCACTGGAGGATCAAGAGAAAACAACATTCACCTGCCCCTTTGGTAGTTTTGCTTTTCGTCGTATGCCTTTCAGTCTTTGCAACGCACCACCCACATTTCAAAGGTGCATGATGGTAATATTCTCGGATATGATTGTAGATTCTTTAGAGGTTTTTATGGATGATTTCTCAATCTATGGGAATTATTGTGATCATTGCATTGACAATTTAGATAAAGTATTAAAGTAATGTGAAGACTCACATCTTGTTCTAAATTGGGAAAAATGTCATTTCATGGCAACTGAAGGCATTGTGTTAGGCCATTGCATCTCCAGTCAAGGCATTGAAGTAGACAAAGCTAAAGTGGAAATCATTGAGAAATTACCTCCACCAACAAATGTGAAAGGCATTCGTAATTTTCTTGGGCATACGGGGTTTTATCAAAGATTTATTAGACGTTTTGAAAATTGCAAAGCCCTTATGCTTATTGTTGGAACAGAATGTAAAATTCCTCTTTAACGACACATGTCAGGATGCACTCATTCAAATAAAGAAGTAGCTAGTAAATGCACCTATTTTCGTTTCACTAGATTGGTCTCAACCTTTTGAAGTTATGTGCGATGCAAGCGACTTTGCTGTGGGTGCTGTTCTACGATAATGCAAAGGAAAAATATTTCACGTCATCTATTATGCTAGCAAAACTCTTATAGAGGCTCAATTCAATTATGCCACTACAGAGAAAGAATTGTTGGCTATAATCTTTTCTTTCGACAAGTTTCATTCAGATCTTGTCGGTGCAAAGGTTACTATATTTATTGATCACTAAACGTTGAGATATCTTTTTGGAAAGAAGGATGCAAAACCAAGACTAATACACTGGATCTTACTGTTGCAAGAATTAGACATCAAGATAAAAGACCGTAAAGGTTCAGAGAATCAAGTTGCTGAACATCTGTCTCGATTGGAAGTTGGCAGCAAAGATGGAAACGTACTTCAAATTGTCGACGCATTCCCAGATGAGAAATTATTTGATGTAAATGCAACCCCGTGGTATATGAATTTGGTTAATTATCTAGTATGTGGAGAACTCCCATTGGGTGTCACAGGCCATAAAAAATAAAGATTTCTTCGTGAAGTAGTGAAGTACCATTGGAACGAGCCGTATTTATTCAAGGTATGCAACGACAACATCATTTTTCGTTGTGTTCTGGAAGAGGAGATGCTTTCAATCCTAAAGCACTGTCATGATGCTCCTTATGGATGTCATTTTGGTGGCATGAGAACTGCTGCTAAGGTTCTCTAATCAGGATTCTACTAGCCTACACTATTCAAGGACGCCCACAATTTTGTGAATCAATGTGATAGGTGTCAGCGCACTTGTTCTATATCCCAACATTATGTAATGTTGTAGTAATTGATTCGAGAGGATGAATTGTTCAATGTTTGGGGTATAGATTTTATGGGACCATTTCCAAGTTCATTTGGAAATCTTTATATATTAGTAGTTGTTGAGTACATCTCGAAGTGGGTTGAAGCTGTTGTAGTCCCAAAGGATATGCAAAAACAGTGCTTAAATTTTTTCACAAGCATATACTCACCCGCTTTGGCACACCAAAAGCATTGATTAGTTATCAGGGTACACACTTTCATTGCAACCAAGTGGCAACCACATTGAAGAGATATGAAGTTAATCATAGAATAACTACTACTTATCATCCACAAATTAATGGACAAGTCGAAGTATCCAATCGAAAAATTAAGAATATTCTTGAGAAGGTTGTGAACCCTTCAAGGATAGATTGGTCTTCCAGACTGGATGACGCTTTATGGGCATTGCGGACAACATACAAAACTCCATTAAGGATGTCGCCATATTAGTTGGTTTTTAGGGAAGCATGTCACTTGCCAGTTGAACTGGAGCATAAAGCAATGTGGGAATTAAGCAAGTGAACATGGACTATGAAACTGCTTGAAAGGAAAGGCTGTTAGATATCACTAAACTAAAGGAGATTAGGCAAAATGCCTATGAAAACGCTACAATTTACAAGGGAAAGGCCTAACTATGGCATGATAAAATTATTTTGCAGCGACAATCTATTGCGGGTCAACAAGTTTTATTATTCAAATCTAGACTGAAATTGCACTAGGGTAAATTACGCTCACGTTGGTCTAGGCCTTTCGAAGTTGTCGAAGTATTTTCCTCATGGTGCGGTCACAATTAGAGATTTACATGATGGACACCAATTGTAAGTGAATGAACAACGATTGAAACATTACTTTGGGAATATTGATCAAAAGCAGGCAGAGACCATTAAATTGGTCGAAGTTTTTTAATTTTTATTCAATTTATTATTATGAAATTTTATTTTATATTATTTTTTTGTTATTGTTCAAGTTTGTTTTACTTCTTGTTTTTGCAGAATTATCAGGTGCCATTATCGACGCACTAGGACCTTATTGTCAATGCAGTTCGTATTATTGTACTGTCACTTATGACTCATTAAAAAGGAGGGCATATCAAGGATTCTAGATCCCAAACATTTGATCAAAAGTGACCTAGTCGTTTGATCTGTTTAAGCGGGCGCAATTCTCATTGGACACATTTATTCTCGCCAGCTTTATGCCCCTTCAATTAATCACATAAAGAATATCACGCATTTCCAACTTCTTCTTTCACTCACTATAAATCCCCTTCACTGTGCCAACTATAACACATACAAAGCAGCCATTTTTGTTCACTTTCTCTTTCCCAATATTGCACTTTTACAATTTCAACCCTTCTTTACTAAAACAAATATGGCAAGAATGAGAGGATTAGTGAAGAAAGTAGCAAAATCTGTTGAAGAACACTCGTCCTCTACAACTATAATTCGTGAACCAGAATCCTCCATGCCAACGGAGAAAAAGGAGCTAGTGATCTTTTTAACGAAAGCGGCCAAGGATCGATTACAAGATAACATTTTGAAGCCAAACTTCCACCCAGAATAGGGCATTCTCCTTTCGCAATAACAATACTTAAGGAATCAAGTCCACAAAACCATCTCCAAGCTGAAGTGGGAGACTTTTTGCAAAAAAAAAAAAAGAGAGTGTGAGAAAAGAGATCGAAATTGAAAAAGAAATTGAGAATGAATAAAGAAAAGAAAGAGTTGGTGATGAGCGTATCCTTATGGAAAAAGAAAGTGAGGTTGAGAAAGAATGTGAAAAAGAAGAGAGTGAAAGCAAATAACTTGTTCAAACAAATGCGAGTGATGTTTTAACTAACCAACATACAAATTTGCCTCGTGTTTTCCCTTCTTTTCCGGTCTCTAAAGATCCAATTGACAAGTTCCAACTTCAATATCTTCCCAATGGGAGACGATTTCGATTGATCGAGATAGGTATGAACGAAAATGAAATTAATCTTCAAGATTAAGTGTAGGAAGGTGAGCAAGGTAATAAATTCTTTGAGGATAAACCATGATATTCTTTAAATTTGTCGATATTTTTTATCTCAAAATTCTTTACAATAATCTGTTTGGTTGTTATTCATTGAAAGATGTTGCTGATCTTGACATAACTAATGATTTAAAACATTTTTCTCATGAAATGTATCGAGCTGGTCCAAGCAATTTTGAATCGCAAGTTGATAAAATCATTGACGTGTTTGGTCCAACTAGATGTTTGCAAAATCTGATTGTTTTGAATGATAAAGAGTTTTCACATAGAGTGCTTAATTTGTTTCATTATGATGGTTATGTGAATTCTTCAAATTCTCGTGGGAAATTTTCATGTAAGTACATGTTTGCTCAAAGAAAGATTGAGAGATTTGTTTACGTGAATTTGCATATGTATGAATTTTGTACATTTAGTATGTGTGATTTGTTTTTGAAAGGAAAGCATATGATTCATTTAGAGATAAATTATCAAAATTTTGTTTTCAATCCCAGATATTGTTGTTCTATATTATTGAAGGAATTTGAGCATCAGAATTTTGTTTTGCATGACTATGTGAATAAATTTCAAATGCTTTATGATTCTTCCATGTTACCAACAATGAAATTTTTGATTCATTTTGAAAAGGCAAGGCAAACTTATGTCTTTGATCCTGGCGATGGTTTGCACCTTCAGACTCTGAAAAGGATTCTGGAAAAATATTTTGTGTGTATTCTTCTTAATGTCATTTATTTGTTTTGCTCATGTGTAGGTGACAACTTGAAATTGAACCGTTCTAAAGAGGGAGGGTTTGCAATTAACTTTCTTTCTTTTCAAACTACGTTTGATTTTCAGGTTTTTGGAAATGATTTTGTCAAGTTCATGACCAAAGGGGGTTGTAACTGTAAAAGATTTTTTGCAAGCAAATGGCACGATTTGAGGACAAATCGTTTTCAAGAGGAAAGATATCGAGATTGGCCCAAACACAAGTGGCCCAAGTGCAAAATGAAACACCTCATAGGCCTGATTGATTATTGGGCTAATGTTTTTAAGGACTTTTTAATTTTATTTTAGTTTAATAAGTGTTTGCATCTTTAGTTATGTCTTGCATTTAGTGTTTTGCATTTAATTAAGTCATTCATAAAAACATCTCCTATGTTTATTAAGATTGTGATTTAATTATGTCATGCATTATTAATCTACATCTTTTAAATATGACATGAATTATGTGATCTGCATTTAATAAAGACATGCATTATGTATTGACATCCATTAACTCTCATGATTAGTTAAGTTTGCATCATAAATAATGACATGCATTAAGTAACTTACATGTTAGTTAAATATGCATCATAAATCCTATCATGCATTATGTAACTCACATGTTAGTTAAAGTTTGCATCATTAAATCAAGTTATGCATTTAGTAATCCATTAGTTCATTTAGTTTGCATAAACCATTCATTAAAACATCTTATGTGTTTAAACATGAGTTAGTGTGTTTATTTTTATTATAAATAGGGTGTTTTAAGTTAAATAAGAATTTGAATAGGTTGCAAATGTTTAAATATTCATTTATTCTTGTCTAGGTGACTGTTCAATTCATTTTAGCTTATTGGCATGTTTAAATTGTCTTAATGCATGTTTAATATGTTTTAACAACGATTTAAGGTTTATAAGAAGCTCTAGGGAACTTCACATACAAAGGTTGTTCGGTTTTGGCATGAAATGGTTTGCATTTGGTCACTTAATTTGTTGGTACAAGAAGAGGACGTTTTTGGTGGATTTTGAAGGTGAATAAATGCACAAAATTCATTCAAGAATCAGCTTTCAATATTGATGCATTGTGACTATTCAAATGGACCAAGAGTGGCTCTTCAAATCTGATCGGTTTCAAGCACTTAAAGGCCAATTCATGGCATCGCAAGCAATAAAGACAACCAGTTACGGAAGATGAAGGGACTACAAACAACACCTCTAAGGACCATTAAGCTTTCATAAAGAAGATGACTTTTAAGCTAACCATGGACTATGAAAAGACATGACCTCTCATCTACTCAAAGACAAGTGAAGAGACATGACTTTTTGACTAGCTATCATGAGTTAAATAAAATTTAATGGTCTGTTTTTAAGTTAATTAAATGATCGAATTTGAAGGGTCATATAGGAACTTGAAAGGTCAATTCAGACCTATAAATTTCGTCCTAAATCACTCTGTTAAAAAAAAACTTGGCTTGAATTTAAATCATTTGTGAGAATATTTCTCTCTTGGTTCTTGGTTGAACTGTTCAAACTTATCAAACTTTCTTCAAAGTTTGTGTTGTTCAAAATTTGTCTTATCACTCTGTTTACCATCCCTAGGTTTGGCGACTTCAATACACCAAGATTTGAGTATATTGTCAAGTTTAAGCGGGCCGTAGTTTTAATATAGCTACAGTTCCTTAGAAAATTCAAGTGCTTCAAATTAAGTTTCTATCTTATGAACCATTTCAAGACGATTCTTCCAACAAGCTATTTTTCGAACCCTCAAAGGTCAAAAGCTCACATCACACCTACTCCTGCATCATGAAAATACGTACCAACAAGAGTAGTTTGCTCCAACAAAAGAGTAAAAATGTACAGATTTTGCTAGTTAAGCTTAACATAGCTCCGAAGACAAAAACACTTAAAAATACTACTAATGTTATAACAAATTTACTAAAGATCAAACAAAATGTTCTAGAAAAATTATGTAATATAAATCTTTTTCAAGAGTTATCACACCCTCAAACTTGAACTTTTGCTTGTCCTCAAGTAAAATATGTTGATGCATGTATGCATGGAAACAGAGATTACAGCCTTGACAATTTTCATAAAAATTTTGCTTCCACATTCTAGTACGCATATATTTCAGTTCTCAACAACCTTTATACTTGCAAGATTTTTCAGCAACGTTGTAGATCAATCTAGAAAATTCAATGTATAAATTTCAATTTAAAGAATAAATAAATTTTAAATTTACGTGCAATTAGTTTTAAAGAAAATAACTTCCTAAAAACTTTTTATTTCTTTAGCTAAGTTTTTCAATTACTTAACTTAGGCAATTTATTTTTGCTCTTAAGGAATTCATCATGTCATGCAACGTTATACTTGACAACTACAATGCAACAAACACTTAATCACCATGCCAACAATCACATCACAATCTAAATTTACACTCATGCATCTTAAAGTTTTCAACTAGAAAGATTGTTAGAGCAAATAACTATCTCTTTAGCCTATTCTTCTTTTTGCTATGGCGGAGTGTTCCTAAAAAATATTTTTCTTTTAACATTTTTCTTTTCTTTTTACACACTCATACTTAAACATATTCTTTTCACATTAAGAATATGATAAAGCAAACAAAGCATTACTGACGTACTCAGAACAGTTAAGCATTGGAGTGACATTATTTTTCTTTTCTTCATTTCATGCCTCATCATTCCACATTTAACACTTAACTTAAATAAAATCCAAGTTTTATTAAGAAATATTTACTTTAAAATAATCACAAAGACTTCAAAATCAATTTTCAACACTTTCCTAATCTGAATTTCCTACTTCACTCATACAAAAAATTTTAATTTTTAAGGTTTCATTTTCTCATCGAACATCAACAATATATTTATACTTTCCTGTCTTCACAAACTTTCTACAAAAATATGCCATGGAAAAAATCTCAATATGACAAGTGATATGCAATGACAGTCTATAAAATAGAACTATGCACTAACAAATATATACGTATATGCAACTAAATGGAACTACATACCCCCAAACCTAAAGTGTGCATTGTCTTCAATGCATGAACACAATGAATGTAAACACAAAAACATGCAATAACAAACACATAAATCTCAGAAAACAAATCGGAGCTGTAAATATGAAAATTACCCTTTAGTTGAGGCGGAGAGATTTTCTAGCAGGCTTCTTGCCCCTAAGCTTCCTTTTCCTTGGTGTAATAGCCTCCTCCTCATCGTCTTCATCTGTCTTCATCATTTCGTAAATCAAGAATTCAACTTCTGCTTCCTGATTCGATCCTTTGGATGGAGTAACAAAAACCTTTAGCGTAACATGTTTCTTTGGTGTTATGCTTTTTGCTGGCGGTGTCGTAGTTTTCACTTTCTCAAGAAGATTATCCTCAATATCATCAACCTCGGGGTCTCTCGTCTCTTCTTCATCCTCCTCAGCTGGATGGTATTCTTCACCAAATGACGACTTTCCAGATGTCGATTGAATCTCAGTGTCGCCTGTATCGTGCTTTGTCGCAACCGTCTCGTCATAAAGGATTCGTTGAAATTCTGGAAATATGGGACTTTAACTTGATTTTATTGCAGCACCTAGCAAATAGCATCATCGTGAATGTGCATATATCCCCACAAGGCCTCAATTTTGCAGTGAAAATCCTCTAACATTTTATCAATTTTCTTAAGACGAGTAATAACATCACAACATTTATTATCAACATTTCCCAAACAAGATAAAGATAATAGTTCAAAAGGATTACTAGAAGAAACTTTTACAAACAGTGGTGGCTTTGAACTGGATGGTTGTTTAAGTGGTGTCAAAACAAGAGCATTTTCTTTTTGCTATCGCATTATCGACTATTTGGTGATTGCGCCTTTATTTGGGAACATGTTCTCGTTCTCCTCCAAAGCAACTCCTGCTTACATACATAAAGCACAAATCAAGTTAGGACAAACAAGATTACCTGAGTTTTTCTAGGCACACTTATGAACCTCATATCGAATAATCTGTCCAACATTAGTCCTCCTCTTTATCACAATTGAATGCAACAGTGATACTACTAGAATGAACCATTGATTTCTCCCTATTTATCAATTAAGTTTTTCCCATTTGGTCATCTTTAGCATACATTTTTAGCATTTTTTAATTTAGTTATTGCATTTTCTAACTTAATGGAATTCAGCCTAATTGCCTTTGAATTTATGATATTTTTACTACTAATGTCGCTACATTAGTCTATTTAGCATTGCACCCATAATTATCGCTACAGGAACCTGCTCAGAATTATCGCTACGTGAATATGTCCAGAATTGTCACTGCATAAGCATGTCCAAAATTGTGCCCAGAACTGTCGCAGCATCTAACAGCTGTTTGGTTAACACACCAGAAATGCGTGAGTTGTACAACTGGTGTAACCAACTGCTATGGCCAAAGAATGCAATATTTGGAGGGAATGACACCTATACTATTCAGTTGCAGTTAAATACCAATGAGGAGAGAGAGAAAAGGTCGTCTTCTTTTGGATTGATTTTCTTCTTGAAAACATATTTTTTTCAAAGCTTGCATCCATGGTAGCTTAACTTTCTAAAGGGTGACCTGATGTAGAAGTGGAGGTAGACCAGCTCCTGACGAGGAGCTCCTACGTGCGAAATGAGAGGAGAGTAAGGGAGTAAGTCGAGTAGCCTAGGAATAGTATTCTCCATTTGTTCTTTTATATCTCTTTCTTAAATGCTGGTAATCCATGTTATTTCAAGTTTGTATGAAAGTACTATTTAATCTTTGGGTTTGATTGTTTTGACACGAAAGTGTGATTGCAGTCACTGTCACTGGAAGGTGCAGTGACAGATTAAACTAACAAGCAAGACAATGGAAGTTGCTTGGGGATTGAAGGAATTTAATCCACTTGTTCTTGAATGTGTTGCATTGCCAGCACTGGAAGGTGTGATTAGTGTTCATGTTCTTAGATCTAGTAGAAAAGCCAAGTTTCCTAAGACATTCATTATGCCTTATTACAGCGACAATTACTTGATATTTTAAACCTTGTGAGCTACACTTAGTGTTTTGCTAACTATTCAAGTTAGGGACCCTATTTCTTTATTATTGCATTTCTTCTTTTATTTTACATTATTTCTTTGAAAAATCAATCTCATAATTTTATTGCATTTACTTATTCATTGCACGAAAAATTATAGACAACAACAGCTATCCTCGCGGGATCGACAGATTACACAACTATCTACTATACTTGCATCGATAGTGTACGCTTGCACATATTTGTTGTGACGTTCATAATGTGATCAAGTTTTGGCACCGTTATCGGGGATGGCGTTTGTTTGATGTTTATTTTTGTTTTTTCACTTATTATTTCTTATCTAACCTTTATTTGTTACTAATTTGTTTTCTTTTTGTTACTGCTTTTACATTTTTCTTTTAGGTGTTTTATGACCCGGAGAAATCTAAATTTATTGTTGGCTTAGATCTAGAAATCGAATGCACCATTCAAAAGAGACGATAAGAACATCAAAATATGGCTCTACCAGGAAACAATGCAGCCATACCACAATTGTCACTACAAAATCCTGTTATACCTTTGATACAACCACAAAACGTTAATAATCCACCACTGTCGCAGGAAGATTAGATGCAAAATCGAACTATTCGAGATTTTGTTGTTCTAGTTTTGGATAATTTGCAGCCAAGTGCTGTTAGACCAGCTATTAAAGCTAGAAATTTTGAATTAAAGCTAGTCATCCTCCAGATGCTAAATTCTAATGGGTAGTATGTTGGATTGCCACATGAAGATGCGAGAGAGCACCTTGAATCCTTCCTACTGATTTATGCTTCTTTCAGTCAGCATGGCGTCACTGATGACGCCTTGAAAATGCATCTATTCCCTTATTCATTGCAAGGACGAGCTCATACTTGGTTCCTTGGGTTACTTGCTGGATCAATCACGTCGTGGAATGCACTCGTAACTCAATTTGTTTTGTGTTTTAATCCACCGACTATGAATGCTCGTCTTAGAAACGATACTACTACATATCATCATCACCTGGATGATGAAAATTTGCATACTATGTGGAAGAGTTATAAATCTCTACTTTGACGCTGTATCGTGCATAGAATTCAACAAGTGACGCATATTGAAATTTTCTATAATGGGTTGAATGCACAGACAATAAATCTTGTCGACGCATATGCTAATGGTCCTTTGTTGGACTATACATATGATAAAACTGTCAAAATTCTAGAGAGAATCACTTAGAATGATTATCAATATCCGATCTCTAGAACTGTACAAGTGAAACTAAATCCTGGAGTTATTGAATTGGATGCTATATCTGCTCTAAGTGCACAAGTTTCTTCGCTCGCAAACATGATAAAAAACATGAAGGGGATTAGTGACGTTGCACCCATACAAGTTTTTCAGCAAATTGATGTCCCTACATTTTGTTGTGAAATTTACAGTGACAGCACGCGGAGAATGCTTTCTATGTCAACAACATCTGTGGAAATTCCTATAATAATTTTACAATAAATCAGCAGCCTTGGGAAAATAAGAATGCCGCGACATTCAGATATGAAAATTCATCCAATCAAGGCAATTATAGATAAGGGAATTACAATCAGCAGCAGTAGAGTTACAACCAGAGTACTCAAATGCATTCACATCAAGATCAAATGCAGCCACAACAGAATCGTGTACAACCACAACAACCTTCGATGCCAAATCTTAATGTTTAAGGACAACATCAGCAGCAGTAGACACAACCATGATCTAATCCTTTAGCAGCCCTCGAAGCATTAATATATGAGCACATAACTCGAACGAGAGCCATTGTTCAAGGAAATTCATCCTCCATCCGAGCGTTTTAGCACATTTTGGGCAAATCGCTTCAAATTTAAACACACGACCACCAGGTAACATTACCCAGCGACACAGAAAATCCAAATTCAAAAGGGAAGGAGCATTGTAAAGCTATCACTCTTCGAAGTGGTATACAAATTCCCGAGCCAGCTACCAGCTCTACTGTAACACGTATAGTCACTAGTGAATTGAGTCAGGGAAAGAGAGTTGTGTTTGAAGAAATTATAGATGAACTAGATAAAGAGGCTCCACAAATTGTCACCCCGATGCCTACTGTCAGACCGACAAAATTATCAATGCAACTACCGATGTCGACGCAACTGACAATGTCGATGTAATCTGATGTATCCATACCTTTACCTTTCCCACAACAATTTAAAGAAAAGGAGCATGATAGACAATATCAGCAATTTTTGACTACATTAAAGCAAGTTCATGTCAATATCCCTCTTGTGGATGCTCTTGTGCATATTCTTAATTATGGGAAATTTATGGAGATATTGTCCAAAAAGAAGAAGCTGAATGGTATTGAGACAATTGCACTCACAGAAAGATGTAGTGTAGTCTTGACAAATAAGTTGCCGCCCAAGACGAAAGACCCAGGAAGCTTTACGATCCTAAGTTTGATTGGCAACCACTACTTTTAGAAAATTAAGGATTTGTCATATGAAGATCACTGCAGTGACATTGTAGTTAGCAGATAGATCGTTGGTGCAACCTGAAAGACAAATCAAAGACATCTTAATTCGCGTGGATAAGTTTGTACTCCCGATAGATTTCATTGTACTTGATTGTGAAGCAGATAATGAGGTACCCATAATCTTGGGACGCCCATTACTCGCTATCGGATGCACTCTCATCGACGTGTACAAAGGTGAATTAACAATGCAACATAATGATGAACATGTAACCTTCAGTGTTTCTGAAACTATTCCTTGCAAGGAAAAAGAAGAATGACATACTATTGATGTGTTGGACTCTTTAATTGAGGAGGAATTCAATGAGTGAAGCACAATATTTTCAGAAGAATTTACGTTGACATCGGATGAAAAATTTCTAGATGATTGTGACAGCAAGATTGAAGCGAACAATATTGAGCTTAGGCGTGGATGACAAATGGAATCTTTAGATTTGACCAATAGAACGACTCCAGTCTTTAAGCCATCTATTGAATAAGCTCCTACTTTGGAACTGAAGCCATTGCCTGCTCATCTGAAGTATGTTTTTCTTGGTGATAATAATACTGCCTGTTATTGTCTCTACAACACTAGACGCAATTCAGGAAGAAAAATTGATCCATATCTTAAAGCAACATAAATGTGGGATTGCCTTAAGTATTACTGACATTAGAGGCGTTAATCCCTCTTTTTGCATGCACAAAATTAGGTTGAAAGATGAAGGAAGGCAATCGATTGAACAACAAAGGAGATTGAATGAGTAAATGAAGAGGTGGTTAAAAAGGAGATTATCAAGTGGCTTGACGCAGACATTATTTGCCCAACCTTTGATAGCAATTAGGTAAGTCCAGTTAAATGTGTCTCTAAGAAAATTGGTATCACTGTGGTGAGCAATGACAAGGATGAGCTAATCCCTCCACGTATTCCTACGGGTTGACGAGTATGCATGGATTATCACAAATTGAATGCAGCCACAAGGAAGGACCACTTTCCACTTTCTTTCATCGATTAGATAATGGATAGGCTTGTTGAAAAAGCCTACTATTGCTTCCTCGACGATTATTCTGGCTATAATCAGATTGCTATTGCCATGGAGGATCAAGCAAAAACAACGTTTACTTGTCCTTTTGGCACTTTTGCTTTTTGTCGAATGTCGTTTGACCTTTGTAATGCACATGCCACATTTCAAAGGTGCATGATGGCAATATTTTCAGATATGATCGAAGACTCATTAGAGGTATTTATGGATGACTTTTCAGTTTATGGAAATACTTTTGATCAATATGCTAACAACTTGGCTAAAGTCTTAAAGCGATGTGAAGACACAAATCTTGTGCTGAATTGGGAGAAATGCCACTAAATGGAAATTGAAGGCATTATCTTAGGGCATCGTATTTCCAGTTAGGGCATTGAAGTGGATAGAACTAAGGTGGAAATTAATGAAAAGTTGCCCCCACCAACAAATGTGAAGGGTATTCATAGTTTCCTTAGACACGCAAGTTTTTATGGTCGATTTTTTCAAAATTTCTCCAACATTACAAAACCCCTCTTCTCATTATTGGAGCAAAATAAAAAAATTTATTTTTGATGATGCGTGTTTGAATGCATTTCTGCAAATAAAGTAGCAACTCATGAAGACACCCATTATCATTACACCCGATTGGTCGCAACCGTTTGAAGTGATGTGTGATGCAAGTGACTTTTCGGTGGGTGTAGTCCTAGAGCAACGCAAGGAAAAAGTATTTCACGCATATATTACGCCAGCAAGACTCTTACAGAAGCTCAGATTAATTACACAATCACAGAGAAAAGAGTTGTTAGCTGTAGTCTTTGCTTTTAACAAATTTGGCTCATATATTGTTCACGCAAAGGTTACGGTATTTACTGACCATTCAGCGTTAAGATATCTTTTTTGTAAAGAAGGACACCAAACCATGGTTGATACGATGGATCTTATTATTGCAAGAGTTTGATATAGAGATCAAAGATCGAAAGGGGTCAAAAAACCAAGTGGCAGATCACCTGTCTCGTCTGAAAGTTAGTAGTGAAGCTGGAAATACACTTCAAATTGTTGGCACATTTCCTGATGAGAAGCTCTTTGCTATTAACACAACCCCGTGGTATGCAGATGTGGTTAATTACCTGGTATGTGGGAAGCAACCTTTGGGTGTCACAGGCCATAAGAAAGAAAGATTTCTTCGCGATATGGAGAAATACTACTAGAACGGGCCATACTTATTCAAAGTATGCAACGACAATATCATTAGGTGTTGTGTTCCAGAGGAAGAGATGCTTTCAATCTTGAAGCATTATCACGATGCTCCTTTTGGAAATCATTTTGGTGGCATAAGAACTGTTACAAAGGTTCTTCAATCAGGATTCTATTGGCCTTCATTATTTAAAGACACCTACAATTTTAAGTATTAATGTGATCGATGTCAGCATACTAGTTCGATATCTCGACGCAATGAGATGTTACAACAACTAATCATGGAAGTTGAACTATTTGACGTTTGGGGTATGGACTTCATGAGACCATTTCAAGTTCATTTGGAAATGTCTATATTCTAGTTGCTATTGACTATGTATCGAAGTGGGTGGAAGCCATTGCAGTCCCAAAAGATGATGTAAGGATACTGCTGAAGTTTTTCCACAAGCATATACTCACTCGTTTTGACACGCCTAAAGCATAGATTAGGGACCAAGGCACTCACTTCCACTGCAACCAGGTAGTAGCCGTACTGAAGCAGTATAGAGTTAACCCTAGAATGGCAACCACTTACCATCCGTAAACCAACAAACAAGTTGAAGTATCCAATCGACAAATCAAGAATATTCTCGAGAAGGTGGTGAATCCATCAAGAAAAGATTGGTCTTCTAGACTTGATGATGCATTGCGGGCATTAAGGACGGCATACAAAACCTCACATGGGATGTCGCCGTATCAGCTTGTTTTTGGAAAAGCACGTCATTTGCCTTTTTAATTGGAACATAAAACAATATGGACGATTAAGCAAGTTAACATGAATTATGAGGCTACTAGGAAGAGGATGTTAGACATAACTGAACTTGAGGAAATTAGGCGCAATGCCTATGAAAATGCTGCAATCTATAAGGAAAAGACCAAGAAATAGCACGACAAAATTATTTTGCAGTGACAATTTAATGCAGGTCAATAGGTGTTATTATTCAATTCTTGACTGAAATTGCACCCAAGTAAATTATGCTCACATTGGTCTGGATCATTTGAAGTTGTCGAAGCATTTCATCATAGTGCAATCACAATTAAAGATCTACATGATGGACACCAATTTAAAGTGAATGGATAATGGCTGAAGCATTATTTTGGCCATGATGATCACAAATAGGAAGTGACCATTAAATTGTTCACATCTTTCTAATCTCTCTTGCAATTTTTATCATGTAATTTTAGTTTATTTTGTTTTTGTTTCAGTATATTTTACTTAGTATTTTTTGCAGGATAAAGTCATCTCTTTTGTCAACACATGTAGATCTTCTTGTCGGTGCATCTCATCTGCTTGCTGACTCATCAAAAAACCAAAGTATATCAGGAAACAAATCATAACTTTTCATCCCTCAACACCCAATCGTTGGATCAGTTTGAAAGGCATGCAATCCTAGTGGCGGCATTTATTCATGCAGACTTATTGTCCTTTCTCTACTGCATAAACAAACACGCTTCTCCATCTGCCCTTTTCATTCCCTATAAAAACCCTTCTTAATGCTGACTGTGCTATTCAAAAATGTCATTTTTTTCCCAAAACTTTCTTCAAGCTTACACCTTTCTACCTTACAACAATCTTTGCTTACAAAAAAAAATGGCCAGAACTTGTAAAGTGAAAAATCAACTAAATCTGTTGCGGAATCTTTTTCTGCAACAATCGTTCGAGAAACAGAGCACCACACATCCAAAGAGCCTATGATGTTCCTTACAAAAGAAGCTAAGGATTGTTTCTAGGAAAATATGATGAAAAGGAACAGCCACCCAGAGCAAGGCTTCCATTTGTCAAGACAACAAGAACTTGGGAAACAAGTCCATAAAACCATCGCGAAGCTAGGATGAGAAATTTTCTACCAACACCTTGGAAGCTACTCACCATCCCTGGTACGTGAGTTTTATGCCAATCTCACTAACCATGAATGATAGCATTAGAAATGACACCTATTTTCTCCCTAAATTTGTGTATTAATTCTCTTTTGTAGCATATTTAGCATGCATGATAGGCATTTCATACTTCGTATTCATATTCTCTAACTCATTGTTGTTTGGCTTAAATTCTCGTTATTTTATATCTTCTATGCACTAATGTCGGCGTATGAAAAATATGTTCACAATTATCAGCATAGGGATCCATCTCAGAAGATCGATGCTAGAAAGAATTTAAAGATACAGCTACAAATTAGCTTGGAATTAGGCCAGAGATGTCACCGTATAGAAACCTTTACTTTGTATGAGTGAATTCACACTGTAAACACACCTGAAAGCACCAGCACAGGGGAAGAACACGTTGTCACTGCAATTAAAGGTTCCAGATTGCACCCAGCAATATCGTGACAACCTGCAGATTTATGAAGGACAAACCAGATCTGCATGAGTGCACAACTGGATTTTAACAAACTTTGATAGCTATAAAAGTAGTTAGATTTGAGAGGAAATAAGGTCTACAAATTCTTGAAGCCTATAAATAGATAAAAGAAGAAGGAGAAGGATATCAAGAGGTAAAGGAATTTACTCTACAAATATTTTGAGTTTTTAAAGCTTTATCTGGAGTTTGGTGAGCTGATCGATCAAGCGAGCAACAACTTCTAATGAGAAGTGCTTGGTACGATACAAAAGGAGCAGTTAAGAGATAATCCTACTAGCCTAGGGATAGTATGCTTCGATTTATTTATTAATTCCTCGTTTAATGATGATGAATTCTATTGACAGTTGATTCTATATGAGAATATCTTTCAATGTTAGATTACTTTGATTCAAACTTAATTTTTCCCATCTGTTTAGTCTTGGATTTAACTGCTTGACCACGAGAGTGTAATTGTAGTCTACTGAAACTGGGAGGTGTTGTGACAAGTTAGATTAACAAGGAAGTCAACAAGAGCTACTTGAGACTAGAAGGGATTCTGTCACTAGGAGAGTGTAAAGCATTGCCACTACTACGAGGTGTGGCAATTGTGAGCGCTTGAGTCTTGATTAAACGGATAGTTATTGTCGGTGTGATTTCATTGGAACCTTATTGCGACGATAATTCATCTACACTATACCTAGTCATCACATCTAGTGTTGCTACTTAGTGAAATCAGTGTTCCACTCCAATCCTTTACACTTGATCACACTTTTACTTTTATGCATTTAAATTCTCCAAACTTCAACAACTATTTGATTTACTTTCAGTTGCTTTGATAATTAACTTTTATAATTACATTAACAACTTTAACTATTTTAACTGTGTTGTTTCTGATTTAATTGCGCTGACATCCTTACTAGCATTTCCCTAATCTTAGCTTTAGTTGCTTCGACAGTTTAAACATCAAGAACTCCTTCCTCGTGGGATTGATATCTAACAGAACCAATCTATCAACTATACTTGCATCAACGTGTGTCTGCTTGCATAATTGTTGTGATGTTAAAAGCCGATCAAGTTTTGAAGTTGTTGCTAGGGATGGCGTTTGTTTGATGCTCATTTTTTGTACTTGCAATTATTTTTTCTTACTTAAATTTTTGTTTTTACTAATCTATTTAAGTTTCTTATGTTGATTTTCTCTTTACTCTTTAGGAGTTGCATTTCCATAAGGAGAAACCCTAAGGATATTGTGAGCTTTGATCTAAAACTTGAACGGACCGTTCGAAGGAGGAAGCAAGAACAAAAGAAAATGACTGGTAACAACAATAACAACTTACCAGCATTGCTGCCACAAGATGTAGTTCCTCCAGTACACCCATAAATAATCAATAATATACCACCACCGTCACCACAAGAAGAGCAAGTATAGAACAGTACAATCAGGGACTTTGTTGTTCCTGTGGTTGACGATTTGCACCTAGGGGTTGTAAGGCCAGCGATACAAGCTAGAAACTTTGAATTGAAACCGGTGATGTTCCAAATGCTCAATCCAAATGGGCAATATGTGGGCTTACCTCATGAAGATGCAAGAGAGCATCTTAAATCATTTCTACTTATTTGTGCTTCTTTTAGTCAATATGGTGTTCCTGATGAGGCCTTAAAATGCAATTATTTCCTTATTCGTTGCAGGGAAGAGCAAGAACACGATGGGTTTCCCGGTTGGATCCATTACATCTTGGAATGCGTTAACAATGCAATTTATTTTGCATTTCATTTCGCCGACAATGAATGCAAGGTTGCGTAATGACATCACAGCTTACCATCAGTTACATGATGAAAACCTACATACAATGTGGGAGTGTTATAAGACTCTGCTTAGACGTTGCCCTATTAATGGAATTCAGCAAAAGACTCAGATTGAGATCTTTTACAATGGATTGAATGCCCAGACAAGGAATCTTGTCTACGCATCCGCAAATGGTCCCTTGTTGGATTGTACCTACACTGAAGCTATACGAATTCTAGAGAGGATTGCACAAAATGATTATCACTACCCTATCTCTCGTTCTGCTCAAGTAAAAACTAATCTCGGTGTTCTTGAGTTAGATACAATTTCAGCCTTAAGTGCACAGGTATCCTTTTTGTCTAACATGATAAAAAATCTGAAGGGAATAAGTGATGTTGCCCTTATTCAAGTGGCATAATAGATGGATGTCCTAACATTTTCCTGTGGAATTTATGGCGACAACCAAAGTTATGAGGACTGTCCACAACATGTTGAGAATGTATTTTACGTCAACAACATCAGAGGAAATTCTTATGGTAACTCATACAATAATTCTAATCAAAATCCATAACTTTAGGAGAATCAAAATGCATCTACATATAGATATGGAAATTCCTCACAACAAGAGAGTTATAAACAAGGGAGTTACAACAATAATCAGTAGTACAACTATAATCAGAATTCTCAGGTACGTTCAAATCCTGATCAAATGTAGGTACATAGCCAGATGCAACCACAAGCTAGAGTGCAGCCATAACAGACTGCGCTGTCACATATGCAAGGACAGCATTAGCAACATAAGTAATAGTTTTCTCAACAAAAATCAAATCCTATGGCTACTCTTGAAGCGCTGATGTGAGTGCATATTACGTAAACTGAAGCAATTATTCCAGGTAATTCTTCTTCTATCCGTGCGTTGGAAGCCCAGCTAGGACAATTGGCTTCTAATCTAAGTACAAGATCACCAGGCACTTTGCCTAGTGATACTAAAAATACTATGCAGAAGGGGAAGGAACATTGCAAGGCTATCACGCCGCGGAGCGAAAAGCAGACTACTGAACCAAGAAGCAATTTCACTCAAGAAAATGTTGACGCAATCGAACCAACGCAGCAAAGAGAAGTTATATCTGAAGAGAGCCTAGTAGAAATAAATGAGGAGGAGCCACCTATAGTAAAGACTATGCCTACAATTCGCCCAACAAAGACATCGACGCAACTACCTAAGTCGATGCAACCAATTATTCCACAACAACCCATTGACAATATACCTTTGTCATTTCCACAGAGATTTAAAGAGAAAGACCATGACAAGAATTATCATAAATTTGTTTTTACCTTGAAGCAATTACACATTAACATACCTCTTGTAGATGCTCTTGTGCAGATCCCCAACTATGGAAAATTTATGAAAGAGCTGTTATTAAAGAAGAAAAAGTTATTCGAAATCGAGATGATTGTGCTCACAAAGGGGTACAACGCTGTGCTAACAATTAATTTACCACCTAAAATTAATGACCTTGGTAGTTTCACAATCCCATGTTTCATTGGAAATCATTATCTAGGTAAAGCTTTATGTGACCTGGGAGATAGTATTAACCTTACGCCTTTGTCCACATTCAGGAAGTTAGGAATTGGATCAATGAAACCCATTGTGGTGACATTACAGCTTGTTAACAGATCTCTAGTACAACCTGAAGGCTAGATCAAATATGTCCATGTCTAAGTTGAAAAGCTTGTGTTCCCTGCTGATTTCATAATACTTGACTGTGAAGTAGATAAGGAGGTGCCCATCATCTTAGGACGCCCATTCTTAGCAATAGGACGTACTCTTATTAAAATTTTCAAAGGCGAGCTCATCCTGTGACATAATGACGAGCACATAACCTTCAATGTGTTTGAAGCATCTCATTCTACAAATAAGGAGCAATGTCATCACATTGACGTGCTCGAAGAGATAATTATGGAAGAATTCAATGAATGGAGCTGAATAGTTCGAGACAAAGATGCAGTGACATCCACTGATGATATCCTAACTAAATGTGACCATAGAGCTGAGGCTAATAGTTGTGAGCTGAGACAGAATTGGGAATCGAAATCCTTGGATTTGTCTAATAGGACGATCCCTGTGTTTAAACCATCAGTTGAACAAGCTCTTACCTAGGAGTTAAAGCCGTTGCCAACGTATCTGGAGTATGTCTTTCTGAGTGACAATGACACATTGCCCGTGATTGTCAGTCTAAGCCTCGACGCAATTCAAGAAGAAAAGCTCATCGCAATTTTAAAGGAGCACAAAAGAGTCATTGCATGGAGCATTGCAGACATTAGAGGCATTAGTCCCTCTTTTTGCATGCACAAAATCATGTTAGAAGATTATGGGAAGCAATCCATTGAGCAACAATGAAGACTTAATGAGAAAATGAAAGAAGTAGTGAAAAAGGAGATTATCAAGTGGCTAGACGCGGGCATCATCTACCCCATTTCAAGCATCACATGGGTGAGCCCTGTCTAATGTGTGCCCAAGAAGAGCAACATCACATTAGTGAGTAATGATAAGAACGAGTAATCCCTACTCGCATTGCTACTGGATGGTGAGTGTGTATGGATTATCATCGTCTCAATGCGGCCATAAAGAAGGATAACATTCCATTACCATTCACTGATTTTGTTGGATAGGCTAGCTGGTAAAGCCTACTATTGCTTTCGAGATGGCTACTCTAGATATAATCAAATCGCCATTATGCCGGAAGATCAAGCAAAGACCACGTTCACATGCCCATTTGGAACTTTTTCCTTCCGACATATGCCATTCAAATTATGCAATGCACCAACCACATTTTAGAGGTGCATGATGGCTATCTTCTCGGACATGATTGAAGATTCTTTAGAGATATTCATGGATGATTTCTCTATATATGGGAAAAACTTTGACCAATACGCTAATAACTTGGTGAAAGTATTGAGGAGATGCGAGGACACAAATCTAGTGCTGAACTAGGAGAAATGCCACTTCATGGAAACTGAAAGCATTGTCCTTGGCCATCGCATATCATGTCAAGGCATTGAAGTAGACAAAGCAAAGGTAAAAATCATTGAGAAATTGCCACCACCCACCAATGATAAAGGAATGAGAAGCTTTCTTGGTCACGCTAGTTTCTATAGAACATTCATTCGAGATTTTCCAAGATTGCTAAACAACTATGCTCCTTGGTAGAGAAGAATAAAAAGTTTGTGTTTGATGACACATGTCTGGATGTGTTTGTCACAATAAAGAAGCAACTAGTACAAGCTCCAATTTTCGTCGCACCATATTGGACGTAAACATTTGAATTAATATGTGACACAAGCGAATTCGTTGTAGGAGCTATGCTAGGACAATGAAAAGAGAAGGTATTTCACTCAATTTATTATGCTAGCAAGACTTTAACTAATGCGCAGGTAAACTATACAACTATTGAAAAGGAGTTACTAGTAGTCGTTTTTAAATTTGACAAATTTTTCTCATATCTTGTTGGCGCAAAAGTTATTGTCTACATAGATCACTCTATGTTGAGATACCTTTTTACAAAGAAAGATGCCAAACTGAGATTGGTCAGATAGATCCTACTCTTACAAGAGATTGAAATTAAAGATAGGAAAGGATCCGAGAATCAAGTAGCAGACCACTTATCCCATCTGGAAGCTGGAAGTGAGGATAACAATCAGTTACGCATTGTCGACACATTTCCAAATGAGCAATTATTACATTTTGATGCATCTCCATGGTATGCTGATGTTGTCAATTATTTAGTTTATGGTAAGCTACCTTTAAGTGTAACTGGTCACAAGAAGATCAAATTTATGCGCAACGCTGCAAAGTATCATTGGAATCATCCATACCTATTCAAGGTATGCGCCAACAATATTATATGTCGCTACGTTCTTGGAGAAAAGATGACTTCCATCCTGAGACATTGCCATGATGCTCCTATGGAGGCCATTTTGGTGGAATGAGGACTATTGCAAAGGTCCTACAATCAAGATTCTTCTAGCCCACATTGTTTCGGGATGCCCACAATTTTGTGCAACAATGCGATAGATGTCAATGCACTGCTTCTATATCTCGCCACTATGAGATGCTCCAACAACCTATTATGGAGGTGGAGCTATTTGATGTTTGGGGTATAGACTTCATGGGACCATTTCCAAACTCTTTTGGGAATGTGTACATTCTAGTTGTTGTTGACTATGTCTCTAAGTGGATCGAGGCAATTACGGTTCCAAAAGATGATGCTCGAACAGTGTTGAAATTCTTCCACACATATAACCTTACACAATTTGGAACACCGAGGGCTTTGATAAGTGATCAAGGTATTCATTTTCACAACAACCAGGTGGCAACAAGTATTGCAAAAATATGGTGTGAAGCATCGCATGGCCACCACATATCATCCACAAACAAATGGCCAAGCGAAGGTGTCCAATCGACAAATTAAAAGCATCCTTGAGAAGGTGGTTAACCCATCTAGGAGAGATTGGTCTTCGTGGCTACATGATGCATTGTGGGTGTTTCGCACCACATATAAAACCCCGTTAGGGATTTCACCGTATCAATTAGTGTTTGGTAAATCCTATCACCTGCCAGTTGAGCTTGAACACAAAGTAATGTGTGCAATCAAGCAGGTGAACATGGACTACGATGCTGTTGGATAGAAAAGGTTGTAGGACATTGCTGAGTTGGAAAAAAGTAGATGCAATGCCTATGAGAATGCTACAATATACAAAGAAAAGGCCAAGAGATGGCATGACAATATCATCTTGCATCGACAATTTAGTCCTGGTCAGTTGGTACTTTTGTTTAATTCACATCTAAAACTGCATCCAGGTAAATTGCGTTCAAAGCATTCTATAATGGCGCAGTGACAATTGAAAATATAAAGGATGGTCACCAGTTCAAGGTGAATGGCCAACGACTAAAGCATTATGTAAGCACAGATGTCAAAGAACCAAACGAGACCATTAATCTTGTGACATTTCTTTAATATCAATGCATTTTTACATTACTTTTATCTTTTTATTTTTACATGTTTCCTTTAAGTCTTATGCATGAAAAAAATCATCTTTTTGTTGATGTATCATAAAGCACAACTTGTCGACGCATTATGTGATGACTCAACAAAGCTTTTTTAGCAAGAATCGCGCCGATTGATCTTCATCCATCCTTAGCCATTAGATTAACCAAAAGGTACAATCTGTAGTCTGGCATTTATTTACTGTGAACGCAACGTTTTCACGAGACAAACTACAATAATCATGTCTCTTGCCACTGAAAGGTTATAAAACCCTTCTTCTGCCCACTTCTTTCTCCTACTCACAATCGCCATTATTGCTGCACTTATCTTCTACGTCGTTCTTAAAGTTTTTTCTACAGTTTCTCTTAATGTTTTTACCTAGCTATCATGGCAAGGACATGAGGCGTAAAAACTCCATCTAAAACCCACGCCGAATCTTTTGCCACCATGGTTCGGACCACAGACCAACCCTCACAAAATGAACCAATCCTAATTCTGTCCAAGGCGACGAAGGACTGCTACCATGACATTATGCTTAAACGAAATTGCCACCCAAAATAGGGTCTACAGTTGTCTCCACAGCAAACGTTGGGGAAGCAAATCACGAGAACGATCAGTTTTCTGGGCTGGAAATTTTTTTACGACCATCCAGTCAGATATTCCCTCACCATGATAAGAGAATTTTATGCCAATCTTTATAGACTCTAAACAGGAGTTTATATTTGTAAGGGAGGGCTTGGTACCCTAGAGTGCTGCCCACATTAACGCTCTATTCCAGATTATTGAGAAGGAAGACACCCACACTGCATTTTTGGAAGAATTGACCGATGAAGGTGCTGACTAGGTGATAAGAGACCTTTGTGTTGAAGGCGCTGTATGAACTGGTAACGGTCCACACAACTATATAATGCAGCGACGTTATCTTACAACCCAAAGCAAAGTGTGGTTCCACTTTGATAACAGTCGCTTGCTACCTTCAACCCATAACACAACTGCGACACCAGATCTCATGTGCCTCTTGCACTCTATCCTTAAGGATCGCCACATCGATGTCGACGTAATTCTCTATGACTAGATTGCTGAAGCCGCTACTAAGCAGACAGGTATATTACCTTTCCCTTCTTTGATAATGTTATTGTGTAAACAAAGGAGGATTATACCTCGTGATGGTGAGGAAGTGCTAGATGATAAGGGCCACATTAACGACATCTCAGTGGAGAGAATGACGAGAGAGAAAGAAACCCTGTTGATAAAAGAGGCACCCAATAAGAAGGACAAAGGGAAAGGAAAGAAGAAGGAAAAGCAGGAAAATACGTCCACAGATCCTCAGGTGGGGAAAAAAGCTAGCTACCATTGGACAACTTGTTGATCACATGGACATGCACGAGAATCGTATTGTCAGCGCATTGAAGGACATGGACTATAGGTAGAATATATTTCATGCATACACAAAGGCATGGAACGACGTAATTTTCACCGTATTAAGTAGAATGAACCAAAGTCCATTGCCAAAATTCCCTATCTTCCCATCTATTCTTTGATCAACCCCCTCATCCTTTAACCAGCCTACTCTTCACGGTAGGCCTCAGAATGTCCCATCCTCAACAAGAATTCACTCCGATGATGAAGAGTGCAAGGGACATTTCAATGCCATGGAGAATTATTACAGAATAATTGCCAGCCTATTCGAGGAGGAATTTTCAAATAGCCTTGGGGCTACCATGACAGACAGGGCGGTTGTTATTGAGGAGCTACACACCCCGATCGTATCTGTGGGGTAAGAAGAAGAGAAAGGCACTGACAAAGACACAACTGAGTAGGAGAAGCTTGAGGAAGAAGAAGCAGAGAAAGAAGAAGGAAATGAGAAGGAGAATGAAGGAAAGAAAGGGGAACCTAATAAAAAGGACCTTGAAGAAGAGAAGGAAGAGAAGAAGGACGATGCCGCGAAAAATTTTAAGGCAAAAATTATCGCCACACCCACAAGTGTGGGGCATCTAGTGAAGACGTGGCTCCACTTGAAGCGAGCCTAGCTAAGGCAATTACCAGTAGCGCAGAGGATCTTAATCCTCTAGCCATTATGACCTATGTAGCATCGCTTACTAAAGTCCATCCATCAGATGTAACTATCGATGAGGCCACCACCCAACCGGTTGTGGAGGAGCAATCTACTGCTTCGGTTGATTCAAAGGAAAAAAGAGAAAGCGCAAGGATAAAAAAAAGAAGCGCAAAGAGGAAGGCGAGCACCCAAAGAAAAAGAAGAAGAAAGCCAAGGCAGCCACTACATCGGCTGCTGAATAATGAGTTAGTTTACTTTTAAGTAGGTAGTTGCATGCATTTCATTATCATTCCATTATTATTTGTCACTTCATTTTCCTGTAGTTTATCTGCATTGTAGTTGCATTTTCATTCTTATCTATATATTATTGTCAGTGCATTGGGAACAATGCAAACATTAAGTTTGGGGGGATCTTGTGTGAAATGAAAATGCGATTGCACCCACATATTTGAAAAATTACTTGTTTCTTTAGTTCAATGAAAGTATGCAAAGTTTGAACAAAAATGTGACCACTATTTTTATTTTTATGCTTAAATCTTTAATTGTTTGGAATGCTGATATGTGAATTAGGTGAACATGAATGAATATTGAACCTTCTATTTTTGGATGAATGATTGGAATTGCTTTAGTAATGAATGGATAGTATCAACCCTTGAGTCTTGAACTAACTTACCAATTGTAGCGACATTGTATTAATAAAAGACACTCTAATGTGAGTGCATTGTGACTTGTCAAGGGAGAACACTCCGCTGCATGTGATAGAAAATCATCTAGCTAAAGGCTGTCACTGCAAGAGTGTGTGTCGGTGTAATACCTCCTGGTGTTTATTGCACCCCATCATTACTACCCAGGAACAAAGTTAGAGTAATGCAATGACATCTCTTAGTCACTTATAAAAAAAATCACAAAAAGAAAGAAGAAGAAAAGAGAAAAGAAAAGAAATATATTTCCATAAATTTTGTATTGGTTAAGGAAGGGTTAAGATTTAAGCATGTTACTAACATTGTGGAGTTGCAGTTTTAATTATTCATGTTAATAAATTGTCGACGCATTATTCTATCATGTGAATGCAATTTATATATTAGAATTCCATACAATTTCAGTTGTTAGAATAGTGATTGCAGTGACATGTTTGCTTGTGAAGTCTGCTAATTTTTGTTTACTTGAGGACAAGTAAAAACTGAAGTTTGGAGGTGTGATAGCATTAGAAATGACACCTATTTTCTCCCTAAATTTGTGTATTAATTGTCTCTTTTGTAGCATATTTAGCATGCATGATAGGCATTTCATACTTAGTATTTATACTCTCTAACTTATTATTGTTTGGCTTAAATTCTTGTTTTTTTATCTCTTCTATGCACTAATGTCGGTGTATGCAGAATATGTTCACAATTGTCAATGCAGGGATCCATCTCAGAAGATCGATGCTAGAAAGAATTTAAAGATGTAGCCACAAGTTAGCTTGGAATTGCAGCCAGAGATGTCACCGCATAGAAACCTTTACTTTGTATGGGTGAATTCACGGTACAAACACACTTGAAAGCATCAGCGCAGGGGAAGAACACATTGTCGTTGTAATTAAAGGTTCCAGATTACGCCCAAAAATGTCGTGACAACCTGCAGATTTATAAAGAACATACTAGATCTGCGTGAGTGCACAGTTGGATTTTAACAAACTTTGAGAACTGTAAAAGAAGTTAGATCTGAGAGGAAATGATGTCTACAAATTCTTGAAGCCTATAAATAGAGGAAAGAAGAAGGAGAAGGATATCAAGAGGTGAAGGAATTTATTCTGTAAATACTTTGAAATTTTAAAGCTTTATGCTGGAGTCTAGTGAGTTGATCGATCAAGCGAGCAACAACTTCTGACGAGAAGTGCTTGGTGCCATACAAGAGGAGCAGTTAAGAGATAATCCTAGTAGCCTAGGGATAGTATGCTTCGATTTATTTGTTAATTCCTCTTTTACTGATGATTAATTCTATTGACATTTGATTGTATATGAGAATATTTTCCAATGTTAGATTACTTTAATTCAAACTTAATTACAGTTGCTCTGACAATTAACTTTTATAATTACATTGACAATTTTGACTATTTTAACTGTGCAGTTTTGATTTAATTATGCTGAAATCCTTACTAGCATTTTTCCTAATCTTAGCTTTAGTTGCTTCGACAGTTTAAACAACAAGAACTCCCTCTTGGGATTAATATCTGATAGAAGCAATCTATCAACTATACTTGCATCGACGTGTGTTCGCTTGCACAATTGCTATGACGTTATAGGCCGATCAATGAGTCAGAAATTTTTTTGTCTGTGAAGGTTTGATACCATGGGACACCGCACATATCAACACAACTTAGAACACCACCGTAGACAAAGATGAACATGTGAAGTTTATTGAGGATGTCACCGATGAAGGGGTTGATATTTTGGTAAAAGATCTCTATGTTTAAGGAGTCGTTTGGATGGGCTCGAATCCAAATAACTACACAATGCATAGGCGATTTGATCATTAAGGGGAGGAAAATAAATGTTGGCGCAATTTTACACCAAGAGATTGTTGACTATGCTGCTAGGCAAACAGGTATTCTAGTGTTCCCCTCCTTGATAATGCAGTTGTGCCAGCAAAGGGGCATTGTACCTCGTGATAAAGAAGAGATTCTGGAAAAGAAGGGCTCGATAAATGAAGCTTTAATCGAGCAAATGACTTGTGGGAAATATACACCCACAATGAAGGAGGCCGATGTAAGAAAATGGAAAGGAAAGGCAAAAGTAAAGGAAAAGGGAACTAATGTGCGTGTAGATTCATCTTCGTGGTGTAAAGTAAAAGAAGTCGATAAGATCACAAATTCCATAAACAATAGGCAAATCAAACTTGTCGCCATTGTTGAAGACATGGAGAAGTCTTAGAATTTATTCTATGCCTACACCAGGTCATGGAATAGTGCTGTTGTAACCACATTGAGGTGAATAAGCAAAGACCCTCTTCCTAAATTTCCTGTATTCCCTCCTATTATCAGAGAATATGAGCCTTCAACTAAGGAGGTAAACTCAGGGGAGAAAGACCAATCAGTGGCTTCCCCTCCAATGGTGAACATTTCCAATGATGAAAAGTAGGTTGAATCAAGGGAGGTGGAGGAATGTTTAAGGAATATTGCGAGCTTATTTAAGGATGACTTTACTGCTAGTCCAGATACTAATGTTGCTGAGGAAGAGACTCCTACTGATGGGGAGGAAACACAAGTGGAAGAAATGGAAGAAGAAGAAGGAAAAGAGGAAGAAAAAGAGGAAGGAAAAGAAGCTATGAGGATTCAGTTAAAGAATTTGTCCCTTCACCTACAGTTGTGGGTGCAAGATTGAAGATTTTATGCCAACTAAAGTGAGTTAGGTGGAGGCTGTGACTGAAATTAATGAGGATCATAATCTTTTTGTAATTATGGTCTACACTAGACCACTCGAAGTGATCCAACCAACAGAAGTCATAGTCAATGATGCCGAGGTACAGCCAGATGCTGAGGAGCAATCCGAGGATCAGGCCAAGCCAAAAGAGAGGAAAAGGAAGCACGCCAAGGATAACAAGCGCCACAAAGAAGAGAGGAAGCGTAAGAATAAGAAGCACCATGCAGCCACATCAACGACTGGAACCAATTGAGTTAGTTTTATTTTAGTTTTTAGTTTTAGTTTGTCATGCATACCATGTAGAGGTAATTCTTAGTCTGTTAGTAACCATTGTCAGCACATTCCCTTTTTCATTGCATTTTAATTGTCACTACATTTGCATTGTCAATACATTTCCATTTGTATTGTAATTTAATATCAGTGCATTAGGGACAATGCAGACTTTATGTTTGGGTGAATGTATATGGGGTTGGAAATGCAATTACACCCACATTTCAAAAAATTTTCTTTTTAAGTTTAATGAAGCATGCAAGGTTATTGCAAATGTTCTTGATTTCATGCTTAATTATTGAATCATGTGAACTATCAATGAATGAGTTAGATAAATTTGATTGAATGTTGTATCTTCAATTCTTCGATGAATGATTTAGATTGCATTAATAATGGATGAATAGTATCATTCCTTGAATCTTGAATGAATCTACGATTTATAGCTGGTTGTATATATATTTATATAATTATAAATAAAAGACACTCCAATGTGGGTGTATTGTGAACTGTTCAAAGGGGAACACTCCAATGCAAGTGATAGAAAAAGTAATCTAGCCAAAGGCTGTCACTGCAAGAGCGTGTGTCAATGCAATTACATACTCACTGGGGGTTTGTTGCACCCTATCGTTACTTCTCAGGAAAAAGAGTATAGTAATGCAACGACATCCCTCAGTCACATAAAATAAATTTATGAATATATTACTGTACAATAAATGCTGTTTTGGTATAAAGAATTTAGGATTTAAAGCATGATGGTAGCATTGATGAAGTTGCAATTTTAATTATTCATGCTTATGAATTGTCAGCGCAATATTCTGTCATTTGAATGTAATTCATGCATTTGGATTTTAGATGATTTAAGTTGCTAGAATGATCATTGCCTTAATAAATTTTTTGGTACAGCCTTGCTAATTTTTGTTTTACTTGAGGACAAGTAAAAACTCAAGTTTGGGGGTGTGATAGTACTAGAAAGAACCATTGATTTCTCCCTATTTATTGTTTAAGTTATTCCCATTTGGTCATCTTTAGCATACATTTTTAGCATTTTTTTTAATTTAGTTATTATATTTTCTAACTTATGTTATTTTTACTATTGATGTCGCTGCATTAGCCTGTTTAGCATTGCATCCAGAATTATCGTTGTAGGAACCTGCTCAAAATTATCGCTGCGTGAATATGTTTAGAATTATCGCTGCATAAGCATGTCCAAAATTGCGCCCAGAATTGTCGCAGCATCTGACAGCTATTTGGTTAACAAACAAGAAATGCATGAGTTGTACAGTTGGTGTAACCAACTAGTACAGCCAAAGAATGCTAGATTCGGAGGGAAGGACACCTGTACTATTCAGTTGTAGTTAAATACCCATGAGGGGAGAGAGAAAGGGTCGACTTCTTCTAGATTGATTTTCTTCTTGAAAACATATTTTTTTGAAGCTTGCATCCATGGCAGCTTAACTTTCTAAAGGGAGACTTGACACAGAAGAGGAGGCAGACCAGCTCTTGACGAGGAACTCCTAAGTGCGACATAAAAGCAGAGAAGGGAGCAAGTCGAGTAGCCTAGGAATATTATTCTCCATTTGTTCTTTTATATCTCTTTCTTAAACATTGGTAATTCATTTTATTTCAAGTTTATCTGGAAGTACTCTTGATTTTAGACTAAATGATATCTTATTTAAGCTTGCTTTTACTATTTAATCTTTAGATTTGGTTGTTTTGATCACAGAAGTGTGATTGCAGTCACTATCACTGGAAGGTGCAAGCGACAAATTAAACTAACAAGTAAGACAATGGAAGTTGCTTGGGGATTGAAGGAAATTAATCCACTTGTTCTTGAATGTGTTGCATTGCCATCACTAGAAGGTGTAGTTAGTGTGCATGTTTAAGTTTTATATCTAGTAGAAAAGCCAAGTTTGGTAAGACATTCATTGTGCCTTATTGCAGCGAAAATTACTTGATATTTTAAACCTTGTGAGTCACACTGTGTTCTGCTGACTATTCACATTAGGGACCCTATTTCTTTATTATTGCATTTCTTCTTTAATTTTACATTACTGCTTTGACAAATCAATCCCATAATTTTATTGCATTTACTTATTCATTGCACCGACAATTATAAACAACAATAGCCATCCATGTGGGATCGATATCCGACAGATTACACATCTGTCTACTATACTTGCATCGATAATGTACGTTTGCACATATTTGCTATGACGTTCATATCGCGATCAAATAGCAATAAATGCTCTCTTTTTCATTGCTATCAAGTGTTTTATGGCAGCATTATCTGTATAAACTATTACTTTTGTTCCAATCAAATACGATCGAATTTATCAAATGCGAAGACCATTACCAACAACTCCTTTTCCCTTGTTGTGTAGTTGAACTGTGAATCATTAAGGGTCCTGCTCGCATAATAAATTGCGTGAAACACCTTCTATTTCCTTTGTCCTAGCACTGCTCCTACAACAAAATCACTAGCATCGCATATTAGTTCAAATGGAAAATTCCAATTAGGAGCAATTAATATTGGTGTAGCAACTAATTGCTTATTCAAAAATTAAAAAGCATTCAAACATTCATCATTAGAAACAAAATCTTTATCATGTTGCAACAATTCACATAAGGGATACATTAATCATATGGCATTCTTCAGCATCATCTACATACTTTAATGCATTAAACACATTAAATATAACTTGTTTCTTATTAACTCTCATAGTTAATTCTCCTTTTTTCACATCTATTAAAGCTCTACCTATAGCAAGAAATGGTCTTCCCAAAATTATTGTAGTAGACGTAACTTGTCACGTGTAAAATAATATTGTTGTAGCATGTGCAAGTGTACAGAATGTTCAAGTAATAAAGTGATAAGTAACATATCATACCCATAGAGAGATTGGTATTCAGAAGAAATCGCTAAGACTGTTAACAAAAGAATTGTGCATACAAAATAAATGTGATAATAAGATAAATTGTGTTTGCAAAGTGCGTGTCATAACCAAATGCAAACAATAAAGTTGATCAAGAATAAACCATACAAAGCATCAGATCTACTAAGTACTCATCACTCTTAGCAAAAATGATTGGCAAAATCTTCAGCACAGGACAAAGTTGTGATCAATAAGTCTAGAATATTTCAGATCTACGAATGTAATAGAAAATATCTATTTCTACAGATTTCCTAGAATGATTAAGAAATAGCATGCTATCTTAATGTAGAATTTTTTACAGTGAACACACATTATATCCCTATAATATGCATTTTCCTAACAAAACTTATCTCACCCTTAATGAACGTAGCTCATCAGAGTCACTACACATATCTTCCGATATATGCTCATTACATCGATTTATGCTCTAGGAAATCTGTCCTACTTTCAGTCGAGGTTATACTCATGAATAACAAGTGCTTATTCCTAAGATTGCTAGCATGTAGAATTAACAACAACTAAGTCATAAATCAATGAAGAGATTTAATAGAAAGATATCAGCAATTCATTCATGGAAATAAAATACAATGTCAAAAATATTCATCCCTTAGTTGGTCAGAATAAGGGTGCAAAATGTTGTTTAAACAAATTAACAAACAAACTTAAAGATTAAGAGTACTTCTTGTTGAGACCCAAAAATAACATTAGGCTGCATTTTCGATTCTGCTTCGCTTCGCCACAGCAACGTATCTTTGTTTTGGTGGTTTTGCTACAACATTATCGAGCTTCGTTCCAAGTGATGGCTGAAACTCTACCTTTTACACTTTCGATCTGCCGTGTGGCTATCTCAATTTTCCTCCTTTCAGATTATATTGCAACAACACTTTAGCCTTACTTGATTTAATTCTTTGATATATTTTTCTTCATCAAAATGCTGCTTACATAGGAGCTTGGCCACACAATATACGTTGTCATATCCAAATTTCTCGGGGTTCTATAACCCTTCTAGAGTTTCTAGTGTAGACCACAATACATCTAGCTTGCTTCAACAAAATCCTGCGCTCTTAGTATTGCCAAAGCGTTTAGCAGTTGCATAGTTTTGCTACTTTCGTTCCCCAATAGTGCTTCATTATTGGGCCTCATACTCTTTTCTTCCTTCACATATTCCTGCATCATGAAAACACGTACCAACAAGCATAATTTGCTACAACAAAAGGGTAAAAATGTATAGATTTTGCTAGTTAAGCACAACACAGCTCTGAAGACAAAAAAAACATAACAATACTACTAATGTTATAACAATTTTACTAAAGATCAAACAAAATGTTGTAGCAAAATTTGTAATATAACTCTTTTTCAAGAGTTATCACTACGCCGCAACCAAGGGACTAGGCTTGAAAATTTTGAAGAATGACTTTTTTGTCGTGACATACATGGGCTATGTCACAACAACACCTATAGGATAACACTTCACATGGAGTCTGATGTCTTTGTCGTGACACAAGTCCTGATGTGTCGCGACACTGGTCCCTTAAACACGAATTCTGCCACTTATACACGAAGAACGACAGTAGTCCTAGGGTTAAGGAAAACAACCAGCCAAGGTTATAAATAGGGCCTTTACCATTAGGTTTAAACACATCATTCACTAGCTTTTAGTTTTTAGTTTTTAGTTTTATTTTGTGTTTAGTTAGAAATGAGATTGTGGAACTCATATAAAAGTTCAAGGAATTTTTCCCGACAGATTGCTAGTACAATTCAATTTTCTTTTTCATTCTCTTACTCAATTATATATATATAAACATATAATTGAGTGAGAGATGAAAAAGAAAATTGAATTGTATTAGCAATCTATAGGGAAAAATTCCTTGAACTTTTATATGAGTTCTACAATCTCGTTTATAATGATCAAGAAACCCATGAGAAACTAATTCCATTTTGGGGAATTAGAGAGTGAAAGTATGAATATTTAATTGTTGTTTAAACAGGGATTTTACCTTTCGAATTAGTTGTTTGGGAAAGGAAGAACATGAAACAAACACTAGGCCTGACAACCCTAGAACATCACCTAGGTGGGAATGAACCTAAAATTGGTATTGCCTATTCGTGAACACCTTTTTCCCAAATCGGTTTAAACTGTGACATCTAGCAATAAGTATTCTCTATTGACTTACTATGCTGACAGAAGATTGAGAGCTCCAACTAGGGTAGTGACTAGTTACTTGGAGGAAAATCCGCAAAACCCAACGATTGAAGAACTCATATGAAAACAAACTAATATCCCCAAAGTCGTTTATAAGAATTTCTACATCTTAAATCTCTCTTTATTTTCTATTTTATTTTATGCTTTTCAAAACCAACTCTTTTATTACTCTTCGTACTATAATCCCTAAAGTAAGTACTAATTAATTTTATTCTTTGATCTAATTTACTATCGCTTTACACCTCTTTTGGGTACAATCCTCGGAATACTAGCAAGTGTTTTTTTGTACACACTATATTTACAACATGACCCGTATACTTGCAGAAAGCCTAAATCTACACCGAATAGGAGTACGTTCGAGGGTGATCACCAACCCTATGAGTGGTTAGCTTAAAGGCGCCAAAATATCGTATCAAATAATTTAACATTCAGCTAGAACATTTCAAGAGTATTAAAATGAACCAAGAGCAAAATAACGTTGCACAGTGGTTGCTACAGCGTTGTTGAGGCTCTGCTCCAGCTACTGCTATTGATAGTACTAGAAAGAACCATGGATTTATCCTTATTGTTTAAGTTGTTCACATCTAGTTATCCTTAGCATCCATTTTTAGTATTTTTTTATTTAGTTATTGCATTTTCTAACTTAATGGAACTCAGTCTAATTGCCTTTAAATTTATAATTTTTTAATACTGATGTTGTTACGTTAGTCTGTTTAGTATTGCGCCCAGAATTGTCGCTGTAGGAACTTGTTCAGTATTATCGCTACGTGAATATGTCTAGAGTTCTCATTGCATAAGCAAGTCTAGAATTGAGCCAAGAATTATCGCAGCATATGACAGCTATTTGGTTAATACACCAAAAATACGTGAGTTGTGTAGCTGGTGTAACTAACTAGTATGGCCAGAGATTGCTAGATTTGGAGGGAAGGACATCTATACTATTCAGCTGTAGTTAAATAATCATGAGAAGGAGAGAGAAAGGGTCTTCTTTCAGATTGATTTTCTTCTTAAATCCATTTTTGAAGCTTGCATCCATGGCAGCTTAACTTTCTCAAGGGCGACCTGACGCGAAGGAGGAAGCAGATCTACTCTGGACAAGGAGCTCCTAAGTGCGACACAAGAAGAGAGTAAAGGAGCAAGTCGAGTAGCCTAGGAATTGTATTCTCCATTTGTTCTTTTATTTCTCTTTCTTAAGCGCTGGTGATTCATGTTATTTCAAGTTTGTATGGAAGTACATTTGATATTTAGACTAAATGATATCTTATTCAAGATTGCCTTTACTATTTAATGTTTGGGTTTGAATGTTTTGACCATGGAAGTGTTATTACAGTCATTATCACTGGAAGGTGCAACATTTAAGCTAACAAGCAAGATAACAGAAGTTGTTTAGAGATTGAAGGAATTTAATATACTTGTTCTTGAATATGTTGCATTGTCAACATCAGAAGGTGTGGTTAGAGTGCATGTTTAAGTCTTAGATCTAATAGAGAAACCAAGTTTGGTAAGACATTCATTGTGCATTAATGCAGCGACAATCACCTTGTATTTTAAACCTTGTGAGCTACACTTAGTATTCTACCAACTATTCACGTCAAGGACCCCATTTCATTATTATTGTATTTCATCTTTAATTTTACATTATTGCTTTGACAATCAATCTTACAGTTTTATTGCATTTACTTATTCATTGCACAGATAATTATAGACAACAAACATCCATCCTTGTGGGTTCAATATTCAACGGATTCACATATGTCTACTATGCTTGCATTGACAATGTACGCTTGCACATATTTGCCTTATCGAGGATGGCATTTGTTTGATGTTTATTTTTCTTTTTGCACTTATTCTTTCTTATCTAACCTTTATTTATTTTTAATTTGTTTTCTTTTTGTTACTACTTTTATATTTTTCTTTTAGGTGTTTTATGACCCGAAGAAATCCTAAATTTTTTGTTGGCTTAGATCCAGAAATCTAACGCACCATTCGAAGGAGATGACAGGAACAGTGGAATATGACTCTTCTAAGAAACGGTGTAGCCATACCATAATTGTCACCACAAAATCCTATTATACCTCCTATATAGTAACAAAATATTAATAATTCATCACTGCAACAAGAAGATTAGATGCAAAATCGACCTATTCGAGATTTTGTTGTTCCTGTGTTGGATGATTTGCAGCCAGGGGTTGTTAGCCCAACTATTCAAGCTTGAAAGTTTGAATTAAAGCCAGTCATGTTCCAGATGCTAAACTCTAATGGGTGGTATGTTGGACTGCCACATGAAGATGCAAGAGAGCACCTTAAATCTTTTTTACAGATTTGTGCTTCCTTCAGTCAGCAAGGCGTTCCTAATGACGCCTTGAAAATGCAGCTATTCCCTTATTCATTGCAAGAACGCGCTCGTACCTGGTTCCTTGGGTTACCTGCTGGATCAATCACGTCATGGAATGCACTCGCAACTCAATTTATTTTGCATTTGAACCCGCCGACTATGAATGCTAGTCTTAGAAACGATATTACTGCGAATCATCAGCTAGATGATGAAAATTTGCATACTACGTGAGAACGTTATAAATCTCTGCTTCAACGCTGTTCCATGCATGAAATTCAACAAGAGACGCTGATTGAAATTTTGTACAATGGGCTGAACGTGCAAACAAGAAATCTTTTGTTGACACATCTGTTAATGGTCCTTTGTTAGACTGTACATACGATGAAGCTATCAAAATTCTAAAGCGAATTTCTCAGAATGATTATCAATATCCGATCTCTAGAGCTGCATAAGTGAAAGCAAATCCTGGAGTTATTGAATTGGATGCTATATTTGCTCTAAGTGCACTAGTTTCTTCACTCGTAAACATGATAAAAAATATGAAGGGGACTAATGACGTTGCACCCATTCAAGTTACTTAATAAATTGATGTCCCTATATTTTGTTGTGAAATTTGAGGTGACAACCACAGTTATGAAGATTGTCCATAGCACGCGGAGAATGCTTTCTATGTTAATAACATCTATGGAAATTCTTATGGTAATTCCTATAATACTTCTATGAGAAATTAACAGGCTTGGGGAAATCAGAATGCCGCAACATTAAGATATGGAAATTCATCCAATCAATAGACAAGGGAATTACAATCATCAGCACCAAAATTACAGCTAGAATACTCAGATGCATTCACATCAAGATCAAATGCAGCCACAACAACCTTCGATGCCAAATTTGAATGTTCAAGGACAACATCAGGAATAGTACACACAACCACGATCTGATCTGTTAACAGCCCTTGAAGCATTAATGCATGAGCATATAACTAGAATGGAAGCCATTGTGTAAGGAAATTCATCCTTTATCCGAGCGTTGGAAGCATAATTGGGGAGAATCACTTCTAATTTAAACACACGACCACTAGGTGCATTATCCAGCGACACAGAAAATCCAAATTTGAAAGGGAATGAGCATTGTAAAACAATCACACTTCAAAGTAGTAGAAAAACTTCCGAGCCAGCTACCAACTCTACTGCCGCACCTATAGTCACTAGTGAAGTGGATCAGGTTGCTTGGGCTGTGTCTGAAGAAATGGTAAATGAACTAGAGAAAGAGGCTCCACAAATTGTCACCCCAATGCCTACTGTCAGACCGACGAAATTATTGACGCAACCAACAATGCCGATGCAACCTGATGCATCCATACATTTACCTTTCCCATAAAGATTTAAAGAAAAGGATCATGATAGACAATATCAATAGTTTCTGACAACATTAAAGAAGCTTCATGTCAATATCCCTCTTGTGGATGCTCTGGTACAGATTCCCAGTTATGGGAAATTTATGAATGAGCTATTGTCCAAAAAGAAGAATCTGAATGATATTGAGACAATTGCACTCACAGAAGGATGTAATGCTATCTTGACAAATAAGTTACTGCCCAAGATGAAAGACCTAAGAAGCTTTACGACCTCATGTTCAATTGACAACCACTACTTGGGTAAAACTTTATGTGATTTAGGCACGAGTATCAACCTTATGTTATTGTCTACTTTTAGAAAATTGGAGATTAGTTATATGAAGCCCATTGTAGTGACATTGCAGTTAGCGGATAGATCGTTGGCGCAACCTGAAGGACAAATTAAGGACATATTAGTTCACGTGGATAAGTTTGTGTTTCTGGTAGAGTTCACTGTACTTGACTGCGAACCAAACAAAAAGGTACCCATAATCTTGGGACGCTCATTCCTAGCTACTGGACGCACTCTCATGTGTACAAGGGTGAATTAACCATGAGACATAATGATGAACATGTCACCTTTAGTGTTTTTGAAGCTATTCCCTACAAGGACAAAGAAGAATGTCACACTATTGATGTGTTAGACACATTATTTAAGGAGGAATTCAATGAGTGAAGCACAATATTTTCATAAGAATTTACGATGACATCGGATGAAGAATGTCTAGCTGATTATGACAGCAAGGTTGAAGCGAACAATATTTGAGCTTAGGCATGGATGGCAGATAAAATCTCTAGACCTAACCAATAGAATGGCTCCAGTTTTTAAGCCATCTATTAAAGAACCTCTTACTTTGGAGATGAAATCATTGCCTGCTCATCTGAAGTATGTTTTTCTTGGCAACAATAATATTCAGCCAGTTATTGTCTCTGCAACACTATGCAATTCAGGAGGAAAAATCGATCCATATCTTGAAACAGCATAAACGTGCTATTGCATAGAGTATTGTTGACATTAGAGGCATTAGTCCCTCTTTTTGCATGCATAAAATTCGATTGGAAGATGAAGGAAGGCAATCGATCGAACAGCAAAGGAGATTGATTGAGAAAATGAATGAGGTAGTTAAAAAGGAGATTATCAACTAGCTGGACGCATGCATTATTTACCAATTTCTGATAGCAATTGGGTAAGTCCAGTTCAATGTGTCTCTAAGAAAAGTGGTATCACTATGATGAGCAATGAAAAATATTAGCTAATCCCTACATGCATCCCTACGGGTTGGCGAGTATGCATGGATTATCGTAAATTGAATGCAGCCACAAAGAAGGACCATTTCCCACTTCCCTTCATCGATCAGATGCTAGATAGGCTTGTTGGAAAAGCTTACAATTGCTTCCTCGACGATTATTCTGGCTATAATCAAATCGCTATTATGCCAGAGGATCAAATAAAAATAATGATTACTGGCCTTTTTGGCACTATTGCTTTTCGTCGAATGCCATTTTTTCTTTGCAACGCACCGACCACATTTTAAAGGTGAATGATTGTAATATTTTTGGATATGATCAAGGACTCTTTGGAGGTATTTATGGATGATTTTTCAGTTTATGGAAATAATTTTGATCAATGCGCTGACAACTTGGCTAGAGTTTTAAAGTGATGTGAAGATACAAATCTTGTGCTAAATTGGGAGAAATGCCACTTCATTGCAACTGAAGGTCTTGTCTTAGGTCATCGCATTTCCAGTTAAGGCATTGGAGTGGATAGAGCTAAGGTGGAAATTATTAAAAAGCTGCCTCCACTGACAAATTTGAAGGGTATCCGTTGTTTTCTTGGACACACAGGTTTTTATCGTCGATTTATTCGAGATTTCTCTAAAATTGTGAAACCTCTGTGCTCATTGTTGGAGCAAAATAAAAAATTCCTTTTTGATGATTTATGTTTGGATGCATTTTTACAAATAAAGAAGCTACTCGTGAAGGCACCCATTGTCCTTACACCAGACTGGTCGTAACTGTTTGAAGTGATGTGTGATGCAAGAAACTTTGTGGTGGGTGCAGTCTTAGGACAACAAAAGGAAAAAATTATTTCATGCTATATACTACACCAGCAAAACTCTTATAGAGGCGCATATCAATTACACAACCACAGAGAAAGAATTGTTGGCTGTAGTCTTTACTTTCAACAAATTTTGATCATATTTTATCGGCACAAAGGTTACTATATTTACTGACCATTTAGTGTTGAGATATCTTTTTACAAAGAAGGACACTAAACCACGGTTGATACGATGGATCTTATCATTGCAAGTATTTGATATAGAGATCAAAGATCGAAAGGGGTTAGAATACCAAATGGAAGATTACCTGTCTCGTTTGGAAGTTGGTAGTGAAGACGAAAATACACTTCAAATTGTCGACGCATTTCCTGATGAGAAGTTGTTTGCTATCGATGCAACCTCGTGGTATGCAGATGTGGTTAATTACCTAGTATGTGGGAAGTTATCTTTGGGTGTCACAGGCCATAAGAAAGAAAGATTTCTTCGAGATATATAGAAATATTACTGGAACAATCCATACTTATTCAAAGTATGCAATGACAATATCATTAGGCATCGTGTTCCGGAGGAAGAGATGCTTTCAATCTTGAAGCATTATCACGATGCTCCTTATGAAGGGCATTTTTCTGGCATGAGAACTGCTGCAAAGATTATTCAATTAGGATTATATTAGCCTTCATTATTTAAGGACACCAACAACTTTGTGCATTTAGCGCACTGGTTCTATATCTTGACGTAATGAGATGTTACAACAGCTAATCATGGAAGTTGAACTCTTCGATGTTTAGGGTATGGACTTCATGGGACCATTTCCATGTTCATTTTGAAATGTCTATATATTAGTTGTTATTGACTACGTATCGAAGTGGGTGAAAGCCATTGCAATCCTAAAAGAGGATCAAGAAAATTCTAAACTTTTTCCACAAGCATATACTCACTCATTTTGGCAAACCTAAAGCATTGATCAGTGACCAAGGCACTCACTTCCATTGCAACTAGGTAGCAGCCGCACTGAAGAGGTATGGAGATAATCATAAAATGGTGACCACTTACCATTCGCACACCAATAGACAAGCTGAAGTATCCAATCGACAAATCAGGAATATTATCGAGAAGGTGGTGAACCCATCAAGAAAAGATTGGTCTTCTAGACTTGATGATGCATTGTGGGCATTAAGGATAGCATACAAAACCCCACTTGGGATGTCACCATATCAGCTTGTCTTTGGAAAAGCATGTCACTTGCCTGTTGAATTGGAACATAAAGCAATGTGGGCGATTAAGCAAGTCAACATGGATTATGAGGCTGTTAGGAAGAAGATGCTGTTAGACATCGCTAAACTTGAAGAAATTTGGCGAAATACCTATGAAAATGCGGCAATCTATAAGGAAAAGACCAAGTGATGGCATGAAAAAATCATTTTGCAGCGACAATTTACTACAGGTTAATAGGTGTAATTATTCAATTCTCGACTAAAATACACCAAGGTAAATTGCTCTCACGTTGGTTTGGACCATTTGAAGTTGTCGAAGCATTTTCTCATGGTGCAATCACAATTAAAGATATACATGATGGACACCAATTTAAAGTGAATGGACAATGGTTGAAGCATTATTTTGGCCATGATGATCACAAACAAGAAGAGACCATTAAAATGATCAAATTTTTCTAACTTCTCTTTACATTTTTATCATGTAATTTTAGTTTCTTTTGTTTTTGCTTTAGTTATTTTACTTAGCATTTTTTGCAGGATAAAGTCATCTCTTTTGTCGACGCATGCAGATCTCCTTGTCAATGCATCTCGTCTGCTTGCTGACTCATTAGTAAATCAAAGTATATCAGGAAACAAATCATGTCGTTTCATCCATCACCACCCAATCATTGGATCGTTTTGAACGGATGTAATTCTATTGGATGTATTTATTCTTGCAGACTTTTTGTCCTTTCTCTAATACAAAATATCACGCCTTTCCACTTACCCTTTTTCATTCCCTATAAACAACCCTTTTTGTGCCGACTGTACTATTCAAAGACGTCATTTTTATTCCCAAACTTTCTTTAAGCTTGCACCTTTCTACCTTACAACCATCTACACTTACTAAAAAATGGCCAAAACTAGTAGAGCGAAGAAGCCAATTAAATCTGCTAGAAGGGATCGGTGTTTTACGACAGAGCTATCGAATATCTATCCCACGAGGAAATGGTTCCCGATGTTTTAATGTTAGAGCAATCAATATTAAAAATCAGTATAATGTGAGTAAGAATGTCAGCGCAATTATGTCAGATCTGCACACTAAAATAATCATTATTATCAATGCAATTAGAGTTAAATATCATAGATTAAATGTCAATGTACTGAAAATAAATCGCTTCGAGTTCTTACCCATAATAGCTCCCCACTTAATCCCGACTCAAATACACTACTCCACCTCTCGGTGCAAGAAATGATGTGTATCCAAGAATAAGTAACTGGAGTTTGTCCCAGTCCCGAGCAGCTCTGGCCTAACCCACTTGTTAATCTAGCCTATCATCGTATATCTTGATGTCAGTGTACTGCAATTTCACTTTTGTGTTTAGAGCGGTTAAATCCAAGAATAAGCGGATAAGCAATGTAAAGTAAGAATCAAAATGATATAATATTAAAAGATACTCTCGTATTCATTTAATATCAACAGAATCCATCATTTTTTAAGAAGAAATAAAGAGTATAATGAAGCTTGCTATCTCTAGACTACTAGGCCTAATCTCTACTTTTCCTCTTGCTCGGAATCAAGGACCTCTCGTCAGAAGCAGTTGCAGACTTGGTTCATCAGCTCCCCAAATTCCAGCTCAAATCTTTGATTCACACAAAATTTTAAAAATTTAATCCCCTTACTCTTGATGATTCTTTTCCTCATTTTTCCATCTATTTATAGCCTCTAAATAATTGTAGATTTCAGCCTTCATTCTCAGATTCAGATATAGACTTTTGCAATTGTCAAAGTTAGTGAGTACAGCTGTGCACTCACACAGATTACATGTTCTCTTTAGAGATCTGCAGGTTGTCACTGTAATGTTAGATGCAATCTAATATTGTAATTACAGCGACATTTGGGATATTCTTGCGCTGGTGCTTCCAGTGTAAATTCAGCTTAACTCTACTCATTTGAGGTTCAACTTCAATTCGTCGAAATTGCTGATAGCAATTCCAAGCTGGTCTTGTGGCTACATTCTGTCAAAGTTGATCTTCTGAACTGAGCTCTTGTGTTGGCAATCTTAAGATGCAATATACCAACTACTTGCGTCGACATTAGTACAAAAATAGATAAAAATAACAAGAATTTAAACTAACTAGTAATGTATTAGAAAGTATGAAAACTGATTATAAAATGCTTATGATGCATGCTAAATGAGATACAAAAGAGACAATAAAAGCACTAAATTAAGGAGAAAATATATGTCATTTGTAATACCATCACACCTCCAAACTTAAGCTTTTACTTGTCCTCAAGTAAACAAAAATTGACAAAGTCATAAGAAAAAATGTCACCGCAATGATTATCCATACAACTTGAATTCTCTAAATTTCTAAAGTACAAATTGTATTCATATGATAGAATAATGCACCGACAATTTATAAAAATGAATAATTAAGAACTACAATCATTATCATAAATATTTGTTTTTTCATTTTCTTCCTTTTTCTTATTTTTCTTTTTCAAGTGACTAAGAGATGTCATTGCATTACTCTACCTTTGTTCCTGGGCAGTAACAATTGGGTGCAACAAACCCCTAGGAGGTATGTAATTGCACCGACACACACTCTTGCATTGATAGCCTTTTGCTAGATGATTTTTATAAACCTGCAGTAGAGTGTTCTCCCTGAAAAGTCATAATGCACTCACATTGGAGTATCTTTTATTTATATAATGTTGCTACAGCGAGTCAATTAGTTCAAGAGTCAAACATAAACGTTAATTATTCATTACCGAAACAATTCCAATCATTCATTCAAAAATAGCAGACTCATCATTCATTCATATTCATCCAATATATACACCAGCATCCAAACAATTCAAGAATTACGCATTAAGATAAAAATTGTAAGCACATTAAAGTTGAAATTTTGTGAATTTTCATTAACCAAAGAAACAAATAAAATTTACATATGTGGGTGTAATTGCATTTCCATTTCACATTATCTCCATCCAAACTTAATGTCTGCACTGTCCCCAATGCACTGATAATTATATACAAAAATAATGGAAATGCAACTACAATGCAACTAAGTTAACAACATGATGCAATGACAAAATAAAATGCAGTGATAATAAAAATGCATTAAAACTTAAAAAAAATGTACCAAGTCATTCATCAGTAGCTGATGTAGCGGCTGCCTTTGCTTTCTTCTTTTTCTTCTTTGGGCGCTCCCCCTCGTCATGGTTCTTCTTCACTTTCTTACCCTTTCACCTCTTTCACTTCTTGTCCTTTGAACTAACCGGCTCGGTAGATTGGTCTCCCTCGGCAGGTTGGGTGACGTCCTCATCAATTGTCACATGAGATGGTTGGATTTCAGCGAATGGTGCTTTGTATGGTATAATAGCGAGAGGATTCAGTTCCTCTATTTCGCCTGTGACAATCTCAGCCTGACTCGCAGTAGGTCGAGTCACTTCTGGGTTAGATGCTCTTATATTGTCCTCCACGATCAGTGTTGGAGCATCATCAGATTCCTTCTTTTTTTGCACCTCTGCAAACTCTATTTCTTCCTTCTCGTTCTCATTTTCTTCCTCATTCTCTTGCTCATCTCCTTGATTGGCTTCCTCTTCCACATGTTTTTCATCCTCAGTGGGGCCCTTGTCATCGCAGTTGACTGCATCGACATCTTCTTCTGCAATATCTACTTTGTCAGCCATATTTGCACCTAAAATGTTTGAGAATTCTTCCTCGAATAGATCAACTATATTGCGATAACAATCCTCCTTAGCATTTGAATGCCCTTCGTTGTTGTCATCATCAGAGATGTGAACTCTTGTTGGCATTATTGGACCTACCATCAGTGGTAGGCTTGTCAGATGAAGAATATTGCATATGAAAGAAGATATCAGGGAATTTTGGAAAGTCTAGTAGTGGTCTGGTGTTGATATGACGTAGTGCAGCGAAAATGGCCTCATTCTCGGCTTTTATATATGCATAAAATATATGCTACCTGTAATCTAAATCTTCTAAAACACTCAAAAGATGGATTGTACGCACATCAACACGGTCAAGAAGAATTTCCAAACTAGTCGGTCATCTTAATGTTTATGGATCTGTGGGTGCATTAGTCTGTTATTTTTTGTTTTTCCCTTTTTCTTTGTCTTTCTTTGTCGAAGCTTCTTTAGCCATAGGCGTATCTTGGCCTCTTATCATCCTTTCAACCGATATATCATTGATCGATCCCTTATTTTCCACAACCTCCTCATCATCTTTTGGCACAATGTCCTTATGTTGACACATGAGCATAATAAGAGAAGGGAAAGGGAGAATACCATTTTGTCTTCCAACAGCTTCCACAATCTAATCATGTATGATCTCCCTAATGTTGATGTGACGATGGTGTGAGATTGAATGCAACAAACACATGCGGTCCAATGCGGGCGTAGTACTATGTGTAGAGGGCATCACACGATGATTAACAATGTGAAACCATACCTTACAAAAAGTCGTCAGATAATGTCGATGCATTGTAAAATTATGAAATCCACTACCCGTTCATGAAGCATTGTCGATGCAAAGGTCATTAATCATCGCAGCCAGGCTATCTTCATTCATGCTGTGCATGAAGGGTAAGTGACTGTCTACCCGTTTCAGTATTCGTATCAAGACATTGATATGCGTCGCAGTCCATGGTATAATCCCTTTTTGAACAAAAACAAATTCTTGTTCCTTGTCTACTAAATTAGCATAAAATTCCATAAAAAAAAGTAGGGGAATAGCCAAATGGATGATCATAGAAAAATTCCCACCCTAAGCGACTTATGGTGCGATGGACTTGTTTTCCTAGAGTCAAGTTTGGTGAAAGCTAGATGCCCTGTTCAGGATGTATATTACGTTTCAGCATGATATTGTGATATCTATCTTTGGCCGCAGTTGTTTAAAATAAAATTAGGCCTGTGGATGAAGACGGTGGTGTTGCAGACGGAATCTCAATAGGGGTGGTCGGAATATTTTGAGATGAAGGTTTTGGAGTGTTTTTGGATGCACGGGTTTTAGCCATGGTGAAAATAACAAAGAGTAAACAAAGATTGCAAAAATATTGCTTTTGAGTAAGAAAAAGGAAATCAGCAGAGAGGGATGAGTCACAGTAACAATGGCGATTGTTAAGAAGAAGATAACTGCAATGGGGGTTTTATAACCTAAGTGTAATGAGTAAAAATATATGGTGAAGTGATGCGTCTGCAGCCATTAATTGCTAGGCTGTAGATCGTACCAATTTCATTTCTGTCCAACGACTGGGATAAGAAAGAATCAATCGGTGCGATTCTTGCTAAAAAAGTAATGCTGACTCATCGCCGAATGCACCGACAATCTGTGCTTTAATGCGTCGACAAAAAGATGACCTTTATTTCTGCTAAGAATATGAAACAACATAACTAAAAGTGAAATAACTGAAGGTAAATAAAGAAATGCATCGACATTAATTAAGTTTCACTAGGTTGATGATTTCGTCTGGTTCTTGAACGTCTGGGCTCACATAGTGTTTAAGACGTTGACCATTCACTTTGAATTGTTGTCCATCTTGTAAATGTTCAATTGTCACTGCACCGCTTTGAAATGCTTTGACAACTTTGAAAGGACCTGACCACCTTGATCAAAATTTCCCTAAATGCAATTTTAAGCGTGAATTAAATAAAAGTACCAACTGACCAGGATGAAATTGTCGACACAAAATGATGTTGTCATGCTATTTCTTTGTCTTTTCCTTGTATATCGAAGCATTCTCATAAGCGTGGCATCAAATTTCTTCTAATTCCGTGATGTCTAGCAATCTTTTCTTTCCAGCAGCATCATAATCCAGATTTACCTGTTTAATTGCCCACATGGCTTTATGTTCAAGTTCGATAGGTAGGTGATAAGATTTTCCAAATATTAGCTGATATGGAGACATTCCCAATAGGGTTTTATAAGAGGTGCGAAGTGCCCACAATACATCATGTAACCGCATTGACCAATCCTTTTTGGATGGATTTACCACCTTTTCTAGTATACCTTTAATTTGACGATTGGATACTTCAGCTTGACCATTAGTTTGTGGGTGATATGTAGTAGCCATACGATGCTTCACACCATATCGTTTCATTGTAGTCGCACTTGATTGTTGTAAAAATTAGTGCCTTGGTCGCTTACCAACGCTCTCGGGGTTCCAAACCTTATGCGGATGTATGTGTGAAAGAATCTCAACATTGTCCGAGTGTTGTCTTTTGGTACCGCAATAGCTTCAATCCACTTGGGTACATAATCAACAGCTACTAGTATATACATATTTCCAAAAGTGTTTGGGAATGGTCCCATGAAATCAATACCCCAAACATTGAAAAGTTCTACCTCCATTATAAGTTGTTGAAGCATCTCATTTCGACGAGAAATGGAACCAGTACGTTGACAACAATCACACTATTACGCGAAATTGTGGGCATCTCAAAACAAATTGGGCCAATAGAATCCGGATTGCAGGACCTTTGTAGTAGTCCTTGTTCCACCAAAATGACCTCCATAAAGGGCATCATGGCAATGTCACAGTATTGATATCATTTCTTCTTCAGGAACACAACAGCGAATTATATTGTCAGTTCATACCTTGAATAAGTATGGCTCGTTCCAATAATATTTAGCAGCATCGTGTATGAACCTGATTTTTTTATTACCAGTTGCACTCATGGGTAGCTGTCCACACACAAGATAATTGACTATATCAACATACCATGGTGATATTCAACAGTGAATAATTGCTCATCAAGAAATGCTTCGACAATTTGATTTTGTTGTCCATCTTCGATCCCACTTTCCAACCGAGACAAATGGTCAGCAACCTGATTCTCAGATCCCTTCCTATCTTCGATTTCAACATCAAACTCTTGGAGGAGTAGGATCCATCTAATGAGTCTAGGCTTAGCATCTTTTTTGTTGAAAAGCTCTCTCAAAGCTGAGTGATCCGTGTAGATTGTAGTCTTTACACCGACAAGATAAGAACGGAACTTGTCAAATGCGAAGACCACTACTAGTAACTCTTTTTCAGTTGTGGTGTAATGAACTTGTATTTCAGTTAGTGTTTTACTAGCATAATAGATAGCATGAAATACCTTTTCTTTCCTTTGTCCGAGAATAGCTTCTACAGCGAAGTTGCTAGTGTCGCACATTAATTTGAATGGTTGCGTCGAATCCGGTGTGACGACAATCAGAGCTTGTACCAACTTTGTCTTTACTGTTGTAAACACATCCAGACAGATGTCATTGAATACAAACTTTTTATTTTGCTCTAACAAAGAGCATAAAGGTTTAGCTATCTTGAAGAAATCTTTGATAAATCTTCTATAAAAGCTCGTGTGTCTAAGAAAGCTTCTTATTGCTTTGATAGTGGTAGATGGTGGTAATTTTTCGATGATTTCTACCTTTGCTCTATCGACTTCAATGCCTTGACATGGGATTCGATGGCCAAGGACAATCCCTTCTGTTGTCATGAAGTGGCATTTTTCCAAATTCAAAACCAAGTTTGTTTCCTCGCATCTTCTCAAAACACTTGCCAAGTTATCAACGCATTGGTCGAAACTCTGTCCATAGACTGAAAAATCATCCATGAATACCTCGAGTGTGTCTTCAATCATATCCGAGAATATCACCATCATACATCTCTGGAACGCTGCTGGCGTATTACGCAAGCGAAACAGCATCCGTTGGAAAGCAAAAATCCCAAAAGGGCATGTAAATGTGGTTTTTGCTTGATCTTTTGGTGCAATAGCTATTTGGTTGTATCCAGAGTAACAATCTAAGAAGCAATATTAGGTTTTACCAGCTAGCCTATCTAACATTTGATCGATGAAAGGAAGTGGAAAATGGTCCTTCTTTGTGGCTGCATTCAATCGTCGGTAATCCATGCACACACGCCATCCGATTGCGATGCAAGTAGAGATTAAATCTTTTTTATTAACTCATTTTTATCATTGGTTACAATAGTAAAACCACTTTTTTTTGGAACACATTGAACGGGGCTTACTAATTACTGTTAGAAATAGGGTATATTATGCCCGCATCCAACCATTTGATGATTTCCTTCTTTACCACTTCTTTCATTTTCTCATTGAGTCGTCTTTGTTGCTTAATGGATTGCTTCTCTTCTTCTTCTAACCTTATCTTATGCATGCAAAAAGAAGGATTGATGCCTCTGATGTCTGCGATGCTCTAGGCTATGGCTTTTTTGTGTTCTTTCAGGATTGCGATAAGCTTCTCTTCTTATGTTGCGTTGACAATGACAGGTAGTGTCTCATTGTCACCAAGGAATACATATTTCAAATGTGTCGATAAAGGTTTTAACTCCAAGGTAAGAGCTTGCTCTATAGACGGTTTAAAGACTGGAATTGTCTTGTTAGACAAATCCAACGACTCCATTTGCCAATATCTTCGCAACTTACAATTGTTCACCTCCTCTTTATCAATATAGTCTTCTAGGATATCATCAGTAGATGTCACCGCATCAGTATCAGACAATGTTGAATTCCTGGCATGAAATTCTTCAAAAATAATTTCGTTCAACACATCAACGTGGTGACATTGTTCCTTGGGCCTTGACGGTGCTGCTTTAAACACACTGAAGGTTACGTGGTCATTATTATGTCGCATCACTAGTTCTCCCTTAAACACTTTGATAAATGTTCATCTCATTGCTAAAAATGGCCTTCCCAAGATAATGGGTACCTCCTTATCAACTTTGCAATATAGGATCATAAAATCAGCAAGAAACACCAACTTATCAACTCGAGAAAAAACATCTTTAATTTGTCCCTCCGATTGTGCTAAAGATCTATCCGCTAATTGTAATGTCACCGTAGTGGGCTTCATTGATCCGATTCCTAGCTTCTTGAAAGTAGACAAAGGCATTAGGTTAATGCTAGCTCCTAAATCACATAATGTTTTACCTAAGTAATGATCTCTAATGGAGCATGGAATTGTGAAGCTGCTAGGATCTTTCAACTTTATTGGCAACTTGTTTGTGAGTATAGCACTGTACCCTTCTATGAGCGCAATCATCTCGATGTCAGATAGTTTCTTTTCCTTTAATAGTAGCTCCTTCATGTATTTCCCATAATTGGGTATCTGCACAAGAGCATCTATTAGAGGTATATTAATATGCAATTGTTTAAAAGTAGAAACAAACTTGTGGTATTCTTCATCATGGACTTTTTCTTTGAAACGTTGTGGAAATGGTAAAGGTATGGTTGCAGTAGGTGGGTGTGGATAACTCTGTTGCTTCAACAGTGATGGTCGTGTCGACAACTTATCTGGACAAACTGTAGGCAGAGATGGTACTACAGTTAGCTCTTCTACATTCTTTTGTGCTTGACTTTCTTCAATTATAACCTCTTCTTGCTGCTGTGAATTGGATGCTTTGATATAGTCTTGATCAAAATTACTTAATTCTACCATCTGTTTTCCACTTCTTAGTGTTATTGCTTTGTAATGCTCCTTCCTTCTTTGCATTGGATTTTCAGTATAACTTGGTAGAGTACTCGACGATCTCGAATTAAGATTAGAGGCCAACTGTCCAAGCTGCGCTTCCAATGCACGGATAGAAGAAGAATTACCTTGCACTATCGCTTCGGTTCGTGTGATATGTTCGCGCATCATCGCTTCAAGAGTAGCCATAGGATCTAACTTAGGTTGATTAAATTGCTGCTGTTGATGCTAATGATGTTGTCCTTGCATTTGTGGGAGGATAGATGGTTGTGGTTGTAATCGCGATTGTGGTTGCATTTGACTAAGTGACTGCATTGGTTCAGTACGAGAATTTAGTTGTGAATTCTGATGGTAGTTCTGCAATTGGCTGTTGTTGTAACCTCCTTAGTTCGAAGAGTTCACATATCTAAATGTGGATGTATTCTGATTTCCCCAAGGTTGTTGTGAACGATTGTTATAGGAGTTACCAAATGAACCCCCTCAGATGTTGTTGACATAATATGCATTTTTTGCATGCTGTAGGTAGTCTTCATAGCTTGTGGTTGTCGTCGCAAATCTCACATGAAAATATTGGTGCATCCATTTGCTGGGCCATTTGTATCGGAGCAATGTTGCTTGTTCTATTCATGTTCTTAATGATGTTGGCCAAGGAAGACACCTGCATTGACAATGCAGAAATAACATCTATTTCAAGAACTCCAGGGCTAGTTTTCACTTGTGTAGAACAAGAAATCGAATATTGGTAATCGTTTTGGGCTATCCTCTCCAAAATTTGAACAGCTTCATCATATATGCAATCCAACAATGGACCATTTGCAAATGCGTCAACAAGATTCCTTGTCTGAGCATTCAAATCATTATAAAAGATTTCAAACTGAGTCTCTTGTTGAATCCTATTCATTAGCCAGCGTCGAAGCAATGCTTTGTAGCACTCCCATGTTGTGTGTAAATTCTAGTCATCGAGTTGATGATATGCAGTGATGTCATTTTGCAACCTTCCGTTCATTGTCGGTAGATTAAATCTTAAGACAAACTGCGTTGCTAAAGCATTCCAGGATGTGATAGATCTAATCAACAATCCTAAAAACCATGTTCTAGCTTTTCCTTGCAATGAATAAGGAAATAATTGCATCTTCAAAGAATCATCAAGGACACCATGTTGACTAAAGGATTCACTAATAAGTAAAAATGATTTCAAATGTTCTCGCGCGTCGTCATGTGGAAAACCCAAATACTGTCCATCAGAATTGAGCATCTAAAACATCACCGATTTCAATTCAAAGTTACCTACCTGAATTGCTGGTCCCACAACCTCTGGTTACAGATTATCAAGTAGAGGCACAACAAAATCTCTTATTAGCCTATTCAGTATTTTTTCTTCTTGTGGTCGTGGTGGTGGTAATCTTGTGGCAATACTAGAGGAATATTATCCTGTGGTAGCAGTGATGGTAGATTATTATTGTTGTTACCAACCATCTTCTTCTGTTCTTGCCTTCTCCTCTTAAGTGTTCTCTCAAGCTCTGGATCAAAGCTTACAATGTCCTTAGGATTTCTCCTTGTGGACATACAATACCTTTAAAATAAGAAAAGAACGATAAACAAATTAGTAGAAGTTAAAAATTAAGTAAGTAAAATTGATTACAATAACAAAAGTAAACATCGAACAAACGCTAATTTCCCCGACAATGGGGCCAAAACTTGATCGGTGTTTTTGCGACACAATGATTGTGCAAGCATACACACGTCGATGCAAGTATAGTTGATAGACAGAGCTATTGGATACCACAAGGAAATGGTTCTCGATGTTTTAATGTCAGAGCAATCAATTTAAAAATCAGTATAATGCGAGTAAGAATGTTAGCACAATTATGTTAGATCTGCACACTAAATAAATAATTACTGTCAACGCAATTAGAGTTAAATATCAGAGATTAAATGTTATTGTACTGAAAATAAATCCAAATGTGTTTAGTGTTGAGTGCTAGAAATTTAAATGTAGGAAATATAAAAGTGATCAAGTGTAAAGGGTGAAAATGGTTCACTGATTCTACAGGTTGTAACACTAGATGCGTCGACAAGGTAAAATATAGATGAATTGTCGTAGCAAAGAAGTCCCTTTGAGTTCTTACCCATAATAGCTCCCAACTTAAATACACTACTCCACCACTCAGTGCGAGCAATGATGTGTATCCAATAACAAGTAACTGGAGTTTGTCTCAGTCCCGAGAAGCTCTCGCCTAACCCACTTGTTATTCTAACCTGTCACCGCATCTCTCAATGTCGATGTACTGCAATTTCACTTTTGTGTTTAGAGCGGTTAAATCCAAGAATAAGCGGATAAGCAATGTAAAGTAAGAATCAAAATGATATAATATTAAAAGATACTCTCGTATTCATTTAATATCAATAGAATCCATCATCGTTTAAGAAGAAATTACTATCTCTAAACTACTAAGTCTACTCTCTACTTGTTCCTCTTGCACGACATCAAGCACCTCTCATCAGAAGCAATTGCAGACTTGGTTCATCAGCTCCCTGAATTCCAGCTCAAATCTTTGATTCACACAGAATTTTTGGAATTTAATCCCCTTGCTATTGATGATTCTTTTCCTCAGTTTTTCATCTATTTATAGAGTCTAAATAATTTCAGATTTAAACCTTCATTCTCAGATTCAGATCTAGATTTTTGCAGCTATCAAAGTTAGTTAGAGTATAGTTGTGCACTCACGCAGATTACATGTTTTCTTTAGAGATTTACAGTTGTTACTGTACTGTTAGACGTAATCTAATATTGTAATTGCAGCGACATTCTTGCGCTGGTGCTTCCAGTGTAAATTCAGCTTAACTCTACTCATTTGAAGTTCAACTTCAATGCGTCGACATTGCTGGTCACAATTCCAAGTTGGTCTTGTGGTTGCATTCTGTCAATGTTGATCTTCTGAACTAAGCTCCTGTGTTGGAAATCTTAAGATGCAATTTACCAACTACTTGCATCGACATTAATACAAAAATAGATAAAAATAACAAGAATTTAAACTAACTAGCAATGTATTAGACAATATGAAAACTGATTATAAAATGCTTATGTTGCAAAGAAGGTTTGGAAAACTGATTATAAAATGCTTATGTTGCAAAGAAGGTTTAGTTTCACTTTGTGAAATGTTGATTGATGCTTTCAACACATAACACAACTGTGACCCTTGATCAAATGTGTCTGATACATTCGATCATTAAGGGGAGGAAAATAGATGTCATTGTAATTTTTCACAAAGAGATTACTGATTGTGCTGCCAAACAAACTGGCATATTGGTGTTCCCCTCCTTGACAATGTAGTTGTGCCAAAAAAGGGGAGTTGTGCCCCGTGATGGAGAAGAGATTATAGAAAACAAAGGCCCGATAAGTAAAGCTTCAATCGAGTGAATGACTCATGGGAAAGATACTCCCATAGTGAAGGAGGTAAATGCAAGAAAACGAAAGGGAAAAGCAAAAGTAGAGGACAAGGGAACCAATGTGACTACAGATCCATCTCTGTGGCGTAAAGTAAAAGAAGTCGAGAAGACGGTAGATTCCATAAAAATAAAGCAAATCAAGCTTGTCACCACTGTGGAATATATGGAGAGGTCCTAGAATCTATTTTACACTTACACCAGGGCTTGGAATAATGTTGTTGTGACCGTATTGAGGCGGATGAGCAAAGCACCTCTTCCTGAATTTCCAGGCTTCCCTCCAATTATCAAAGAATATGAGCCTTCAACTGAGGAGGCTGACTTAGGGGATAATGACCAATTTTTGGCTTCCCTTCAAATGGTGAACATTTTTTATGATGAAAAGGAGGTAGAATCAAGGGAGGTGGAGGAATGCTTGAGGAATATTGCGAGTTTATTTGAAGATGAATTTACTGCTAGTTTGGATGCCAATGTTACTGAAGAAGAGACTCCTACTGATGGGGAGGAAATCCAAGTGGAAGACGAGGAAGAAAAAGAGGAAGGAAAAGAAGGTGAGGAAAATTTAACTGAAGAATTTGTCCTTGTACCTTCAGTTGTGGGTGTAACAACTGAAGATTTGGCACTAACTAGAGCGAGTCATGCGAAGGTTGTGATTGCAATTAATGAGGATCACAATCCTTTAGCTATCATGGTCTACACTGGACCACTCAAAGCGATCCATCCAATAGAAGTCACATCGATGATGTCGAGGCATAGCCAAATATTACAGAGCAATCTGGGGATCAAGCAAAGCCAAAAGAAAGAAAAAGGAAGCGCACCAAGGATAAGAAGCACCGAAAGGAAGAGAGGAAGCATAAGAAGAAAAAGCATCATGCAGACACATCAACGGCTGCAGACAATTGAGTTAGTTTTATTTCAGTTCTTAGTTTTAGTTTTCATGCATACCATGTAGCTGTAATTCTTAGTCTGTTAGTAAGCATTGTCATCACATTCCCATTGTCACTCCATTTGCATTATCATTGCATTTTTATTTGTCATTGTAATTTAATGTCAGTGCATTGGGGACAATGTAGACTTTAAGTTTGGGGAATGTATATGAGGTTTGGAAATTTAATTGCAGCCACATTTCAAAAAATTTTCTTTTTGTGTTTAATGAAACATATAAGGTTATTGCGAATGTGTTTTAATTTTTTTTCATTTGATGCTTAATTCTTGAATCATGTGATCTGTCAATGAATGAGTTGGATCAATTTGAATGAATGTTGTATCTTCAATTCTTTGATGAATGATTTAGATTGCATTAGTAATGGATGAATAGTATCATTCTTTGAATCTTGAATGAATTTGTCATTTACAACTACCTGTATATATATTTATAATTATAAATAAAAGACACTCTAATGTGGGTGTACTGTGAACTGTTCAAGGGGGAACACTCCAATGCAAGTGTTAGAAAAAGTAATCTAGCTAAAGGTTGTCACTGCAAGAGTGTGTGTCAGTACAATCACATACTCCCTGGGGTTTTGTTGCACTATAGTAATGCAACGACATCCCTTAATCACATATAGAAAAAAAAAAGAGAAAAGAAAAGAAAAAGATAGATTTCTATCTATTATTGTACAATAAATGTTGTGTTGGTAGAAAGAATTTAGGATTTAAAGCATGATGCTAGCAATGACGAAGTTGCAATTTTTATTATTCATGTTTATGAAGTCGGCGCAATATTCTGTCATTTGAATGTGATTCATTCATTAGGATTTTAGATGATTCAAGTTGTTAGAATGATTATTGCCTTGATAAATTTTTGATATAACCTTGCTAGCTTCTGTTTTACTTAAGGACAAGTAAAAACTCAAGTTTGGGGGTGTGATAGTATTAGAAAGAACCATGGATTTATCCTTACTTATTGTTTAAGTTGTTCCCATTTGGTCATCCTTAGCATACATTTTTAAATTTTTTTTATTTAGTTATTGCATTTTCTAATTTAATGGAACTCAGCCTAATTGTCTTTGAATTTATAATATTTTTAATATTGATATCGTTGCATTAGTCTGTTTAGCATTACGCCCAGAATTGTCGCTGCAAGAACTTGTTCAGAATTATCGCTGCATGAATATGTCCAAAGTTGTCACTGCATAAGCAGGTCCAGAATTATGCCCAAAACTATCGCAGCATCTGACAGCTATCAGGTTAACACACCAAAAATGCGTGAGTTGTACAGTTGGTGTAACTAGTACGACAAGAGATTATTAGATTTGGAGGGAAGGACACCTGTACTATTCAGCTACATTTAAATACTCATGAGAAGGCAAGAGAAAGGGTCTTCTTTCGGATTGATTTTCATCTTTAATGCTGGTGATTCATGTTATTTCAAGTTTGTATGGAAGTACATTTGATATTTAGACTAAATGGTATCTTATTCAAGCTTGCTTTTACTGTTTAATCTTTGGGTTTGAATGTTTTGACCACGGAAGTGATATTACAGTCATTGTCACTGAAAGGTGCAGCGACAATTTAAGCTAACAAGCAAGACAACGGAAGTTATTTGGGGATTGATGGAATTTAATCAACTTGTTCTTGAATATGTTGCATTGCCAACACCAGAAGGTGTAGTTAGTGTGCATGTTTTAGTCTTAGATCTAGTAGAGAAGGCAACTTTGGTAAGACATTCATTGTGCATTAAGGTAGTGACAATCACCTTGTATTAAAAACCTTGTGAGCTACACTTAGTATTCTACCGACTATTTACATTAGGAACCCCATTTCATTATTATTGCATTTCATCTTTAACTTTACATTATTGCTTCGACAATCAATCTCACAATTTATTGCATTTACTTATTCATTGCACCGACAATTATAGACAACAAACATCCATCCTCGAGTGATCGATATTCGATAGATTCACATCTGTCTACTGTACTTGCATCGACAGTGTACGCTTGTAGATATTTGTTGTGATGTTCATAGAGCGATCAGCTGTTAATGCCACGTTCTGCACTTGGATCTTTCGGTGTGAATTTCTCCAAATTCTCTCTTTTTAGAGCTCACGCTTTTTCACTCTTTTCAAGCTTTATTTCTTCATTCATAGGCTCTTATATTTATAGGGACTCTTCACACCTTTCGCATGTCAGATCCAGATTCTAAGGGATCCTTCTAGTGTCTCCCTTAGATCCTTCTAATGCAACAACCTATTCAAATCTGGCTTCACTACGGTGAATCAACGAACCTGGTATTGCCAGAGTGTTTGATGGCATAATACTTCAACTACTCTGCTCCCAACAATGCTTCACTCTCTGGGTTCCACAGCACCTCATTCCTTGCAAACACTTCAACATACTACAAGCATAATATTGCCACGACAAAGGGTAGAAACAACTAAAAACATCCTTTCAACTCAAAATATCTCCAATATGCAAAACATACTAAAAACAACTGAAAATGCAACTAAAGTTACTTAAGAATAATCTAATAACTTGAATTAAGGTTTGCGATATAACTCCTTTTAAGAGTTATCATCCATGCATACACTTCAACCTGTGACAGTTTGAGTTGCGATTAACTCATTATTATAATTGCTAACAATCGTGACTCCACCTTTCTTGAGTACACATTGCACTGGGCTAATCTATGAACTATCTGAAATAGGATAAATTATCCTAGCATCAAGCCACTTGATTTTCCTTTTTAACAACCTCCTTCATGATAAGGTTTAATCGCCTCTGCTCCTTAATGGAATTGCTATGGAAATCTTTTAATAAGATCTTGTGATACAGAACGCATGATTAATTCCCTTAATGCCAGCTATAGTCCACCATAATGCCTTTTTAGATCTTTGGAGAACTTCCAATAGTTGAGCTTAAAATTGGTATTACCAATTCGTGAACGCCTTCATCCCAAACCAATTTTGACTGTGATATCTAGCGATAAGTAGTCTCTACTAAATTGTTATGTAGGTGGAAGATCAAAAAATCCTACTAGGGTAGCGACTAGTTGATTGAACAAAAGTCCCTAAAACTGATGATTGAAGAACCCATACTGAAGCGAACTAATCTCCTCAAATTTGTTTATCGAATTTCCCTATCTATTTCCCTTATTTTATGTTCTTTTATCACAAACTCTTTATTTCATTTTCGTACTATAAACCCTAAAGAAAATACTAATTAATTCTTTTATTTGCAGGGATTATAATTACTATCACTTAGCCTCCCTTGGGTATGATCCTCGGGATACTTACTAGGTGCTTTGTTCTGAAACAAATTACATTACAACCTAACCCGTATACTTGTGGAAGCCCTAAAATACACACCGAACGAGAGCATGTTCGGAGGTAGTCAGGTTGTTGGTGTCGTTGTCAGAGAGGCAACATTTTAGTGATTTTTATTTCTGCATTGTTATTTGATAGTTAGAAAATCTTTAGGTTATAGGTACAATTTGTTTTATTTTATTTTATTTCAATACTTATTACATTTTAGCATTCCTTTTTTTTTTAGTTTATGACTTGAAGCCAAGGAAACTTGGTAGAACTAGTCTCTAATCTCGAAGCATTGATCAGACGAAATCGAAGACATCAACAGTCAATGAAAAATCCACTACCACCCGAGGAACGAGAAGAACAAGAAGACCCACTTGCTGATCTTGTTAATAATAACGTCGAGGATGTCAGATTACCACCACAACTCCCAGCAAATGAGCCGATGGCACAAGCCCAAAGAATATTGAAGGAGTACTCCTTACCCAATATAGATCTGACACGAAGGAGTATCGCAGAACCTACTATAGCCATTAATACTTTTGAGATCAAGCAGGCCATGACCCAAATGATCCAAAATAATTTAAAATTTAGAGGGATCATGGCTGAAGATCCTAGTTTACATTTAAAGCGGTTTTTACAATTGTGTCATACTTTTCGTTATAATAGTGTTATTGACGATGCCATTCATCTTAGATTATCTTCAATCTCTCTTATTGATAATGCTTTCTCTTGGTTGGAGGCACAGGCACTAGGATCTAATACTACATGGGACGAGCTAAAAGGAAAATTCTTATAGAAAATTTTCCCCATTAGTAAGATAGCCCAACTTCGGAGGGAGATTTCAACATTCCGGTAATTTGAGGGTGAAGGGTTCCATGAGACATGGGAATGATTTAAATCGATGTTGCAAAAGCGCCAAAATCAAGGTATGCTAGAGTGGATGCAGTTGTAAACCTTTTATAACGGGTTGGATGCATCTGCCAGATCTGGATTAGAAGGTGCGACAGAAGGAACTCTATTGAACAGAACCTATAATGATGCTTATGGGTTAATTGAAAACATGGCGAGGAACTCTTACCAGTGTCCTACTGAAAGGTTCACATATGGGCAGAAATTTGCTGGTTAAGATGATCCAATAAGATGATATATACCAACAATTGTTGAAGAGATTAAATCGAATTGAATCTGCAATAGGGCCACCATCATCACAAGCAGAAGATAAGCCTCTCTATCATTATTTCACCAACTCTGAGGATGTTAATTATGTTGGAAATAAGGGTGGAGATCCCTATTCAAATACCTACAATCTAGGGTGGAAAGATCATCCAAATTTTAGATGGGGAGGAAATTAAGGAGGAAGTGGTAGTAATAACCAACAGAAAAATCTGAACTACCAACCTCCATTCTTGTAAAGGAAACAGAGAAAGAAATCCAAAGTGACCATACTGTATGTGGTTAGAAGTTAGACAAGATTAAAGGAGAGATGCAATCGATGCAAGAAAAGGTAAAGCAAAGTGCAATCTAAGTGCACTAATTTCGCTAGAACCTTGACAAAACTAGAGGAACGGATGGACCAATTGGCGAGCATGGTGGGAGACATCACCAGGCGAATTGGGACCGGTATCCCTAGTAACACTTAAAACAATCTTCAAAGAGAGGGGAAAGAACATGTCAAGGTTATTGAACTAAGATCGGGCAAAGTACTGAGTAGCCCAAAAAACCAAAAGAGGAGGAGAAACCCAAAAAGCCAAAAGATGTTATAGAAACCCCTTCTAATGATGATACTGGAGTCATACCAACTAAGGAAGTGCCTCTGGAAGAAAAAGTCGAAAAGAGGGATGAGATGCATAGAGAGGATAAAGGCATAATAGTTCCATTTGCTAAGAGGTTAGAGGAAAATAAAAAGCAATATGACAATGATTTTGTAAGTTTCTTAAACTATTTAAATCTCTAAACGTTAACCTACCTTTGATTGAGCTGATAGAAAAAGTCTCAAAATATGCCAAGTTTTTAAAGGAGATTGTAATGCGTAGGTTTGTGCAAGTGTACACAATTGTTATCAAGTAATAAGAAAGTATCAAGTTATCGTCTCCACAAGATTGTATATGTTTAATCAGTTAATTGTAAAATTATATTAAGCAAGTTGGTGAATAGAAACACAATAAAATTAGTGAGTGATGATTAAAATTGAATGTAATTAAATTCTAAATGCAACTGATCCCTAATGCAAATTATCTTAAGTATGCAACTTGATCTTTTATGGGCTTGGAAACCAAATTAAGTCCATTCAGAGTCTTACTTAATTAAATACGCATTTTATTTATCATATAAAACTAAAGGTTTCTTAGTATTCATGTGAAGTAATAGGGACTAGGTCGGTTTGAAACAATTTAATCTCATGAACCTATAAGCCATGCAAGGTAATAGAGCTCGGTCAAGTTATTACGAACCTTTAATTCAATTTAGGTAAAACAAAAGGTGACCAAAATTGGATCTGATCGACAAGGGTAAGAATATCGGAGGAGTCCGGTAGTAAGACTTTAAGGTAAAACAGGTGGTACTAACTTCTGTATAATATTGTATCTTATACTAACATGTTTTTCTTTTAGTTTTTAATAGAAAACAGGGGTTTGTTGTGACATGCTATGAGCTATGCTGCAACAAAATTAACAAAGTCCGAAAAATGAAAATCTGAAGCCGATGTCACAACATGAGAATCACTCCATCGGGACCAAGTAGATACAGTCGACAAAAACAGGGCTGAGAAGAATGTCGCGACAAAGCACTCCATTATGTTGCGACCAAGAGACATTGAAGGGAATGTCGTGATAAAAAACTACCTATGTCATGATAAGGGCTGCAATTTTTTACGGAATGACCTGGCATAATTGTGCAACCATGTGACTTAGGACTTATTTTTTCAAGTTTTTATGCTTAAAAACCCTAAATATTAACTAGTATATTTATCTAAACATTATTGTAATTCATTCTATCTTATTTCAATACATCAAAAGCCTAAAAATCCTTTCCTTTCTCTAGTTTTTCTCTTTACTTTTCAAGTTTCGAGGCAAGTGGGAAAAGCACAACCATCTAGGTTTAAAGTTCATATTTCTATATCTTTATTATTTAGAATGCCTCCTAGAAAGGTTAGATGTACGGTAAAATCAGAACCATCATTGGATACAATTCCTTCAAATTTTTTAAACCGGAATATAGAAAAATATTTCAATGAACTCTAAGGAAAAACTTTCATTTAGGAAAGGGGTTTTGATCTATTGATTATTTTGTGCAAGGAAATTTGGCCTCTAGTTAGGTACCATAGATGGGAACGCTTTTGGATAATCCTTATAGAACCGGCTGTTATCCCTGTAGTCCAAGAATTTTATGCTGCTCTAAAAGATCACATCTATAGGACTAAGGATGAACTCAATTGGGAAACCTTAGTAATTAGGGGAATTAGTGTTAAGGTAAACCCCAAAATAATCTGTAATTTCTCTAATGATCCCTATTATGAATAGGATATCTTAGATCAAATTGATTTAGAGTCCTTTAGTGATATTGATATGCATGAGGTAATTACCTATCTAATTGAAGAAAGGGGAGAATGGAAATTTAGGCCAGGCACTAGCATCCCCACATCATTTAATCAAGCTATGATGTTTCCCGAAGCTAAGATGTTGATCCAACTTATTTGTACTCGTATGATTCTTGCTTTAAATGTTTCTAATGTTAATGCTTTTCGAGCAGTATTGTTATTTGCAATTTTGCAAAAAAAGCATGTTTGTATAGGGAAATAGATCCATATAGACATGAGTCGTTATGTAGGAACCCAAAAGGTGGGAATTTTATTTCCTCACCTAATCAAAGCCTTGTGCAGAAGGGCAAGAATGCCTATGACATCCATCGAGCAGACCTTGAAGCCATCAAAAAGTATCATCGGTGATACACTCTTCTAACAATATGGAGAACTTCGTGCTAAACAAATAAGAGAAGGGAAGAAATCATGAACTTTGACGACTACGCCAACATGCAAACCAAGGTTGGCACCAGCCCAACAAGGAGTTGGAAAGGAGACTCATGCAAAGCTAGATTGATTGCTTCAATGGATGCACGAATCAGGACCAATATTCCAAGAGGTTGCTCGACAATAGAATCTTAGGGTCCTTAACTTCATTATAGGCATGTTTGGGGCAATGGATGAGGAGCATGACGACGAAGAGTCATAAGAAGGGAATGACAGTGAGGAGGAGGAAGATGAGATGGATGAGGAAGAATAACTGTTTGAAACGATTTTAATTTGTAACTTTTGGATCATTTTTGTTTTTCATTATAAGACTTATATAATTCGTAGGAGTAGGATTAGTAATTATCTTTGTATATATGCTTGAATTCTTTTTGTAGGAACCCCACATTATGGAAGGCATAACAATTTCGAACATTAAACGCCAAAAGGAGAAGGCGAACCACCATGAGAAGAAGAGAACCTCCATAATAAATCAGGTAGCTTCTTTCTTTTATTATTTGAGGGGACTTCACATTGGGGACAATGTGTTTTCTAAAGTATAGGGGTAACATAGGAATTTTTGGCATATAGTTTTTATTTTTAATTTTTTATGAGTGCTTAAGCTTGTAGAGATACAAGTGATTGGTTAAGACCATTTATAGTAGGCAGATTGTGTAAATTGGTAAAATTGGAATGATGATAAGGAATTTTTAATTTTTGAGCATGAAACTTTTAAGTTCTATAAATTATATTAAAGTATAGATAGAAAGGTATTATTAATGTCAGTTGATGTGCGATATATGAGGAAACAAGCATGCTAGTATATATGATAGATGATAATTTTGAAATTATGTGACGAAATTGATATTTGTGCATATTAAGGTGTTTAGGGATGACTCAAGGCATTGTTTGACACAACAGAGATAAAAAGTCAAACCCTATTAGTTGATAAGCAACTATAATATTTTTTCTTCAACAAGATACTTTCAATTGATGTTACACTCCTCAAACAATAAAGGGATTCAGTACTTCACATCTACGCATTATACTAACTCCTTATCTGATAAGCAAACAATTTCAGATGGTTAACAACCTGCAAAAATGGGCATAAGGTTTTTAATCGTACTGTGACATTGTTTGCTTATCAGATGATGAATAACTATAATAGCTTCTCTTTCAGTAGGATATTTTAAACCTTTTTTTCCTTCAAATAACAATATCACAATCCAAAGACCATCAATATGTATATAAAGGTTAAGGTGTCGACCATCAGTGTTTTAAGTACCAAAAAATATATATATATTTTTTAAATTTGGTACCAAGATGTCGACTTTCAGTGTCCTAACATCTTTTTTTTTAATATGGTATTGGGGTGTTGGCCATCAATGTCTCAGCACTCCAATTTTTTTTAAATTTGTAAAAGGGGTGTAGATCATCTGGGTCCTAACACCCTAAATTTTGCTTTTATCAGATAAATAGGTGACGGTCATAAATGTGTTAACACCCAAAAAAATAGTTTTTGTATCTGTAAAAAAAGTGTCGTACATCAATGTGTCAGCACTCCAATTTTTTTTAAATATTGGTTTAAATGTATACCAATATGATATGATTTAAAAAAATATATATATGAACATAGATTATCTAGTGCCCAAAACCCTCAAAATTTATTATTTTTAACTCTTGACACAATCATTGATTGATGTCTACCACCTACTCCCTATAACTCAATTTTACTGTTTATTTAATTGATTATTTTTATATAAAATAATTATTATTTTTAGATCATTTAGGTAAAATAACGTGGTTTTTGTAATTGTTATAGATGTGTCTATGTGGGGAGCTAGCGACCTCATAAAACAAAATGGGAATAAAATCTCAAATGCATGGACTTTAATTGGTGCAGGACAGAGTTGAAGCAGACGGAGGTTGACTGTGAGTATCTAAAGGGGTGTTGTGAGAATCTAACCGAGGAGAATCGGAGATTACAGACGGGGGTGCAAGATCTTAAAGCACTAAAACTCTCCCCACAGCTCTACATGCATATGAACCCACCCACAACCCTCACCATGTGTCCCTCTTGCAAAAGTGTGGCGGTTTCTTCTTCCTCTTCGTCGGCACCCTCCGCAGCAGCTGTCTCGTCCTCTGGCCCAGTTCCTACTTTCAGCCGTTCCAAATGTTCAACGACCATTGCCTGTTAGTCCTTGGGCAGCAATGCCTATTATTCCTCGACCCTTCAGTGCGACCTAGATCATAATCTTATTATATAATCAATGATGGTGGTTACAAATTAGGGTACCATTTTGTTTAAAAGTCTTGTTTCTTTTTTACCACAAAAAGATGGGTGTAAAGGGTGGAGAGAGTAGCCTAGAAGTTTCATTTGGAATGTTATGAAGGTAAAAGGTGAGAAGTAGAACTGGAAGGATGGGGGACAACATCTATAGATTCTAATGAAGAAATAATGAAAGATATGGAAAGATGAGAAAGACTTTTTAACCCCTTTATAACTCAATGGTAGCTTTTTTTTCATGTGAATGGTTCAATAAAACTTGGATTACATTCCCATTTCAAACTGTTTTCTATGATTCTGTCATTGCAAGAACAAAGACTGCAGGGTTTTGGCTGAAGTTAAAAAACCACAAAGGACCAACAGCAAATCTAACTGATTCCTATAATGAGTTTTTCTATCATGTCATGCAATAACATTCAATAGTTTCTAGGAAAAGGATGCTATCGACATCAGACATCAGTCATCATTCAACTTTAAATGGAAATGAAATGATATTATATTTACCACTACAACAGTAGCATGAAGCACTGCTTTTCTTTCATTGTTTCCTTCCTTTAAATGATTCATGAAAGCCAGAAACTTGTAACTCTCAAGAGGGTACTCCTCTAGGCACCAAAATAAAACAGAGTAACAACGGTTAGGCATTGGACTTTTTTTTTGTATACAGCCTAGGTGGGAGGCAAACATCTGAAAGAGCCAGATATCATAAGTACTCCTTTGAGCCCAAAGTAAAGACAGAGCAACAGCTGTTTGACAGAAGTTTTCAATAGGCAAAGCACAGCACCATGGAGGAGAAGCTGCTGTTATGGTGAAAACGACTTCAAATGCATTCAATCCGCTAATAACTATACAATAGGAACCAAGTCCTCAACAATGCATTCAGTTTCAACAATGACAACTAGCTCCGTTCTACAAATAACAATTAATTTAATGGAAAACATTAACCCCTGCCTACCTAATGACATTGATCAGGTTAAGATGATAGTTAAAGAAAACGGGTTTTTTTATTGCATTTATTTTTTCTAGAATTTGATAAAAATTGTATCAAAGTAAAAGAGTTTCATATCATAATTAACCTATACTTATAACTGGACCCTTAATTTATGGACTGGATCATTTCCACTCTATTTTCTCTACTGGCTTGGTATCTCAATCTCACTATTCTTACAATTTCACTGAAATCAATAAGTAACAAGATTTATATACTAAAGGGGGAAAATTCAGTAAACAAAGAAAAACAGCTGATTCACTGGTAATATGATTTGATAGTTAAACACCTGCAATGACCCCAAGCTGAAAAGCCAGATATTTGTATTATTAATTTATGATAGATCATAGTCTCTGCCTCTAATCATTCAGTGATGTACAAAATTTGTGGTTCACAAACATGCGGAACAATGAAGAGAAGATGCTGAACATTTCTATAATAATTATATCTTTTCAAAGGGAAGAAGAGGTGATTAGAGTCAAACTGTATTCACAGTGTCTGCAAGGGAACGAAGCATGCATCCGAAACCAGCTTTCTGTGTCAGCTTCTCATGGATAAGGCACTGATCACATGTGGTGCGATCTCCGGTCGACAATCCTCTGTATGCATACTTGGAAATATTCACAACAATCATCGGACCATTATTCGCAATATAATCGAATATATGAACTACAAAACATGTGTGCCTGTAATGAAAACAATTGTTTCCCCAAGAGCTATAACATCACAAGGCAAAATGTTCAACAATGGGAACAACAAACCTAGTAAAAGATTTTGTCACGAAGTGCAAATTCATCAGCTGCACATGCTTCTAGCTATTCATTAGTCACTAATAATGTAACATTCCGTGCAACAACAGTTGTGCACTAACAACTACTAAAAGAGGAGAAGCATAAAAGCAGATTCCAGATTCCATGGAGGATTAAGCAGATTAGACCGGATTTCATTTTGCTCAAATACTCTCAATCTCGTTTAAAAACTTCGAAAGAGACCCTATCATTGAATGAAATATACAAATGAAATGCCGAAAGAAGAGAAAAGACTCACTTCATAAGAATATCATAGTACTGGGGATCTAAAGAATGGAGCATTCCTTCAAAATCTTTTATAGCCATTAATGCTTTATGCACACCTATCCAATTCGCAGACTGCAAATGCCAAAATCCAAATGAAAATGAAAAAATTGGACAAGAAAACTTTTTCTTTTTAGGGTACCAAACCTTGCATCGTTCGTCTTGGGGAGGATAACCCTCGAGCGCAGTTTTAATAGCTTCAATGGGTTTATACCTGAGATAGAAATAAACCAATCCTACAGAATTAGGGCTTTTTTTCCTTTCAAATTTTTTAAAGGGGAAACTCGAATTCGGATTAGAAATTTCTACAGTTAAATTAAGCTCTCGATATTCAGAGATTTGTTTTCTATTTTTGTTAGTATATCCTCGGCATTATAAGATCCCACAGATTTCTCCACTTCTGCCATTATCGCTCTCTCCGATCAATAACCTGCCAAACAAAAAACTTTCCCGGGAAAATTCATTTCCGCCTCTACGGTGCAGTTTTTCGTTTTTCCCACCCATTGGGGAGCCACAATGTGGAAAGGGTCAGTTTGGTCATTTAATTCAACGGCCATTGGCAATTATTACAATAATAATCATACTTTTGAAATCTGCTCCCTCTGTATCTAACTTTACTCTCTTTGTAACCAAGCTATTTTCCTTGGTTTCTAAGTCTTCTTTTCTTCAATCAATCAAATTAAATATTTAAATTTTTAAATCTTTTATTTTTCCCCATTTTTTAAACTCCCAAATGGGAATTGAAAGCTGAAGTAAAGAAGGTGAAAAACATTTGTCCTTCATCAATGGCAGATTCGTCCTCCTCGCTTTACAGCTAGACCTAACAATAACATCACCATGTGCAGCAACAATCACAGTAACAACAACTACATGAGATTTGTTGGTAAGTGGTTGTTTTTCACTTTCTTTCTCATTGCAATCCCTTTGTTCCCTTCCCAAGCTCCCGATTTTATCAACCAAACGATATTCAACAAGTTTTGGGAACTTGTTCACCTTATGTTCATTGGCATTGCTGTTTCTTATGGCTTGTTCTGTCGTAGACGTGTTGATAATGGTAATCTTGATGATTCTCAGTCGTCTTTTTCTGGGATGTTCCAATGTTCATCTATTTTTGAAGATGGGTTTCGTAATTCCATGTACTGTAGTGGACAGAGTAATGCTGGATCTTTTTATGTTAAAAATGGTAACTTTGAAAACCCTTGCGAGGAAAATGTTGTTCAAGCTTGGAGTTCCAAGTATTTTCAAGGGGAACCCATGGTTGTGTTGGCTAAACCAAATTCTTCAGTAGATTATAAATCTTTGGGGTTGCCTGTCAGGAGTTTAAGATCCAGGGTTGCAAGTCGGGCTAGTCCTGAATTTGGGAATGGATCAAGTGAATCTTCTGGTTCGCATATGAAGAATTCGTTGGATAGTTCCGATAAGGGTAGAAGTGGGGGATTTGGTGAGTCGGGTTCTGAAAATTTGGAGGGGAAGCTTAACCAGAGTGATGTTTTAGGTTCTCCGATACCTTGGCGATCAAGATCTGGGAAGATGAGGGAGCGAGTTCATAGTAATGTCGCTCGCTCTTCTCAATTTAGGCCTCTCTCAGTTGATGAAACTCAATTTGAATCACTCAAATTGCAGTCTTTACGATCCACCATTTCGCTCTCTTCCCAAGTTAGTTCAGAGTCACCCTCACCGATTAGCATGTCTCCCTTGCATTCCAGTTCTTCAGAATCACCGAAGTACAAAGTGAGTGAGTTGGTGAAGGAAATGAGTCCCCGCCGGTCTTTTCCTCCTACTTCATCTGCACTGAAACCAACAAGTGGTAAAGCTTCAGTGAATCTATCATATTCTCAGAAGGAAAATGATGAGACTCAATTTGAATCACTCAAATCGCACTCTTTACGATCCACAGGTTCGTTCTCTTCCCAAGTTAGTTCACAGTCACTTTCACCGACTAGCATGTCTCCATCACATTCCAGTTATGTAGAATCACCAAAGTACAAAGCGAGTGAATTGGTGAAGGAAAGGAGCCTCCGCCAGTCTTTTCCTCCTACTTCACCATCAGTACCAAAACCAACAAGTAGTAAAGCTTCGGTGAATGCATCACATTCTTGGCAGGATAGCGGTGAAACTCAATTCGAATCACTCAAACCATGGTCTTTTCGATCCACGGTGTCCTTGGCTTCTCAAGGCAGTTCACGGTCACCTTCACCAACTAGGATGTCTCTGTCACATTCCGGTCCTTCAGAATCACCAAAGTATGAAGTAAGCGAATTGGTGAAGGAAAGAAGTCCCCGCCAGTCTTTCCCTCCTACTTCACCATCCGTACCAAAACCAATGAGTAGTAAAGCTTCGGTGAATGCATCACATTCTCGGCAGTATAGTGATGGCTCTGTGTTGGGGACTGCTGCAAGGAAATGCTTCGAGAATGAATTGAAGGAATTCTGTGACAGCAAAAAGGACAGGTCATCAGATAGTAAACAGTGGGTTTCAAGTTCCTTCAAATTTGATGCAAAGCCTGCAGCTCCCTGTAAAGCTTCCTTGAGAGGAAAGTCTGTTCGGACATTTCGGTCTTTTAGAGCTAGTGTCAATACCATGGTGGCAAGGAATGGTAGGGAGAAGCATGAAGATTATACAAAGGGAAAGCTGACGATGGGTTCTGATGAAATCGAAAAGGCTTACATGGATGAAAGCGAACCAAAAGTTGAAAGCCATAATAATCTCTTCATTGGGGTCAATCTGCTGAATCTTGGGGTTGAATCTCATGTGCCAAAGCCTATTTCTCCTAAAAGCCAGAAAAGAGAAATACAAGATTATCCAAAGAATCCTGCTGCAGAGCCTGGAGAAGACTCAGAGAGAGAGGATGGCGATTCTCAAGTAAGCTCAGATGAAGAAACCATGTCCGGGGCTTTCAGCTTAGCAGGATCGGAGGTCGATAGGAAAGCCGGTGAATTCATAGCCAAGTTCAGAGAGCAGATTAGGCTTCAGAGAACAACATCAATCGATACACCGAGAGGTGTCAACATCACCAGTAACATTTTCAGGTGAAATGGCTGCAGCATACGAGCTGTAAATTTCTATCAAAAAGAGTATAGTCACACTATTCAGAAACTTTCATCCTCATGGTCTTGGCACGGTGACCTTCCTATTTATCCGTTACATTATATGGTTGAAAATAGGATTCTTTTTCTTACTACTGGAATCAAGTTTCTGCAGAACCTTGTTCAATGTAATAGAACATGTTTAGGACAGACAGTTCATTCAAAAGCTGGACAAATCGTTGACTTTTTCTTAATCAGCATTTTGATATTTACTTCGATTTTATGGATTGGCGTGAGGTAGAGAACATATCTCGATCAAATATGCCCGAGAACTGTGATTTTGTGCTTAAATAATTAGAATATGCGCCTAGAGTTATAAAATGGAGCCTTCCCTTTTCATTTGTAATTATCTCATCATTTTTCATTTAGAGTTATAAAATATTTTGAAAGAAATTACTCAAATTAAAATATTTTAAAAGTATTTACTCAAAACATTTGATATACTATAATTTTCTTACGAGTTTTCTGTTCGATTCAAGTCCTTTTGTCTTAACAAATTACTTCCATTTTATTTCGATGCTTTAAAGAATTTTCTTTGAGAATTCTGATTTTTCTTTGAGAATTCTGATTTTCAAAATATAAGCTGACTTTAGTGGATTTGAAACAAAAGAATCACCTAAAGCAACTAAACTTGCCAAACTAAAATTGTAATCCCGTGACACAAAGGCATGCATGGTAGAACAGTCAAACACCACAAGAAGTCAATGATCCACAAACTAATCCTGATCCTTAACAGTTGTAAAAACGACACTCATGGAGAACCTACCTAGTTGGTAAGAAATTAAGAATGTATTGTAGAGAAGAAGACCATGTAAATACACTTTGTTTATTAGTCAGCAGAGAAGCTAACAATTTCTAATAGAAATCTACATCTATGATCACTAATAATTTTATAAGTTGATTGTGCAATAATAGGATGATAGACTACAAGTGCCACCAATAACCATTGGTGACTGTACATTAATGCTCAGTGTCTATCTTCTTCAGGCGCCATATGGTAAATAATTGTCTCATCTGAACGTGGATCAGCATGATACTGTCCATAAAATGCATAAATACCTATAGATACTATGCTGAGGATGATGAATCTGATCCATGCCTCATAGTGCAACTGTGCCAAAAAAAGGTAATTAAACACTGGCCGGCTTTGGTCAATAAATTCTTCGAATTTTAACTCCTTTATGAATTGGTTACACAAATTCAATGCACTAATTCCAAAGGATTGTAGTAAGGGCATTTTGCAATAATACCTGAGCAAACAGGAAGATGTTGAAAAAGATGCAAACAGATGGCACAATTGGAACCCAAGGACAAGAAAACCCTGGAGGATCTGAATAAGCCTGAGAAGAATACATTAATGGTCAGAAAATCTTATTAAGAGGTTTGCCAATTCAGCTGGTCATGTTAAACCAAGCAGAAAGCCATCATGTGCTCTGTAAAGAGCAATCGATCTTAACATTGAACACCATTAACACCATATGTATATCAAAAAAGGCTCCCTTTTTCCGGGCATTGGAAACGAAAAAGTAGAAAATGAAATTTATGTATAGATAAATTTGTTCACCTGACGGAAACAAAGAGCAGCACAAGCCATTATGGCTATAACCCCCGCACCGATCATAAAAATAAAGTGACTGCCAAAACGATAAAGAACTCCAGCAGCAAAACCACAGCATGCCACTAAGAAAATACATAGGATACCTTCACGCCAGGTTGAGATGCACTTTGAAGAAACTCGATTTCCGGTCTTATTTTTCCAGCGAAGCGTTACAACAGATGCTGCAACAACAGAATAGCCTGTCTGAAACAAATCAAAGTATAAAGTGAGGTGCATGTCATTCGCCATTATACACATCTAAATGCATTTTGTCCTTCAAAATATCAACTTAATTTATGCAGGTACTTTCCTTTGACCTCATGACCATCCAATACATGCACTTCTACACATTATAGGATGTTGACAGAAGCCAGAGTATGCACTCTATGGTTACAGGTTATTAGCAAATAAAAATTCTGCAGATACTGATCTGCTTTCATCCGAAGCTGAAAATAGATTACTTCGATGACCTACAGATGATACTAGGAAATGCAACATATGCTTAAGTAGGTTACACTAGGGGTGTTCAATCGATTAACAGAACCAAATTAACCGAACTTTTTAATCCTTTAACCGTTAACCGAACAAAATTTTTTCAAAAAAATTAACCGAACCAAAATATTTCAATTAATTCGATCGGTTAACCAAATTAACCAAAATTTATGTTTTGTTTTTTTGTTAAAACAAGTATAAAATATATTAAAAATAAATAAATTGATAATGTTCATTTGACCGAATTAACCGAATTAGTAATAGCCTAATACATAAAATATATAATATTATTTATTAAGTTCGGTTAATTCAGTTAATTACCTGATTTCGAACTGAATTAACCGTTAACCGAAATTCCAAAAAACCTTTAACCGAACTCCGACCGAACTAGATCGGTTGACCGACCGATTAACCGAATTAGATCGGTTTGGTCGGTTAATTCGATTTTAACCGAAGTTTGAACACCCCTAGGTTACACCTTGTAGATACTTGTTTTTGGATACTAACTGTCCAATCAATAGTAGTTCCAGACCTAAAACTCTGAGCATGGTATCAACAACTTCAAAGTAAAAGACAAAATACTTTGATAACTTAATAACCATATATGATTAAGCAAATATAGAGCAAAGACTTCTCAGAAAAAGGAAAAGAAATGGCCTACCAGTGAGCCAACTGAAAGAATGTGTGATAGGATATGCACGTTAAACAGCCCTCCCAAAACAGCAGCAATGATACCGACCCAGATTTGAGAATGAATAGGTGTGTGGCGTATCGGATGCACTTTAGCAAATATTGAAGGCAGTAAACCGTCCCTTCCAAGCCCAAGATATAAGCGAGACTGCTCAGAGAAACACTCCATCATGTAAACTGGAAACATATTACTCAATAAGGATATAACAAATACATAGAAATTCGACATAAAGATCAACTACTGCTCAGACAAAACATTTCATCACGTGCACTGGGAACATGCTACTCAATAAGGACATAACCAAATAACAGAAACCATTGAAATTTCACCTGGACATATAGACCAACTAGAAGGGTTGTTGTAAGCCCAGCAACAGCTCCAATACTGATCAAAATAGAAACATATTTCAAACCCTTGGATGTAAAGGCATCGGCTAAAAGAGCATCTTCACCG
>CM076899.1:27929617-27941380 GCA_039519145.1 Kokia cookei
TCGGATTGATGGTCAAATAGGTTATATTGCCGGTCCGTCGGTTTTATCAATTTGATTAAAAATATTAAAAATTCAACAAATTAAAAATCTCAAAAATCTCGGTTCAATCGATTTTTTTAATTGATTCAATTGGTACGTATTGATTTTCGATTTAATCGATTCAAAATTAATTTTTAAACTAATCGTCCAATTGAGTTTCTAATTTAATCAATATCAACCAATCCAATTAAATTCAAACAACATTTCATTTTAGCATATAAAATTAAATATGTTCTATTCAATACTATCAAGTTAGTTTTAATATATCTAATCAATTAATTTTGTCAAATAAATTTGTCTATAAAAACAATCATAAAATTCTTATATACTTTTTTTTATACTATCAACATATCGCTTCTAAATTTATTTAAAAATTTACCAATCACATAAGTCTTTCAAGACTTTACAACTAATTTTTTAATAGCAAGGTTAAGTACCATTCATTCATATCTTAGTCTAGCACTCTTTATACTCTACCTAGAGAAATTTAATCAAACTTCTTTATATAAGCTCTCTTACAATTAAGCATTACTTTTCATAAGTATTTTTAAGTAAAAGTTAAAAATTTTATTTTTGCTTTCGAAAAAAAAATATGTTTTCAAAACATTTTTTTATCTCAAAAACATTTTTAAAAAGCTAAAAAAACATCTTATTTAATAATGTTTTTATTTCAAAAATGATTTTTGACCCAAAAGTGATTCTGAGAAGTAAATCCGTTTTTGACATTTTTAAGCCCTAGGTAAAACAATAAAATGGTGTTTTAGGTTCTTTAAAAGTTAGAGAATTTTTTTTGAGGTCCCTTAAAAGTTGATAAAAATAATTTTTTAGCCTTTAAAAGTTAAAAAAATATTTAAACTCCTTAAAAACTAAAATTTTTTTTTTAAACCCCTCACAATCTTGAATTCTGAACACATGCTAAAAATAATACTAAATTGATCTTTAATCTCTAAAGAGTCTTGGAACATTCTATACCAAATGAAAGCTTTGTCCCATTCTTTAATAGTACCGAACACTTTTATAACCTGTAAATCTTGAGTATACGTTGATTTTTGAAATTATTTAAATATAAAGAATTCAAATTTAAAATCTCTTTGCAAATCAAGATTTGAAGCGTAAGCTCTCTTTAAACTAATAAGTCTCCCTTTTCTTGGTTCGGGTCTTTATCTACAGTGAATTCGAATCAGGATTTCAAGTTTTAGATACCAGACGTGAAAAGCTATTAAAGAGAAAAGAAACTTAATGGATGGCTCTACTAACATTGTGTCATGTCAAACATCTTTTAAAATATAAGGGAATTTTTTAATCATATAAACGAGTGTACATTTTGTTACAATGATATTTTTAGGGCTCTAATAATAAAATGAGGTTTAGATTTTTTTAAAATTGGAAAAAAAATTTAAGTCCTTAAAAGTTGGTAAAAAAAATTTAAAACCCTTAAAAGTTAAATTTTTTGGATCCCTTAAAAATTGATAAAGTTTTTTAACATTTAAAAGTTAAAAAAAATAAAAATTTTGGGCCTCTTAAAAATTAAAAAAAACAATATTTTGGACCCCTTCAATTTTGGGCTCTAAACGATGACATGTCTAAAGGACCCAAAATAAGTATACATATCTTACACATATAAATGTTCGAACTCGAATCCTCTAAAATTAATTTTATTTTCATATCTACTAAAACCACACGTTAGATTGAGTATGAACTTACCGTTAATTGAAAAAGTAAAGAAAGAAAGAAATAGAAGTCACTAAGTAGAATGAAAAAAAAAAAAACTGAAAAGAAAAGAGACACTAAATATTCGTGGAATCCAATAAGATTTCAGCTTGGCACATGCGATTGTCACATGCTTTTCACTTTACGCTTAAAAAACTTAGAAAAGTTTAATCAAATTAACTGGTTATAAATTAATGTTGAAATTTCTAATACGATATCAACGCAATATTAATACCTTTAAATTTGTAATAGATGTTAAAATTTTACTAATATTTTTAATCGATACCAAAATTTTTAATATTATATAAAATTTTCTAATGTATTATTAAAATTTCTAAATAATATCAATATTTGTATGTGATGCCAAAATTTTTAAAGTATACTAATATTTTTAATATAATACCAAAATTTCTAACAAATACCGATATTTTTTACATGATATCAAAATTTTTAATTAATACAAATTTTTTATTCGAATACTTATTAGATATCAATATATCTAATAAAATACACAGAAGTTTTAGTACTTGATTTGAAATTTTGATATCATTTAATAAATATTGATATCGCTTTAGAATTATTAGCATCATGATAAAAATTTCCGTATATCAAAATATCTAATGATTTCCCTTGTTGCTATTAGGCCACATGAGCGGGAAAAAGAATTGAAGGTAAATTTGAGGGGTGGGAAACACAAACAAAAATAGTGCCTATTGACCACCAATATTAGTATGGCATTATATATTTTGGCATTTAGTTAGAAATTTTATATACCAAAATATATTGTATTTTAAAAATTTATATACTAAAATATGTTTTAGTATCATTTTATATATTTTGATATAAATAAATAATATTTAAATATAAATTTTATGTGAACCCAACAAGTAGCTCCAGTAGAAAAAAGAATGATGTTCATCTTAAGAGACTCGGGTTCGAATACCTGTGTGTGCAAAGAGTTAAGAAAGTATAAATATATATTATCATGTAATCACACTAATATATTAAAAAATATATAAATTTTATGTACTTTATTTTTTATTATATATTATCATACTACATCAAATAAAAAAAATTGAATTTTGGTATACGTTTTGATTTTTAGTTCTGTTCTTGGGATTTTGAGTTGCTAGGATGTTAGATTCTAGGTTACAAATACTTTTATTTAGGCCACTTTTAAGTTAGATTTTTAGTTCTTTGGTTACTTTTTAAGTTAATTTGTGTTTTAGAATTATTTTAGGATTTCTTTAGGATTTTTACATCTAGTCAAATGATAGGATTTCATTTTAGGCTTTAACCTAGTTTTTTTAATATTAATTTTTTTATATTTTAGTTAGATTGTAGAGTTTTTATTTAATTCTCTCGTCTTTCGATTAATATTGCTTTAAGATTAACTAATTTGATCGCACAATTACACCGTTACGATTTTTGACGACAACTTCAATTACTTGATTGCGCCACAATTTATTAACACTGATCAGAGAAATATGCATAAAAGATTTAGAATAGGTAATGCAATTTAACTGCAAGTGTGGTAGGTGTTGAAAATAACGGTTTAAAAATATAACAGAAAATAAATTTGGGAAAAAATCAGAATTTTAAATTTTTTTTCTAAAACAAAAACTTTGGTTGTGATATATAAAGTAATAAATACTTAATAAAAACTATACCTTTTCGATTCATCTAGGATGAGCACTTCGACGTAGTAGTCTTCTCTGCTATCATCAAGCTCACGTTTGCCGAGTGTGAGTTCGCTTCAAATCAGAAAATTTTTCACAAAAAATTACCAATGGGATAATTTCGTAATTTTTCTAAACTTTTGGGTCAAATTGTAAATAAAAATATCTTTAGAGATTTTTTGAAATAATCTTTTTAGAGTATTTTCTCTCTGCAAATTTCTCTTGAATTCAAGTGTGTGTTCTCTCAAAATAATGACCCAATGCTCTCTTTATATAGGGAGAGTTTAGAGAGTTCAACTATAATTAAATTTAATCACTCTAATATTAAATTAACATAATCTTTATCAAGATAAATATTAAATTAAATTTAATATTAAATCTTATTAAAATAATAAAATATTTATCTACAAGATAAATATTAAATTAAATTAAATATTAAAATAATTACTTTAATATTAAATTAATAAAATACTATTAAAATAAATATTAAATTTAATTTAATATTAAAATATTAAAATAATATTATTTTTGGAATAGTCCAATTTTCAAGTTCAATTATCCATTGGGCCAATTGTCTGATTTGAAAATTAATTTCCAAAAATATCATATTAATTTTAATTAATGTGATTAATTTAATTTTACTTGATCAAATTTAATTTTCCCAAAATCACTTAGATTTTCTAAATTAATTTTTCAAGAAAATTCTTTAATCAAATTCTCTAGTTGAACAATTCTCACGACCGCCTAATTTAATTAAACATCGAATAAATTAACTCAATTAAATTATTTCCAAAGTCATAGAATTTTCTTCTGATTCAATGCAGTTCGATCGAGCTTTTGTTGAGCTAACGGAGGGACCAATCAGACATATACAACTTGACTCTAGTAATTGCACTTATGCTCTAAAGATGATAAATATATAATCAGACATATACAATTAGTCACTACCAATGAGAGGATATTTGACCGCCCCCGAATGTACTCCCGTTCGGTGTAGATTTAGGCTTTCCGCAAGTATACGGGTTAGGTTGTAAATATAGTGTGTACAATGAAACATTTAGTAGTACTTTGAGGATCGTATCCAAAGGAGGCGTGAAGCGATAGTAAATTAGATCCCTTCAAAGAATAGAATTAATTAATACTTATTCTAGGGTTTATATTATGAAGAATAATAAAAGTGTTGGTTGTTGAAAAGCATAAAATAAAAGAGAAAATAAAAGGAAATAAAAGCAAGATTTGAGATGTAGAAATTCTTATACACATTGGGGATATTAGGTCATTTCCGTATGAGTTCTTCAATCGTTGAGTTTTGGAGATTTTCCTCCAATCAACTAGTCACTATCCCAGTTGGATCTCTCGATCTTCCCCTGGCATAGCAAGTCGATAGAGATTACTTATCGCTAAATGTCAAAATCTAAACCGGTTTGGGGAAAAGGTGTTCACGAATGGGCAATACCAATTTTGTGTTCATTCCCACCTAAATGACGTTCTAGGGTTGTCAGGCCTAATGTTTGTTCGATGTTCTTCCTTTCCCAAACAACTGATTCGAAATACAAAATCCCTGTTAAACAACAATTAAATATTCATACTTCCACTCCCTAATCCCCTAAAATGAAATTAGTTCCTCATGGGTTTCTTAATAATCATAAACAAAAAAAAAATATCTATATAAACATATAATTAAATAAGAGAATGAAAAGAAACTAGAATTGTATTGGAAATCTGTCGGGTAAAATTTCTCGAACGTTTATGCCAGTCTCTACAATCTCATTTCAAATGGAAATATAAAATAAAACTAAAAACTAAGATCTAGTGAATGATGTTCAAAACCCTAGTGCTAAAAGCCTTATTTATAACTTTTGGCCGATCGTTTTCATCAACCCTAGGTCAGCTACCATCCTTCGTGCTTAAGTTGCATTGTGAAGACAAAAACACCCCTCACTTGATGCAAAGTTGAAGTTTGGGGTCGATGTCGCGACCCACTAGGACTTGTGTCGCGATAAGGTAGGCAGTCCCTTGATTCTTGCTGCTGATCCCTTTGTTGCAACATAGGAATCTCTATGTCATGACGAAGTGGTTAGTATCACTATGGCTCAATTGCTACTAGTCTCCTGTGCACTCACAAAGTAGGTTAGCTAATCTTTAGGCCTCATTTGAAAGCAATAAAATAACCTTTTTAGCACCATTTATTCAAAAGACAAAACTAACTAAAATTTCATAAAATATAAGGAACGTTACTTGATTTTAAGCTCATTAAATGTGAAAACTAGTTCAATCTACTACGTACGAAACCGGTAGATTAAACTCCCCCACACTTAAGTCTTTTCTTGTCTTCAAGCAAACAAGAAAACAAACCAAGTAACGAAGAAAAGAAACAAAATAAAAATAAGTGAGCTTGAAACTGTATCATACAAAGATTAGGATTTTAACATCTATCCCAGGCTTTATGCATATTTTGATAATCTTAACATGATAATTGAGCAACTTTACTATTTTCAAGTAGAAACAATCTAAGTTCAGTAGGTTTCGAAAAACACAACTATTGAAATTATATCAATATGACTCCATCAATGCCTAACATAAGTATTTTGATTATCTTAGTACAATACAAACAATTATAATGAGATTATGCGATTTCCACATCTATCCATGCATAGAGTTGTTTTAGGTCATATAGGGCTTTTTGGCTTGTAACGTGTTGAGGCTAAGGAAAGGTATGTTTTTCAAAGAAAGGTTAAGCACACAAAAGGTTACAAAGCACGAAAACAGTTTGACACATTGTATTGTTCTGTATTCTCCCCCTTTATGTCCCACTCCATCTCACCTTCTTATTTATCCTTCTCTCACCTTCCTTATCTATCCATTTTTAAGAAATCAATCTAAAGTAATCCTTTTAGCTAGCCTATGAGTACTTCATTTTCTTTGTTTTCCGAGTAAGATTCTCTTTTTTTTTTCAATTCTTTGGTGACTTAATGATTTTTTCATTTTTCACATATTTTCTTGCTCAAGGTTCTCTCTTTTTCGCTTCTACTCAATTTTTTTTTGTTTTTCACTATTTTACTTTTCCTTGGCTAAAATAAAATCATACAATATCATGATTTCCCTCTTTTATTTTACAACCTCAATACATATGGTCATACGTCCATTTTCATTCAAATAGGACCAAAGAAAAGGATATACACAAATTATCATTTAAAGTTTAAGAGACTTATAATGTGGCTTATCAAAAAGGTGTCATAAGGCTGAAAGATGGATACTAATTGATAATTCAAAACAAGGTTTAACTCTTTAGCTATAGGTATGTCCAAAGAATGCCTTAGGTCATCCTCAAACAACTCAATATGCACAAATATCAATTTAATCACCTAATCTCAAAATTATCGTCTATCATATATACTAGCATGCTCGTGTCCTCATATTATGCACATCATTTGATATCAATAAGACTTTTCTATCTATACATAATGTAACCTATAGTACTTAAAAAATTTCATGCTAAAAAAACGTAAAGTTCCTTATTATCATGCCAAGTTTATCAAGAAAACACAATCAACCTATTATACATGCTCCTAACCAATCACTTGTATTTCTACAAGCTTAAGCACACATCAAAAGGTAAATAAAAACTATATGTCAAAATTCCTATGTTACCCCCCACACTTTAGAAAACACATTGTCCTCAATGTGTACCCCCATAAGTAATAAAGGAAAGAAGTTACCTGATTGATCTTGGAGGCCCTTTTCTTCTCATGGTGGTTATCCTTCTCCCTTTTAGCTTGAGTGCTCGATATTATTGTGTCTCTAGCATAACACCCCTTACTTGATCCAATAGCCGGACCCAAGCCAGAAGATGTTACAACTATTTAAAAAGCCCCAAAAAAATAATTTTAAAACCTAAACACATTTTAGTTCCATTATTGAATTATAAATTTCACCTACTTAATTAAGATCGACCTTTTAAAAAAACCATTTAAAATCAAATAATAATTTATTTATTGATTTTTATTGAAGTCAAAGCACTTCTATCAATACTTGTATGAACTGGTACCGGTAGAGAAAAAGGCAGTGAAGACTCAAGAAAACCTGCAGAATTCTACTGGTAGATATTATCATTCTACCGATACAAGTCTCATTCTCTACCGATACATTATAACTAACTACCGAAACTACAAGTTCCAGTGAGCAAAGTAATTTAAGTATGGAACTTCTATCGATACTTGAAAACAGACTATCGAACCCATAATACAACTACCGATACTAATGAGACTTCTACCAACACCAAACAAGTCAATAACTAAAGTACATTCTTCCCTTGAACTTCTACCGATACTCTGATAGGTTCTACCGAAACCTGAATTAACCATCAGGGTTCTACTGGTACAAGAGTGAGACTACTGAAACAAGTCACTTATCTTATGACATACACATAACAACCTGAACTAACATCATTAGAATATTATACAATAATTTGCCAAAATAATATTAGGGATGTCCACAACATTACAACCAATAAATACAGGTATCCTCAAAACACGGCTCCTCCTAGGTACATGCCCATTCAAAATAAAACAAAACTCACTAACGCAGGAGTGCGGGATTGTCATTGGATGCTGAGTCGCGAATCTACAAAAGTACCTATCTTGTGCATGATAAACAATCACACACATGAGATTTACCCAGTGGTATTTCCATAACTAAACATTAAACAATATATATGCATTTTATATAGGTTATAATATAATATTAATTCATATTAAGTTTGTCTCTTTACATATGAATCATTATATTATCTACATATTAAACACACACACACACACACACACACATATATCATTGATCATATTCATCTCTTAATTCTCATTTCACTGTGCATTTTATTTTAATACATATACAAATATCATTTCTTTAAGCATCAATGTGCAATTCATTTTATAATCCCAATTATACATACTATCATCATGTATATCTATATACCGTTCCTTAATTTCCTCAATACATTTTCCATGTTCATTATGCATAATATCATCATGCATAACCGATTCCCATTTTCATTTGATTTCCAATACAACATTCATAGTGTTCTCATTTTATAGGATCATAATTATTATTATTTATAGTTCCCTATTAACATGACTCTGACTCTTACAGATACCCAGATCCAACCAACACACTAGTTTGACACCCAATGCCTCATCGGATAAAATTCGAAGTAATAAATCGTGCCCAGCGCTATAATAAAGTGACACCCAGTGTCTCATCGGTTAAACCGAAGTAACTTGGCACCCAGTGCCTCATCAACTCATGGTTGAAGTAATCCATAAACTCTTCCTATCCTATGGCATGCCATTTATATTCGACTCAGTCCGAACAGTTAATAGGGTAAACATATCAAATTAAATACCAATCAATATTTCTTTATTTGATTTCTAATCTCATCATAAATACATTTAAAATTCAAGGAAATATTAATATTATTCACAAATGTATATTTTCATGTCACAAATCACTTCACATATTCACACTTAAATTAACAATCATAAAATTTGCATACCATTACTTAATTCCAAACCAAGTCAATGGGGAAGAGTAATCATACCTCAAATTTTCACCTTGAACATTTTATTAAAATGTGACAATTTATAATTTAGTTTAAGATATAAAAATACCAACCGTAAGTTTCGAACTATTCGTCGACAACCTTATATTTGCCCTTCTTTTTGAAGAGTTCGGGTCAACGTTAGCTACAGAAATAAACATATACATTCACTCATTAATTCAAAATTAATTTAACTCTAATTAAAAACTAACTCTCTATTCCTCATTCTTACACTAATTTCATAAATTTCTTAATTTAATCCACACCACTTGAATTAATGACTAATTTCATCCTTTAACCTCTTTTCTCTTCTAATCCATGTCATGCATGTCCCAATAACTCTAAAAACTCCATTTACTCAACAATGGTAGCTTTCAATACAGTTGATCATTTTGAGAAATATGACATAGGTTTGATAGCTTAAGATACTATGATTCCAAAAACATAAAAATATTGAGAAATGAACTTAATTTGACTTACCAATTTAAGACTTAAATCAAGGCCAATTTCAACCTTCTTATTTCTCTTCTTCTTCTGTTGAATTTCCTAGATCAAGGAAGGAGAAGATATTTTTTTTCTCTTTCCTTTCCTTTCTAACCCATACCTATATCATCATATATCCTATTTTCTTCTCTTATTTTATTTCTTTTAATTAAAAATAATTTAAATCAAATTTTTGGAGCCACAAATGGCCACCTAACATCACTAAGGTTCCGAGGGGGAAAATTTGCCCCTTCGGTCCTTCAAATTTCATTTCATTAGTAATCCTTTTATAAAGTACACTTTTACTTCTTTTGCGATTTAATCCTCATACTCAATTAAAACACTACACACTTAAATTTACTGACTTAAGGTCACTTATTCTATAATTCATTTTCGTAAATATTTTTATTTAATATTTACGGGTCCTGTTTACAAACTTGGAGTTCAAAAAAACTATTCCAACAACCCTAGATCCGGGTCGTTACATCCAGAATATGAAGTTCCTACAAAAAGAGTTAAGGCATATATACAAAAATAATTTCTAATCCTACTACAAATTATATAAGTCCTAAAAAAATAAAAATTTTCCCAAAAATTACAAATCTTAAAACGGTTAAAATATAAAGTTCAATCTTTTTCCTCCGAATCAAATTGAGGATCCATTGGAGCCTTGCCCTTGTCGAAGTACTTTCAACAACAGCTCCCACCTTATTGTCGTGTTGGGCTAAGAATCACTGGCCTTTTGGGAGTTGAGTATTGGGGCTGAAACATTGCTTCATACTTGTCATCAGTGTTAGGCTCCTCTTGCTCTACATTGGTTCCTTGTAACTCGATTTCATCCTCATCTCCTTCTTCATCCCGAACATGTTCGATGGGTAATTCGGGGTTGGTAACCCATGTTCCTTGCAAACTCATTCAGCATTGGAGTTGTTTCTTGCATCCACCTAACCATGCCATCTAATTTCCCTTTGAAGTTACTAACATATCCTTTTCAATTTTTTGTTGTTTCTTTTTGCTGCAGTGATGCTAATACATCCATCTTCTCTTTCCTTTTTTGGTTCCATTCCTTAATCTGTTTTCGTTGAAGCTCCACGTATTGTTTGTAAACTAAATCCCCAATAATGCTTCTTGTTGGCTTTAAAAATTGCTCATTTTCACTCATTGGAACCCCCGCCTTCTTGCAGAGTGCCGTTACGAGATTAGGAAAGAAAAGATCAGCTTTTTGGCTTTGTGTAGTGCTTCATTTCCCTATAAATCCATCTTCAAACACAAATTCATTTTTTTTTGCAAAATGCCATACAATAAAATGGCTCGAAAAGTATTAACGTTAGAGACATTTAGCGGTGGTACAATCCTAGTGGCCAAGAATTGCATCCACATTTTTGCTACCGAGAGCATAATGACCTGGTTAAAATTAGAAGGTGAGCCAATATTTGGTCTATAATCCAAAGACCCCTCCCTTGCGTTAAAAATCTAACAATTTCTTCTATATCAACATTCCTGAACATGTCTAAATCAACCTCATTATTATAATCCTTGTCATAGTATGGAACATTATAGAACTCATAGTTTTCCTTAGGTGTAATCAAAACCTCTTTTACCTCTGCACGATCACTTCATCGGTGGTTGCTCCATGTCCCCCTGTAATTAATTAATTATTCAAAGAAGAATAAAATTCTTGAACTATGATTACCTGTAGAGGTGACTCCAAACTATTCCCAGATCGATGATGTCTTACCATGGTCCAAATTTCCTTGCAATGTATCATGGAAGGCTCAAATCCTCGTTCTTAAATCAACGACCTCCCTTGTATAGCTAGGAAGTATCTCTCGGTTTCAATATTCTCAAATCGATCAGGATTTGAAATTGCTTGAGTTTGCTGAACCGAAGTTTTCTTACTTTTTTTGGAGGCACTTTAACCTGTCAATAGGAACAATGAAACGAATGGAATAGTGAAAGGGAAGAAATACCTTTGCTTTTGAATATTTGCTTTATTGATGGAACACCCTTGCACCTAGGAATGAAGTATTACCTTTGAAGGATCGAAGTTTTGGGTAGGAATGGGAAGGAAGATTTACGAGATTTCTTTAGGGGTTAGGGATGATTTGAGAGTGTTTGAGTGGAAAGGATGAGTTTAGTTTTTTTTGGACAAAGAAAAAGACCCGAAGGTCCCAAATTCATTAATAGCAAATCGTGAGAGAGAGAGAGAGAGAGAGAGAGAGAGAGAGAGAGAGAGAGAGAGAGAGAGAGAGAGAG
>CM076899.1:27941480-27957738 GCA_039519145.1 Kokia cookei
TGATGCAAAACCTACCGACAAACTCCGTGATAGTGTGACTTCAAGTAATGACGATGATCCGATCTTCAGTCTGCAAACGATCTACAAAATAATAACAATAATTGTGGTAAGCTTATAGCTTAGTAAGTTCAATAGTTAAGAAATACCAACATGGTAATAAGCAATAGCGACTTCATCAAGCCAACGTAATTCCATTGCTCTTTGAATATTTACAACTCCTCTTCCTGTTGATAACTTTCTGTTACCAGTACCCGATGCTACTCACACGAGCTGTCGAGGACTTGTAACCTATGCAGTACCTCAGCCATCGGTACCGTGTCTATTTGTATTGTAAATTATTTCCTAACAATGCTGCTCACACGAGTTGTCGAGAGTATGCATAAAGCATAAGTCCTAACCATCGTAGGACCTATAATACATATAGGATCCATATCTCTTTTTTAAGTCACGATACTGCTCACACGAGCTGTCGAGGACTCGCAACACATGCGGTACCCCAGCCATCGTGTCGATACTATTTCAATGACATAAAGCCTACTATCTCTTGTGTTTCATTTCTTTAATCATCTTCAATACCGAATGCTTCTGATTTGCTGTACATTGACGACATATATATAAGAAATATTAAGTAAGATTTACACTACGAACTTACCGGACTGGATTGCAGTTTAGGAAAGACTTCAGGGACTAATCCACCAATTTCCCTTTTCTGTAGTCTGTAGCACGATCGTAGTCCAAATCAAAGCTTAAAATCTCAACAATGGAACCCTAGGTTTTTCTTTCTTTGGCCGAATGAAGAAGATGAAAATAAGAAGAAATGAGCTATTTTTCTTCTTTTAATTTTACTTATATAATAATGGAAATTTTGTATATTTTGTGACTTTCATCATTAACTTAATTAATCACTTTCAAATATTTAATCAATCATTTCATTAACCCTTAAATGCCATGATATTCCACTATCCTATCTTTTTTGGTTTATTTACTTATTAGGTCCTTCTAATTAAACTCTATACTTTTACCCTTTTTATAATTTAGTCTTTTCTATTCAATTAACTATTTAATCTATAAAATTTTCAAATCATAATTTCATACAATGCATATATCACCAAAAATATTTAAAATAAATAAATTTACGACTTGACTCATTGGATTTGTGGTTTCGAAACCATTATTTTTGACACCACTAAAATCAGGTTGTTACATCCCCACTTAAGGAAATTTCATCCCGAAATTTCTTATCAGTAAACAAGTTAGGGTACTGTTATCTCATCAAAGCCTCTGTCTCCAAAGTGGCTTCCTCTAATCCGTGACAATTCCATAATACTTTCACCAATGGTACTGTCTTGTTCCTAAGTTCTTTTACTTCGCTAGTTAATATTCTAACTGGTTCTTCTGAATACGACAAATTCGGTTGAATCTCAACTTCCATGGGTGTAATCACATGTAAGGGATCTGATCTGTACCGTCTCAGCATTGAAACATGAAATACATTATGAATCTTCTTTAGTTTTGGTGGTAAAGAAACTTCATATTACCCGATGAATCACGGACCTAACTTTCCCTTTCTACAAAACCGCAGCACCTTTTTCAAAGGTGAAACTCTTAGGAACACCCAGTCTCCTACAACAAATTCTATATCTTTTCTCTTAAGATTTGCGTATGACTTCTATCAGTCAGACGTTGCTTTCACACAATCACGAATCACCCGTACTTTATCCTCAATCTCATGAACTAAATCGGTTCCAATCAACTTAGACTCACTCAATTCTGACCAGTATAGAGATGTCCTACACTATCGACCATATAATGCTTCAAATGGTGTCATTTTAATACTAGATTGGTAGCTGTTGTTATATGCAAAATCCCCCAACGGCAGATACATTTCCCAGCTTCCTTTAAGCTCAAGTGTACAACATCGTAGCATATCCTCAAGAATTTGTATCACTTGCTCTGACTAACCATTCGTTTACGGATGATATGCAGTACTAAAATTTAACCTTATCCCTAAAGCCTTATTTAGCTTACCCCAAAATCTCGAGGTAAAGCGTGGATCCCTATTGAAGATGATAGAGGCTGATACCCTGTGTAATTAAACTATCTCAGACACATATAGCTTGACCAGTCTCTCAAGTGGATAATCTACCCGAATGGGGATGAAATGAGCTGACTTCATCAATCTGTCTACAATTACCCAGACTGAATCTTTCTTTCTTGGTGTTACTGGAAATCTTGTGACAAAATCCATTGTGACTCGTTCCCATCTCCACTCCGGGATGGAAATCGATGGTAGTAACCCAGATGGAAACTAGTGTTCGACTTTCACTTGCTGGCATATAAGTCATCTAGTCACAAACTCTGAAATCTCACTTTCATACTTGACCACTAATACAATTTCTTCAGGTCATTATACATTTTCACACTCCTCGGGTGTATGGAATAAGTGCTGCTATGAGCCTCCGTCAGAATGTCTCGTCTCAAATCCGAATCGTTTGGAATACATACCCTACCTCTGTAATACAACGTACCCTCTGTATCAACTGTAAACCCCGTGGTAGCATCATTCTGTATCTACTCCCTTTTAGCTATAAGCTTTGGATCCTTTCTCTGTAATTCTTGAATCTGTTATAGAAATAACAGCCTCGTCCTAAGCTTCACAATGATAGAACCATTGCCTTCTAGTGACATATGGACATTCATTACTCTCAAAGCAAACATCGACTTCTGACTCAGGGCATCGGCTACAATATTAGCCTTACTCGGATGATAATCGGTTTCAAGGTCATAGTCTTTTAATAGCTCTAACCATCGGCGCTGTCGCAGATTCAACTCTTTCTGTGTCATTAGATATCTCAAACTCTTGTGATCTATAAATATATGGCATCTCTCCCCATAAAGGTAGTGTCGCCAAATCTTCAATGCAAAAACTACGGTAGCTAACTCTAGATCATGAGTCGGATAATTCTTTTCATGCGATTTTAACTGTCGGGAAGCATAAACTACCACTTTCCCATCTTGCATCAAAACACACCCCAATCCACTTAAAGATGCGTCACTGTAAACAATGAACTCTTTTCCCGTCTCTGGTTGCGTCAAGACCGGAGCTTCAGTTAACAACTTTTTCAACTGGTCGAAACTTTGCTGACACTTTTCAAACCATACGAACTGAATGTTTTTCTGTAGCAACCTCATCATTGGTAAGGCTATGATGGAGAAGTCTTTCACGAACCGACGGTAATATCCTATCAATCCTAGGAAACTGCATACCTTGGAGACATTCTTTGGGACCTTCCAATTGAGAATAGCTAAAACTTTGCTTGGATCAACACGTATTCCTTTCAAAGATATTACGTGACCCAAGAATCCAACTTCTTGAAGCTAGAATTCACATTTACTGAATTTTTCATACAACTGCTTTTCTCGCAAAATCTGTAACACCTCTCTCAAATGCTAAGTAGCTTTGATTTTGTCTTGGAGTAAATTAATACGTTATCAATAAACACAACCACAAACCTATTCAATTAGGGCTGAAATATTCTATTTATCAGGTCCAAAAATGATGCGGGGGCATTAGTCAACCCAAATGGTATAACTAAAAACTCATAATGTTCGTACCGATTTCTGAATGACGTTTTCATTATATCATAATCTTTCACCCGCATCTAATAGTAACTTGATCGAAGGTCTATTTTGGAGAACACGGTTACACCCTTTAACTAGTCAAATAACTCATCGATCTGAGGCAAAGGATACTTGTTCTTGATCGTCACCTTATTTAGTTGCCTGTAGTCTATACACATCAGCATTAATCCATCTTTCTTTTTCACGAATAATACGGGCACACCCCACGGTGATACACTGGGTCGTACAAATCCTCTGTCTAACAATTCTTTCAGCTAAGCTTTCAACTCTTTCAATTCAGTCGGCGCCATTCTGTACGGTGGAATAGAGATCAAAGCAGTACCGGGTAGTAAATCAATACCAAACTCCACCTTTCTAATTGGCGGTAAACCCGATAATTCTTTCAGAAACACATCTGTATACTTTTGAAACACTGGTACCTGATCCAATTTTATTCTCGAGCCCCGAGTATCAAGTATGTATGCTAGGAATGCTTTACAGCCTCTATGAACCATCTTTTGTGTTGAAATAACCGAAATTACTCTGGTCTCACTGTTCAATCTATCGAACTCCACTGTGATTACCTCACCGATCAAACATTTTAAACTAATCTATCTTTGCTAGCAATTTACTATCGCATCATGCTTAGATAACCAATCCATACCGAAGATCACATCAAACTCGGTGAAGGGCAATAGCATTAGATCAGCAGAATATTCACAACCCTGAACTTTTAGTGGACATTTACGACATACCAAGCTAACAATAACACTATGACCCAAAGGGTTTGTGACTTGTACATCAAATTCAGTCGATTCAATGACCAATTTCTTATCAGTGGCTAAAACAGTGCAGATATAGAATGGGTTGACCCTAGGTCAATCAAAGCACATACAATATCATTAAAAAGATAGAACATACTAGTCACCACATCAGGAGCGGTAGCTTCTTCTCTAGCTCGGATGGCATAAGTCCGCGCAGGTGCTCAAGCTTTTGACTTGCTCCAACTATCTCTTTGTTCACTTCGATTTCCACTTGCATCACTACTCTGCCCCGAGCGTCTACCTTTCTGCGATGTAACCAGAGGGTTAACACTCCGATCTTCCTTTGTTTCCGAGTTCATCGTATAATTCCGCATGAAATGACCGGTATTTTCACATCTAAAACAGGCTCCTTTAACTAACCGACATTCGCCTGAATGAATTCTTTTGCAATGCTCACACATGTTGGCACATTCCTAACACTTGCCACATTGTCAGCAAGCCGATTTTGAAATCTAGATACTAGTGATCCTGATCGACTTCTGCTCAAAAAATTAGAAGAGATTACTCTACGGACTTCATTATCTCTAAATTTCTTCGGTAGTGGCATTGAAAAAGTTCAGGTGGGATTTTTCTTCTCGAAATCTCGAAATCTCTTCTCTCTCTATCTTTTCTAGTTATATACTTCTTCCATTTTCTATGCTCTATCTACCAAAACGACAAATGGTTGAATTTCTGAACCACTCACATGGCCTTGAAAATAGACACACATAGCCTCATCAGTGGGTACGATCTCTCGGGCATACTTACTGAAAAATACAAACTCTCGTTCGTATTTTGCCACTGTCTTGTTCCCCTATCTCAACTCTCAGAATTCTTTCTTCTTCTTGTCTGGATATCTCTTACTGACATACTTCTTTTTAAACTTTGTCTGGAAAAATTCCCAAGTAACTTCGTTTTCTAGTATTACATGCTATGATCATTGCTTACCAATTGTAAGCTTCGTCTTTTAGTAACGAAACAACACACCTCAAAAAATTTTCTAGTGGACAAACCATTTCATTCAGCACTCTCAAAGTGTTTTCTAGTAAATACTCAACCTTAGATGGATCATCCTCAGCATTTCCACAAAACTCTTCTACCCTGTACGTCCTTACCCTATCTGTTAAAATACGACACCTCTATTCAATTATCGGGGAAGGTGAAGGCATTACAAGAGGTGCCGTAGGTCGGGCTGTAGGTTATGTAACTAGGGATGAAGGAGGTGGTGCCGTTCGGTTATTCTGCATAAATTTCGAGAATCACTGTCCCATTAAGCCGAAGAACATGTTTTTAGCTTCGCTTTCTGTCATTGGTATAATAGGGACCCCATGACTAGCCCTAGAATCATTTGTCGGGTCATTACTGTTTACTTCGTTAGTCTCCTCTCTTTCAGATTCAGGCATTATTACTTTTATCTGTAAAAACTATGGTTAGATCGGATTCATTTGTATCACACTATCACAGGTTTATATTGCATGTACTATGAAATCATTTAATACAACCATAACTGTCCAAGAAACGGCTAAACCGAAAGCTCTGATACCACTAAATGTAACACCCAAATCCCGAACACCATCGTCGATTAGGATTTTTGTGTTTCTATTCATCTTTAAAATATCTGAATATTTTAATCTTTATTCAATACGAAATTTACCTCTCATATTTAAGATCAATATTTAATCATAACATAATTTTATCAAGGTTAAAAATGACATTTCCAACATTTTTGGGGACTTCTATCTGTACTTGATAGTCAAATATTAGTAGTAGTCAAGTCAGTGAACAATTTAGAAACTGTGTAGGCTTCTACCGGTACCTTTGCTAGTTCTACCGATACAAGTATGATTTCTACCGGTACAAGTCATGCATTTACCAATACCAAAAATTCCAGAGAGCAAAAACCCTTACCTTGCAACTTTTATCGATATATGCATACAAACTATCCATACATCAATGCTAAAAACTATCAATACTTGTTATTCAACTACCGATACAACTCAAGTCAGAGAACAACCTCTCTCCTACCCTGTACTTCTACCGATACATGCATAAGTTCTATCGAAACAAGTATGCAGAATCTCAAGAATTATGCCAAGACACAAGTTTAATGTCTCAAACACATCCAACACAAGTTATGCATTAAATCATCACACAACATACATAACTTCTAAGTCTTTACAAACATCATAAGCTTAAACATCTAAGCTATGCTTCATGCATTTACACAATCAAAATAGTAAGATTCCAACATCTTTAGTTCAACATTAAAAGTTAATATCATCCTAGTACTTGCCATAAGACTAAGTGATGCAAAATCTACCGACAATCTCCACGATAGTGACAGAGATGATGATGATCCAATCTTTAGTCAGCAAACGATCTACAAAACAACAACAATAACTATGGTAAGCTTTATAGCTTAGTAAATTTGATAGTTAAGAAATATCAATACGATAATAAGCAACAATGACTTCATCAAGCCAACGTAATTCTATTGCTCTTTGAGTATTTACAACTCCTCTTCCTGTTCATATTTTCTATTACTAGTACCTGATGCTACTCACACGAGCTGTTGAGGACTCGCAACCTATGCGGTACCCTAGCCATCGGTACGGTATCTATTTGTATTGTAAACTGTTTCTTAACGATGCTGCTCACATGAACTGTCGAGAGTATGCATAAAGCATAAGTCCCAGCCATCGTAAGACCTATAATCCATATAGGATCCATATCTCTTTTTCGAGTCAAGATGCTGCTCACTCAAGCTATCGAGGACTCGCAACACATACGGTACCCTAACATCGTGTCGGTACTATTTCAACGCATAAAGCCTACTATCTCTTACGTTTTATTTCTTCGATCATCTTCAATACCGAATGCTTTTGATTTGCTGTACATTGAAGACATATATATAAGAAATATTAAGTAAGATTTACACTACGAACTTACCGGACTGGATTGCAGTTTAGGAAAGACTTCAGGGACTAATCCGCCAGTTTCCCTTTTCCGCGGTCTATAGCACGATCATAGTCCAAATCAAAGCTTCAATTCTCAACAATGGAACCCTAGGTTTTCCTTTCTTTGGCTGAATGAAGAAGATGAAAATAAGAAGAAATGAGCTATTTTTCTTTTTTTAATTTTACTTATATAACAATGGCAATTTTGTAAATTTTGTGACTTTCATCATTAACTTAATTAATCACTTTTAAATCTTTAATCAATCATTTCATTAAGCCTTAAATGTCATGATATTCCACTATCCTATCTCTTTTGGTTTATTTACTTATTAGGTCCTTCTAATTAAACATATATACTTTTATCCTTTTTATAATTTAGTCCTTTCTATTCAATTAACTATTTAATCTATGAAATTTTCAAATCATAATTTCATACGCTGCATACATCACCAAAAATATTTAAAATAAATAAATTTATGACTCGACTCATCAGAGCTGTGGTCCCGAAACCACTGTTTTCGACACCAATGAAAATCGAGCTATTACAAGAAGTCACATTGGTATCAATAATATTGTCTCAAGTATCGATAGAAGACTACACTATTCTTGAACTATTTACTAACTTGACAACTATAGATACTTGGCCAACAAGTACCGGTAGAAGTCTCCAAAAATAATGAAAATGACCTTTTTGCCCTTGTTGAGTTGTGATTATAAATAATTAATGATTTATGAAGTGTTGGATACACATCTTTATTAAAATATGATTGAATGAGATGAAATAAAAGATGAACAGTGATAGATGAACAGTAAGACATTGAGACCTTAACCGGCGATGGTTTTGGGTTTTGGGTGTTACAGTAACAATCAAGAATAAGTATCTGTTGCCTCGTATTCAATTGAAAGGTGCAAATGTATTTTCCAAGATAGATCTTCAGTCAGGTTATTATCAGATGCAAGTAAAAGATGGCAATGTGATGAAAACAACATTCAAAACCCCGTACGGACATTATTATTTTTTGGTAATGTCGTTTGGGTTGACTAACGTTACAACAACAATTATGGATCTGATAAATCGAGTGTTCCAGGCTCAGTTAGATAGATTTGTGGTCGTATTTATTGATGACATACCGATTTATTCCAGATAGATTCAGAGCATACTCAGCATTTAAGAGAAGTATTGCAGACTTTGCAAGAAAAACAATTGTATGCAAAATTCAGCAATTGCGAATTCTGTCCTCAAGAAGTTAGATTTTTGGGTCATATGGAATCCGCAGAGGGAATACAAGTTTATCAAAGTAAAATTTTGGCTATCCTCGATTAGAAAGTTCCAAAGAATGTTATTGAGGTACGTAGCTTTCTGGGATTGGCAGGTTATTATCGCCGGTTTATGAAAAATTTCTCTATTATAGCTTTGTCGTTGATGAAGTTGCTACAAAAGAACACTTAGTTTGTTTGGTCGAAGGAGTGTTAACAGAGGTTTGATCGGCTTAACAAAATGTTAACATAAGCTCTGGTACTGACGTAGCCTGAATCGGGAAAGGGATTTGTTATTTACAACAATGCGTCATTAAATGGTTTGGGTTGTGTTCTGATGCAGGACAGGAAAGTGACAGCTTACGCCTCCCGACAGTTAAAGCCTCATGAAAAGAATTATCCAACTCATGATCTAGAATTAGCTGCCATAGTCTTTGCATTAAAGATTTGGCGTCACTATCTATATGGTGAGAGATGTCACATATTCACTGATCATAAGAGTTTGAAGTATCTGATGACGTAGAGGGAGTTGAATTTGTGACAAGACCGATGGTTAGAACTATTGAAAGACTATGACCTTATGATTGACTATCATCCGGTGAAAGCAAATGTTGTTGTTGATGCCCTAAGTCGGAAATCATTATTTGTCTTAAGGGCAATTGATGCTCATTTGTCATTGGAAAGTGATGGTTCTGTCACCATTGAGCTCAGGACAAGATCGTTATTCCTATAGTGGATACGAGAATTATAGAAAAATGATCCAAAGCTGGTAGCTAAGAAAGAACAAATGCAAAGTGAAGTCGTCACTAAGTTTACAGTTGATACGGACGGTATGCTATATTTCAGAGGTAGAGTGTGTGTTCCTAATGATTTAGATTTGAGGCAAAATATTTTGACAGAAGCTCATAGTAGTACTTACTCCATACATCCCGGGAGTGTGAAAATGTATAACGACCTGAAGAAGATGTATTGGTGGCCAGGTATGAAATGAGAAATCTTTGATTTCGTGACTAGATGTTTGGTGTGTCAGCGAGTAAAAGCTGAGCATCAGGTGTCATCTGGATTGTTACAGCCTATTCCATTCCTGAGTGGAAATGGGAGCGAGTCACTATGGATTTTGTTACTGGATTACTAGTGACACTGAGGAGAAAATATTCGATCTGGGTTATAATTGACAAATTGACTAAATTAGTTCACTTCATTCCTATTCGAGTGGATTATCAATTAGAAAAGATGGTTGAGTTGTATGTATATGAGATCATGCGACTGCACGGGGTACTGATATTTATTATCTCTTACAGGGATCCACGCTTTACCTCAAGATTTTAGGGTAAGCTACATGAAGCTTTGGGAATCAAGTTGAACTTCAGCACAGCATATCATCCACAGATAGATAGTCAATCTGAGCGAGTGATACAGATCTTGGAAGACATGTTACGTTGTTATATTCTCGAATTTGAGGACAGTTAGGAGAGGTACCTGTAATTAGTAGAGTTTGCCTATAATAACAGCTATCAGGCTAGCATTAAAATTGCATCGTTTGAGGCACTATATGGTAGAAAATGCCGAACACCTCTGTATTGGTTAAAGTTGAGCGAGCCTAAGCTGGTTGGGATCGACCTGGTACACAAGACTGAAGATAGAGTCCGAGTAATTCGTGATTGTTAAAAAATCGCGTCTGATCGACAAAAGTCCTACGTAAATCTAAAGAGGAAGGATATAGAATTTGTTGTCAGAGATCGAGTCTTCTTAAGAGTTTCACCTTGGAGGAAGGTGTTACAGTTTGGTAGAAAGGGCAAGTTGAGTCCGCGGTTTATTGGACCGTATGAGATCCTTAAGAGAATTAGTCCTGTAGCTTATAAACTAGCTTTACCATCGAAACTTGAGAAGATTCACAACGTATTTCATGTTTCAATGTTGAGATGGTACAGGTAGATACTTCACACGTGATTACTCCTTATGAGGTTGAGATACAATCAGATCTGTCGTATTCAGAGGAACCACTAAGAATTCTGGTTCGTGAGGTAAAAGAGCTGTAGAATAAAAGAGTACCTCTGGTGAAAGTCCTTTGGAACCGACATGGGTTAGAGGAGGTGACATGGGAGACAGAGGCCTTGATTAGATCATAATACCCTATCCTGTTCACCGGTAAGAAATTTTGGGACGAAATTTTCCTAAGGGGGAAGAGTTGTAACAGTCTGATTTTCAATGGAGTCGAAAACGATGGTTTCGGGACCACAACTCCGACTAGTCGAGTCATAAATATTAATTATTAGATATTTGTGATATCATTAGCATCGTGTTAAATTTTGGTTAAGAAATTCTATAGTTTGGATAAATAATTAGGCAAAATGATTAAATTGTAAAGGTTACGAAAGTGGACTTTGCTTAAGTAAAAGGGCCAAATGGTCAATTAAACCAAATGTATTAGGTTAGTGGAATGACATGACTATTAGGTGAATATAGCATGATTAATAAGGTCAACAAAATGGTTAAATAAAGCTAATTATATAAGTCATAAAAATTACAAGTTTACCATTAGTATCTATATGAAATTAAATTAAGAAAATGATAAAAAAACCATCATAATTTCTCGCCTTCTTCTTCTTCATTCAGCCAAGAGGAGAAAGTTAGGGTTTTTACACTTTCAAGCTTTAAGCTTTGATTTTGATAAGCAAATAACAACCGTTTTTGGTATTTTTATGTTTTTAAGTCTGTATTAGCTTAATCTAGCTAACCTAAGAACTAATTTGTGAATCTGACAAATGTTACAAAATTTTCCATTATTGAATATTCTTGTTCTTGAAAGCTTGTGATAGATTTAAATGCTTGATACTTGGGTTAAATCTTTTTGTAAAGTGATTTTGGATGAAATTAGGGTTTAAAGACTAAAATGATAAGTAGAGAAGTTTGTGTGTATTTGGTGTGAAATAATTGAAGTGTAGGGACTTGTGGAGACCTATGATTGTTCGGCTGGTGCTAGTTGTGTAAGAGGAAAGGTTATTTTGCATGTATCGTGTTTAAGGACTAAAATGAATAAAAGTAAAAGGTTAGGGGTAAAATCGTAATTTTACCTAAAAGGATTGATTTATGTTATATGATCTAATTAAGTGTTTTAATGTAAGAAATTGAATGATTTGTGGATGTAGACTACGATTGTGCTATAGATCGCGAAAAAGGAAAATTAGCGGATTAATCCCTAAAGCCTTTCTGCAACTGTAGTCTAGTCTGGTAAGTTTGTAATCTTAAATCCTTAGTTGTAATTGCTTATAACTGCCTTCTTTATGAATGTTGATGTTTGGAACAAATTAAAGATGTGAAATATAGAAACGATAGAAGAAAGATTACTCGACCTTGTGCCAGAGTTAAATGGTCCAATGATTGAGATCTTACATTTGTTGTGGATTCTCTATGGCATCGTGAGTCACTATAAAGTGAATAGAATCCAAGAATGGATTACAGGCCTTACGATGGTTGAGATTTATGCATGATTGCTTACTCTCATCAACTTACTGTGAGCAGCACCGTAGGGAATAGATATACCATATCGATGCTAAGAATAGCATCGTATACTGGTACAGACAAGATCTTTGGGTCAATAGGGAGAAAAATGAGCATAATGACCTTCAGGTCAACAGGGAGTAAAACGAGCATCATGACCTTTGGGGTCAACAGGGAGTAAAATGAATAACGATCATTGAAGTACAATTCTGTTCTGGCTTGATCGATTTATAGTTTTGTTCAACACATGTTATTCGGTAAATTGATAAACCTTGTGAATTTATTAAGCTATGAAGTTTACCGGTGAAATTGTTGTTGTTTTGTAGATTCCATTTTGTGGCTTGAAGATTGGACCATCTTAAAGACATCACACTATCCTAGGAGCTCATCGGTAGTATTTACATCACTTGGTTATATGGCATGTACTAGGATGGAATGACTTATTCTGCTTGTATGGATGAATGAATCTTTTGCTGTGAATTTTAGTTAAACGTTGCACAAGTTTGTATGTTAGTTCAATGTGATATATACATACTATGTGAGATGTATGAAAAATTGAATCTATGTACAATGTATTTCCATGTTAAGTCTTTAAGTTATGATAGATGAATGGTTGATAAGTTGAGTTTAAGCATGATTCCTTGAATTCTATACATTTGTTTCGGTAGAACTCATGCTTGTATCGGTAGAAATATAGGGTAGGAAAGAGGTTGTTCTCTGACTTAAGTTGTTTCGGTAGTTGTATAACAGGTATTGATAGTACAGGTATCGGTAGTTTTATACATTGAGGTATCGATAGTTTGAATACTTGTATCGGTAGAAGTTGTAGGGTAGGACTTCTCAGCTCTCTAGAGTTTTTAGTATCAGTAGTTGCCTCACTTGTATCGATAGAACTGTCAAGGGTATCGGTAGAAGTTTGCACTGTTTCATGAATTATTTACTGACTTGACAACTACTGGTACTTGTCCAACAGGTATTGATAGAAGCCTCCAAAAATTTTAGAAATGACATTTTTACCCTTGTTGAATTGTGATTACAACTAAATGATAATAAATGACATGTTGGTGTAACACTCAAAACCCGTAAACCGTTATCGATTAGGGTTCTGGTGTCTTACTATTCATTTATCACTGTTCATCTTTAACATCATGTCATTCAATCTTAGTTTATTAAAGAGTTTCACTCCACACGTCATATATTGTCATTTGATTATAAACACATTTCAATAAGGGCAAAAAGGTCATTTTCAATATTTTGGAGACTTCTACTGGTACCTGTTAGACAAGTAGCGATAGTTGTCAAGTTAGTAAATAGTTCAGGAATAGTGTACACCTTTACCGATACAAGTGAAAGTTCTACCGATATAAATGACTCTTCTATCGAAATAAGTTTTACTTCTACCGATACTAAAAACTCCAAAGAGCTAAAAGTCTTACCTTGCTACTTCTACCGATACAAGCATATAAACTACCAATACTTCTAAACATATAACTACCAAAACTTGCTATTCAACTATCGATACAACCCAAGTCAATGAACAACCTCTCCCTACCCTGTACTTCTACCGATGCATGCATGGGTTCTACCGAAACAAGTATACAGAATCACAAGAATCATGTCAAAACACAAGTTTATCAACACAAAACATTCATGACTTTAATATATATTACGTCAACACAAAATACATAGATTCCAAGTCATTACATAGTACTTCTAAGTTTATACTCCAACTTGCGCAACATGTATTACTACATTCATCATTTTATCAACATAACAAGGTTTTCACAATCCCAATTACATAAAGCAAAAGATAACATCATCCTAGTACATGCCATAAGACCAAGTGATGTAAAAACAACCAACGAGCTCCGCGGTAGTGTGACTTCTGAGAAGTGATGATCCCATCTTTAATCACCAACAATCTACAAAACAACAACATCTTTGATAAGCTTCCTAGCTTAGTAAGTTCGATAGTTTTAAAGAATTACCAAACATTTGTATAAAGCAGCTATAACTCAACCGAGCCAGGATAGTCTCATTGCTTCCTCGACTCAATTATAATCTTTCACTTTTCCTGTCTATAACTTTTCTATTACCAATACCCAATGCTGCTCACATGAGCTGTCGAGGACTCGCAATGTATGCAGTACCCCAACCATCGTTACGATGTCTGTTTAAAAACTGTTCCCTAACGATGCTGCTCACACGAGCTGTCGGGAGTATGCATACAACATAAGTCTCAGCCATTGAAGGACCTATAATCCGTTTAGGATTCATATCTCTTTTTCGAATCACGGTGCTACTCACACGAGCTGTCGATGACTCGCAACAAATGCAGTACCCCAGCCATCGTGTCGATACCTTTTCAACGGCTTAAAGCCTACCATCTCTTTCTTTTCTTTCTTCAATCTTTTCAATTCCAAGTGCTTTCAATTGTTGAACAATGATAATGTACAAAAAAAAATGTTAAGTAAAAATTTACATTACGAACTTACCAGACTAAATCCCAGTTACGGTTAAACTTCAAGGACTACTCCTCTAATTTTCCTTTTTCGTGATCTAAGGCATGATCCTAGTCTACATCCACAATTCATCCAATCCTCACATTAAATCACACAATCAAGTCATTTAACAGAATTTAGTCCTTTTTAGGAAAATTTAGTTTTACCACTAATACTATCCTTTTATTCAATCTAGTCCTTTCCACACAAAACATGCAAAATAGGCAAACTTAGTCGAATTCTCTAGGGTGTTTACTCAACCCTTTCACACATTCATTTTCACAATAATACATGTATTTTCATCATTTTCACATTTTAGTCTTTAAACCCTAATTTCATCAAAAATCTCTTTACAAAAAGATCTCACCTAACCTATCAAAAGCTCTCAAGAACAAACAACTTAAACAATGACAAGTTTTATAACATTTGACAGATTTACAAATTAGTCCTTAAATTAGTTAGATTAAGCTAACATGGATTGAAAAACATAAAAATTACTAAAAACGATCAAAGTTTCCTTACCCAAATCAAAGCTCAAAGTTTGCAAAAGAAAAACCCTAACTTCCCTTTGTTTTGGCGTGAGGAAGAAGATGAAGTGTTGAAAATATGATTTAATTTCCCATTTTAATTCATTAATTTAGCTTATATACCCAATGATAATTTTGTAAATTTGAGACTTTCATAATTAACTTAATTAACCACTCATTAACCTTAATTAATCCTATTTAAGTTTAATTCATCTCTTGACAAATCATCCACTAAAACACTTTTGGTTAATTTACTCATTTGGTCCATCTAGTTGGATAACTCAATTTTTGCACCCTTTGCGATTTAGTCCTTTTTATTCAATTAACCATCTAAACGTCAAAATTCCTTAACCGAACTTTAACATGATGCTAATAACATTAGAATTTCTTTTGTAATGTAAGATCAAATGACATAAATTTAAAATATGAATAGTAATTGATGAATAAAGTGACATCGGGACCTTAACCGACGTTAATTTCCAGGTTTTGGGTGTTACACAATGCCAAATCCTAGAGTTTGAGAGGGATAAGTTGAAGCTGCAATGGTGGACCTAACACCCTAAAATCGAAGAGGGATAGATTGAAGCCGTAATGGCAGATCTAACATAAAAAACTGAAGAGGGAAAGATTGAAGCCGTAACGACGAATCTTACACCTTAAAATTAAAAAAGGATAGGTTAAAGCTGCAATGATAGACTTAACACCCTAAAATCGAAGAGGGAAAGATTAAAGTTGCAACAATAAATCTTACACCTTAAAACTAAAGAGGGATAGGTTGAAGCCGCAATGGCGAACCTAACACCTAAAATCGAAGAGGGAAGGATTGAAGTCGCAATGACAAATCTTACACCTTAAAATTAAAGAGGGATAGGTTAAAGCCGCAACGACAAACCTAACACCTTAAAATCGAAGAGGGTAGATTGAAGCAATAATGACAGATCTAAACCCTAAAACCAAAAAGGGGAAGATTAAAGCCGCAACGGTGGATCTTACACCTTAAAATTGAAGAGGGATAGGTTTAAGTCCGAATGATGGACCTAACACTCTAAAACTGAAGAGGGAACTATTCAAGTCACTGTAATAGATTTTAT
>CM076899.1:27957838-27974788 GCA_039519145.1 Kokia cookei
AAGTCTTTGATTTCGAATTTCTGAACCAATTGTTTTTTAAGCCAGGTCATTTCTTCCTTGTCGTCTCCTGTCATAATTATATCATCAAGATAAACTATAAAACGAGTAGCTTTACCCTTCTGATGTTTTATAAAGAGGGTATGGTAGCATTTATTTGTCGATAGCCAAACGACACCATGACCTTTGCTCAAATCTGTCAAACCTAGTTCTAGTGTCACGAGGCTAGATCTTTGGTCTCGCAATCCGTGCCACCTTAGGCAATACTTTCTTGCAATACCTAAGTCAACCTAACCACCACGATTGAGGATTCTCTGAAAGAATTTCTCCAAGACACCAGTTTGTATAGCGGAAGCAACTAGCCAAAAGAAAGACTCAAAAAACAACAGACACAAGAACAAGAACAAGAACACCAAGTATTTGAGTTAATGCTCTCAATTGTATTACTTTCTCTCAAATAATACAACGAATGGAATGAATTCCAATGGATGAGTGTGTGTTTTACAAATAAAGAGGGAGACTCCCTATTTATAGTTGAACTCCCCCACAGACCAACGATCAAGATCAAGCTACATCGATGGATGAGATTAACTTATCCCTTAAATTATCGGATTTACAAGATTACAATGTCAATCTAATCTTATTGTAACCCCAAAGATATGATTCTTCCTTATCTTCTAAGATTAGTTCTCATATTTGCCAAGGTGCCTTAAGTTATCAAATCTTCATCATTGGGCCACCCAAGCTTCAATCTAATAGGCTTGACCAACAGCTCTCTGAATCGAACTAGCTCATGTAGGCTAAATGATCCCAATGTCAATGATAAACCTCCATTGGACTCATTGTGACTTGATCACGGGCTTTGTAACTCTGGCCCGTGACACTAGGGGATTGCTTTAGTCCATATAAGGTCTTTTCAGTTTACACACCTTCCCTTGAGTATCTTTATCCTCGAATCCTGGAAGAACTTTCATAGACACTTCTTCTAGGTCTTCATATCAAAAGACATTTGTTTACATCAAACTACTATAAGTCCTAATCGTGTTTAATTTAGAAACCGGAGCAAATGTTTCTTAATAATTCACTCCTTATGTCTAAGTGAATCCTTGCGCTACTAATTTAGTTTTGAGTCTTTCAATTAAATCATCAACCTTATACTTGATAGTAAACAACCATTTGCAACCAACCATTTTTTGCCCCACAAGAGGATTAACCAATTCCCATGTTTTATTTTTCTGCTAAAACTCGCATTTCTTCTATCTTGGATTAGTGATAGATTCTCTTCAATCGTGTGAAACATACATAGAGAACAAGGACAAATAAAAAACTTTATAGGATGGGGATAAAGAATCATAAGAGACAGAGTCAGAGATAGGATGTAATGCAAGTTCTAACACCTTTTCATTGGGCTATTAATAATTCTAAATTAATAGCAATTTCAGATAAAGAAGACTCACCTGGCAGTGAAGAGTCAGGGCACATAGTAGATTGTATGATGACATCTTTCTTGTCTTTTCTAGTGTACATCCTTAAATCAAGTCTATGCAACAATCATTCACTAGTCTTCTCTTGAACCAAAATCTCTGGTAGAACTAAATTCTCCCTCGAAAGAGTAACAGAGCAATGTGTCATCTTTTCATTTTCAATAACCTCCTCCTGAAGAGATGGTTATGATGAAGAAAAGTAGGGTTCATCCTCGCAAAATGTTACATTCATACTTACATAATACTTTCTAGATAACAGATGATAACATTTGTAACCCTTTTATGTGGAAGAGTATCCAATGAAAACACATTTGACTGCTCAAAGATTTAGTTTGCTCCCATGTTGAAGATGGACAAATCAAACACAACCAAATACTTTCGATGAAACCGAGTAATCCGTCTTGCCATGTAAGATTTCTATGGGACCTTTAAAATCAATAACTCGAAGAGGCATCATATTAATGAGATAAGCAGCAACCAAAATCGCATCCCTCCAATAAGGCTTTTGGAGGCTTATAGTGAACATAAGTAATCTAACAACCTCCAAAATATGCCGATTTTTCCTTTCGACAATACCATTCTCAGCACTTGTATTGGAACAACTGGTCTAATGTAGAATCCTATATGATTTTAAATAACCATTAAAGTGATTCACTTTCATTATCAATTCGCAAAATCTTAACCTTAGCATCAAACTGAGTAGTAATCAATTTGTGAAAAGAACGGAAACACAAGAAAACATCACTTTTGGACTTTAATAAAAAAACTCATTTCATCCGAATGCAACAGTCAATAAATATAACAAACCAACGATTACCAGATAAAAAAGTAAGATGAGTAGGATCCCAAACATCAAAATGAATAATCTCAAAAGGAACAATATTTCTATTATTACGTAAAGGATAATTGTTTCTTGTATGCTTAGCAAACTCACATGCATCACAAACTAAAGAATACAACTAAGTTCTTGAGAACAAAGTAGGAAACATCTTGGCAAAAATAGTAAATGATTGATGTTCTAACCAACTATGCCATTAAATTATCTCCCGATTGACATCTTTATTCTCTTCAAATAACACTTGAGACATACTAAACGATCGATCCAGAAGATATAAGTCATCACACAATCTACCATTGCCAATTATCTTCTCCGTCTGGATGCTATAGTGATAGTACTAATATATAAAAGGTTAATCATAAATTTAAGGACATGGAGAACAAAGGATAAAGTGATATTGGGAGTACAAATAATAGAACATGTTCCAAAGACAGAGATAAAGGAGCCATCAGCTATTCGCACACTATATTTAAATGGACTAGTATAGTTAAATAAGTTTTTATTTGACCTTGTCATATATCTATTCGCATCAAAATCAATAATCCAAGATTCAAAAATAGATGGAGCATTTAAAATATTACTTGATTTCGCATGATAAGACTTGATACCCAAGGTAAAGTCCAATTGAGATAAGAGATGTTGAAGATGTTAAATCTCGTCCGAGGTAAAACTCTCAACAGAAGTGATCTTCTCCTCAGTTGTCTCAGAGTTTGACAATTTTCCTGAGATTGAGAATTACCCCCTCGCTTTCTACCACAACCTCGAGCGGGGCAATCATGTAACTTTCAGCACGAATCTTTAGTGTGTCGAGGCTTACCACAGTAGTCATATGTCAAGTGATCCTTATCAGACTTACCACCCGATGGACCATCTTAGTTAGCAATGAGGCCAACTTTCTCAATGGGTGAATTATAAAGCATAACAGTACATTGACTCTCCTCCTGTTGTACATAAGAGTATGGCTCATGGAGAGAAAAGAACAAAGTTTTGCCAAACACTTGAACCCGAATCTAATCATACTCAGTATTCAACCTAACCAAGAAATCAAAAACTCGCTCCTCAATCATGTTCTGAAATTTCTCAACATCATTGGCTCAAGTTGCCTGAAAATCTTGATAATAATCAAGTTCCTACCACAAGCCACTTAATTCAACAAAATATTGAGAAATCGTTAACTTCCCTTTTTTGTACCATGGACTTTATTACGAATCTCAAATTTTTGCACACCATTCCCAATACAAAATAGGTGAGAGCAACAGCATTCCAAATCTTTTCCGCAGTATCAAGCAGTGAATATATTTTGAAAATATGAGGTTGCATAGAGTTGATAAGTCATGTCATAACAAGAGAGTTCGTTAAATCTCACTAGCTAAAAGTTGAGCTAGTGAGTTCAGGTTTCGATGTGATACCGGTGATGTATCCTTGCAATCCACGAGCCTTGATAAACAACAAGCAAGACCCTGATTAAGAAAGTTAATTACATCTATCAAGCTTCACAGGACTAATTTGTAATGAGAGATTATCGGTTGGAATCACGAGCTTCTTGTCCTTTGACATATAGCTAAAAAAAACCAACTAATACCCCAAAAAATATGTTTGAAAATATTATAACAAAAACCACTCCAAAAAAACACAAAGAGATCCCACACAAAAAACTTAGTCGAAATACACCACCAATCAAAGAAGAACAACCGAAAAAGAGCAAAGAGTACTACAATGGCGTCAAAAAACACGACAGCGGGTGAAGGCCAAGTGCGGGGCGTGAGGCCCACTCACGGGTCTTCTAGTCACTAGACTCCGAGGTTTCCCCGACAAGTGGATTCCGACTCCAATGGTAAGGGTGGTGAGAGAAAATAAAGGCTAGGGTAAAAAGTGCCAATTTAGTGTTTTTAAAATTTTTGGGACAACTTTGAAAATAAAAATAAAAAACCCAAAAAACGAATAAAAAATATGATATCATGATGAAATTAGAGATGAATACTCTAATATATTAAGGAAAAACTCACTAAACAATTGTATATTTCTTCGATATATATACATGAAGCATTGAATCATGTAAGTAAAGAGTATCTCTAATTAAAATCTCTAAAAATCAACTATAATCCCTAATGATTAGCTATTCAATGCTATCAAATAAATCAAAGATTCTCAACAGCAATAATTTTGTCTTGTCATAAACAAGGATTGAATGCATTGGTGGCCAATCTTTCCCCATTTTGTTGTATAAATTAGTGAAAACAATCTTCAATAATTTACAACGGGGAGTCATTGTATATTCAACAATGAACCAATTGTGTTGAAAAAAAGAAAAAAAAAATGAACCACTTGACCATCCAATATCAAATTACATGGTAAAATATAATTTCATTCAGCTTATAAATTATATAATTGGGAACAACCACCTCAAATACATTAAGGGAAAGAATTTAAATGTGTAGTCACAACAATTAGGACTCACAGCATGTTGTGCCCAAAAGTCTTGATTGTTTATTTCAAATCCCCTTTTTGCAGCATCCTCTGCATCTGCCATTCGTCCAAGCTCTAATAATGGAAATGCAAGCATGCCATATATGAAATTTTCTTGTAGATTTTGAGGTAGAACCTATTAAGTATACAAACCATTACAGGAAGACGAGGAAATGCAAATCGAAAGTTCTCATGGGAAAACTGAAAGTTGTTTAGATAACAAGTCAATGTAACAAAAAATAGAGGAAACAATAATATTGTAGAAGTGAGACACATTAATCCAGGAATGCAACAGAAGAGCAACAAAATTGGTTAGGCAAAGCTACCAATTTCCCCACTCCTTTTAGAATTAGGAAAAATAATTCTTCACCAGATAGGAAGTCACCTGTTGAACAAGATCTAAAGATAAATCAGGTCGACCCATATAAAAGCATAGTATTTGAGCCCTCTTCAATGAAATAAGATCTCTCGGAAAATCTCTCAAGAGCTGCAACAAATGTGAAGGAATCAAAGACAATAAACAACATTAGAAGGAAAAAAATCAAGCCTAAATTTGGAGGAATCAACTAACTGAAATTAGAGCTCCGTATAAACGTGAAATATGTGAACCTTGCCACAACTATCATTGCATACAATTTCCACACGTTTCTTAACATTTAAACCATGGGACATTGGTGATCTGGTCTTATTTTATCATTTACTGATTAAGCCCTTAAATTTCGAATCGGGAAGGCCTTGTATCTGATCAATATGACAAAAATTGTTAAATTATCTGAAATGCTAATAACCGTAGAGGGTTCTTTTCTGATGGGGCAAACCAGTAAAACAAAACATCGCAAAGAGATGGTGGTGATTAAGGCTACAAGAGGCTGTCAGGGTAAGGGTGATTGCAGTATTTGCAGAGAAATAATTGTAAAGAGAACCAGAGAGCTCAAATTTGTCAAACTGCCAAACTATCTCAAATGAAAGCATTTGGATCTCTATTTATAAGCTCGTTAATAAAGTTACTAAGAGTGGTTACATAGAGAGTGGGAAGTTGACGGAGAACACTCATGCACAGTGCAAGATTAATTTACATAAAGAACTAAATTACATACAGTTATAAATTAATACAAGGGAATAAAATGCCTGAAAGACGGCTACTATACCTTGGAGTGTAAATCCACGGCAACATCATCATCTCTGTTCTGAGAAATCAAATAATTGACAGCTTCAAAAACGGCTTTCTCATAAGACGTGGCTTGCTCCTGCTCAAAGCAACAAAAAACCAAATTATAAAGATTTCCAGTATTCTTGTACTTTCAAAGGATAAACCATATATATAATGAGAGAAAATTACAATTCCAGCCTTGGCAGCTTCTATAAGTGAAGGAGCCTTTGAAGGGTCAGAGGAAGAGAGAAACTGGGCGGCCAAAATGTTGGCTAAAACGCAGTCTTTGTCATGAGCAGGAGCTTCTAAGATCACTTTCCTATTTCTTCCATTGGAAAGCACCTGCGACAATAAACTCTTACAAACTAGAACCAAGGATCTTCTCCAAAACAAAGAATTACCAATTCAAACAAACAAAACAGGCAATAAAAGATGGAGAAGAGCTAATACCTGGTGATAGTAAGCGTTGATTGCAGATATGCAAGAATCGGAAGAGGTTTTAACTTCATAACCCCATCTATCCAATTTCACTCCTCCCATTTTCAGGGAGAAAAAATAAGAAAAGAGGAGGAAAGGGCAGAGAGCATTTAACAAGGGATAACGGTGTATCGGGCAATCAAGAAACCTAGAGTTTAAAGAAAGCCGGTTATCTACAAAAGTTGGATTGAAATATGAGAATGGATACAATTATGAGAATCTTAAGAGATTCTGATGAAATTTTCTAAGCATCAAACATGCGAGAATATCCTCCTAATGTTTTCTTTTTACCCAAGACAGGACCTTGGGTTACCCAAAGTACTCCGAAAAACACACAAATCATAAATAAAACCCAGCCAAGACTAAATTGCCCCACAAAGCATGTAAAATCAGAACTTCCCAAATTAGCCAAAACTTTTAACACTTGAAAACAATATCAGGATAAAAAAAACAACCACCGGTTTCTTTTTGAGAGTCAAACAGAGATTTACACATATTTAAGGGTAAGCGTTTGATTGAATCGAGTTAAATCAAGTGAAAAAATTTTAAGTTAATTAAGTGTACTATTTTTAATTTATCATCTTAATTTAATTTGAATTTATTTTAATCGATTCGAGTGAAATAAAATTCGAATCGAGTGAAATTGTTTAAATTAAATTTTAAAAAAATTAAACATGTCAAATAAAAATATTGTTACAATATAATTAATTCAATATTAGAGCACATAAATTTAAAGTAATATATATTTGAAAAATTATATATTTTTTTAGAATTTTTTAAATTTTTTATAAATTTTTGAAATTTTTATAAATATTTTGAATTCTTTGTAATTTTTGTTGAGAGAGAGAGATCAATTTGCTTATTTTCAAAATTGATAGGAATCAAAAGAGTATTTACATCAATCTATTATTTAAATTATTCGAATTATTAGAATTGTGAAATTCAACTTAACTTAAACTCGAATCGAGTTATTCAAGTTGACTCGAATAATTTGAATAACTTGATTCGATTAACTCAAAATTCGAAAAAAAAATTTTAATTTTTCAAATCTAATCGAGTTTTGCTCACCCCTACAGATATCTATACTTCCCCCATCCTCAAACTTACATCTCAATCCAGGGCCTCTGCCTATCGTCGATCAACTTCCATTGTCGTGTTTACAAAATTGGGCACTTCGTTCATCAAGTAAATTTGTTTCATCTGTTTTATCCCTTTAGTTGCTAACAAATGAGCTACTCTATTAGCCGATCTAGATGCAAGCATGAAAATATAGGTCTGAAATTCCTTACTTAAGCTTTTCACATATTCTATATAGGTTGAGATCTCAAATCAATCTTCCTTGTCCCTTTGTGCCTTTTTCACTACAGTCAGTGAATTTCCTTCGACCTCCATCCTTCTTATGCCCAAATCGAAACTTGTTTCATTACTTGGATACAAGCCACCGCTCCAGTCGCAAATGCCAAAGGTATGTTCTCGTGAAGCACTATTTTCAAGGCTATCACCTGTCCTAGTAAATCCCTAATAACAATACCAGAACATGACCTCTTTTCTTGTTTTTTATATACAACATCAAAATTTTACTTGACACATGAATACCTCGACACCTTCCATCGCTCCATGGTTCCTCATTTCTTAGGTATAGTTCAACCCAGATCATCCAACTCCTTAAGGTAGTTTTTGATAAAGTTTGTAGTGAGTAATCCATCTTTTTTCTCACTTTCATACACCCACTTGTTTCTGTTCGTCCAGATTTCCCATAAAGCAAATGTAAATAATCTATATTGATTTTGTTAATTTTGTTAAAAAATGTAGGCAATCCATTCCCTATTTCCCATGTTTGCAACATTTTGAGGCCATATAAAGTTCAAGTTGTCCCAAACCTCTTTTGTGATTCAACAATCACACATCACATGTGTTGTTGTTTTTGCTTCCTCTTCGCATCTAGGACAAATTGTCATTCTAATCAGTCTTTTGTGATGTAGATTATTGAGAGTAAGAAGAAAATTACAAACTATTCACCATATTGCAATTTTTATTTTTGGTGGCAGATTTATTTCTTGTAAAGGCTCCCTTCTGAATTTTGATTGTGTCTAGCAATAGGATTTTTTATTCCTTATATTAAGAGCTTGTACCTACTACGAACGAAGTACTCATCCAATGCTTCACCTCTCCATGCCCTATGATCCTCACTTAGGCATTGTGACAAGGGAATATTGAGAATTCTTTGTAAGCCCTCAAATTGGGCCTAGACATTATGCCCAATCTGAGATATCACATAGGCCATGGAGATGGCCAAAATGCAAGTTGAAATAAACAAATTTAATTTTGAAAATGCATACTTGATATTTCCTTAGAATTCATTTGTAAAATGTTGTAATTATTTTAAATTCTACGTTTGATTAAACGAGTTTGTGGAAAGCGGATTTTATTAAGAAAATGATAACACATTTTGTCCTTATTAAAACACATGCAAAACATTTAATTATCCATAAGTTTTAAGATAAAACATCCATGGAACAGTTCAATAATAAACCATAAAATAAATTCCAAAATAAAAGTTAAAAATCCATGAAAGTCCCAAAATTATAAAATCGTCCATAGCAAAAAAAAACCATTTATTTTCGAGAGCCTCTCCGACAACCGAATTCGAGTCTTAGCCACGAGGATTTTTTGAAACACAAGTAATGTGGGTGAGCTTTTGAAGGCTCAGTGTGAGATCACCACATTATACAAATATTTGCATATATATCGACATACATATAACAATCACTATATAATCATACATCATCAAGATCATGGAATTTATCACTAAACTATGCATGAACATATCGATGCATGTTTTATTAAAATTCCTACCCATATCCACTACACACCAATATCAAGTTTCCTAAAACTCGTCCATCCAAAACACCATTTGTGGACACGTCCCCACTAATTTGCAGATAAATTGCCACTAATAATACTGATGTGGACAAGCCACCACTAATGTGCAAATTTACTGTCACTAATTTAATATGTGGACAAGCCACCATTGATTTGCAGATATACTGCTACTGCTTCCACCTTTCACAAAATCTCACCCCATGCATGTGATATGACGATTTCACTTATAACACATATAGATCACACTTATGCATGTAAATATGCTTTTTCACATTAGATCATAGATCCTGATTTATTACACACATATATATACACATATATCTAACATATTTAAATCATCACATATAACACATGATCCATATATCACATATCATGAGTGTACGAGCCCAAATTCATCCTATCCTAAATAAATAAATAACCTAGATCATAATAAAAAAATTAAAGTCCATTAAAAGTCCAAGTTACAAATATAAATAAATAATAAAAAACCTAAATAACCCAAAGCCCAACTAACCTAAATACTCATACCTAATTTCAAGCCCAAATATACCAGCCCATGATCTAAGTTTGCATCAAAAACCTTGAGCAGAACCATAGGAGCTCGGTGTCGCTGCCTCATCCACAATGCTCTTTCCATGTTCACACCAACCCTCTGCCACGTTCGCACGAGGCGTCTTCTAGATTTGCCGTACTTGCAGAACAGAAAGGATAGAGAAATTAAAAAGAAAAAAATGTTCAAAAATTATGTAAATCGTTGCTATAAAATGGCACGAATCCATTCTGTATTTTTTTACACATACTTGGAAATCAAAAGCGAAAAAAAGAATTCAAGGTATATTTTTTAAACAAAAATATATATAATAATTATAAAATAGATTTAGGGTTTTTCTTTACCTGACCATTCGTCTTCCTCCACCGTGAGCGGATGAGGACGCTATCCCCAATGATGAATGGCCTTCTTCTGATGTGAGAAAACATTAGGTCCTTTCGGACTCTTTCGAATGTCATTGGAGGGGGAGTTTTTCTTCTTCTTTTTTCGAAGAAACCTAAAGGGTTTCTTGTTTCTTTTAGGTTTTTTAGAAGGTTTTTTGAAAATACTATTCCAGATCTGGGTTCTGGGAACCAAAAGGATCAAAGGGGCTCCGTTTCATGAACTTTCGACCACTGTAGGTGACAATCACTGTCGCTGATGATCGATGGCCCACGGTGGAGGGTCAATGAACCCTATGACCGGCCAAGGGCCACTTGAGAGAAAAAAAAAAAGGGAAAATAAATGTTTTTTTAGAGAAAGGGGAAAATGATTTTTTTTAATTTTTTAATTTATATAGGGCTAAGGGAACGACCTCGTTTTGGCCTAATTTTATAGCCTTCAAAACGACGTCGTTTTGAGTCCAAACCCAAGACTCGACTCGGATCCCGTTTGAGATCTGTGTGTTTTCGTAAAAGGGGATATTTGTTGTTTTAGCTCTTCCGCATTTTTTTAATTCCTTTTTTTAATTTTAAATCATTTTAATTTTTGCCTTTTGATTTTATTTCTTTAGCGTTTTGGTCCTTTGACTAGTAGTTGACTCCTTAGGGGTGACACGTGCATTAGGATTGGGATAATATCCCTTTCAGTCCCCGAGAAGTTTTCATGTGTTACAATTTAACCCCTATCTCATTTTTTTATTTTTTATTTTTGCATTAATTTTATTTAGTTTTCGATTTAATCGTTCAATGTTCTTCTCTTATTTTTTTAATTTTATTCTGCTTTTCAATTTAGTCCTTTTTATATATTTTTTTTTATTTTGTTTTATTCCTTTTTATTTTTGCTTATTTATCTTTTTATGCTTATTTTTATTTTATTTTCTAGTATATTTAATTTATTATATTTATATTTTGTTATTTTACATTATGCAATTTAATTATTTATATTTGTTTTACTTTAGCATTCATGTTTTATTTTATTTTATTGCTATGCCGTTTTATCATATATTTTTTCATTAGTATCTTATTTTTACTATCATTTTGTTTATTACATTGTTATGTCATAATGTATTTTATTTTTTTATGTGATTATTTCATTTATTTTTGTTATTATTATATTGTATGTTATATTTACCTATCTTCATCCATTTTTTGTATAGTGAACAAATAAATTAATCGCATCTCACATTAAAATGTCGTATTCGATTCTCGCGTAATGTATAAGCAAGTTTTAAAATCGAGTCAATATCCTTTATTTAGGGAATTTGAAAGAATTGTATCTCAACTCACGAGATATGGTTTTATCATTGAACCTATATAATTGGATACCCTATTCAAAATTAAAACATGTAATATTTAATTAACCGATAAATGATTTTTATTTTCAAGAACCCGAGATGTTGTGCCCTAACTTACGAGACACGACTTTCTTTCTCAATTAACTCGAAATAAAAGATCGTTTTTCGTGAGATTTAATTTGCAAATGACATCAAATCGTACCATTTACATGTTTAAGGATCGCATTTTAAATTTTCCTTGAGTTCTCGATTTTCAACATTAAGAAATTCAATAATCAACTAGGTATCAATTTTGGGCGTGTGAGGGTGCTAATCCTTCCTCATGCGTAACCGACTCCCGAACTAGTTTTTGATTTTGAAGACCAAAACCATCATTTTTAATAATTTTTAAATATTTTACGAGGTGATCCAATCACACCAAATTCAAAAAGATTGGTGGCGACTCCATTTTCGATTTTTATCTTTAAAATAAAATTTGAGACTTTTAAAAAAACGGTTTTGATAGCTTGACGACTCCACTGAGGACTAATAAGAGAGTCAAGCAGCGAGTTGATTATTTTGGTCTTTTTGTTGAAAATTGAAAATTCGGTTTAAATTAATTTGCGATCATTTGCATTTCATCCTCCATGTGCTTTATTAATAATGTTTGTGTTAATATTACTAAGACATATGATTATTTTTCACATGCATTGCATAACTACACCTTTTAAGTGGATCTGAAAATCTACTCCTTCGTGAGGTCTTCATCTCCGTGCAGGATAGTGGACCGCTTTTGGGATATATTCGTACCAATGTTTTCGTGAAGTTTTCATTTCCGTGCCAACATATGGGAAATGTATCCCCCTGAACTGAACTCGATCCATATGAGCCTATAATGGGTGAGGATTGAGGAATTTGTCAATTCAGATACCCTTACTTTAGAACTCAAACCTCACGTAATAGACCCTAGGAGCTTACCCTAGGTAGAACTATGCCAAACTTTAGTGGTTACCAAAATAAATTGTAAAGGAGAGGTGCTTATGTTCTTTGTTCTATGCTTTAATTGCAATCTTTTACCAAGTTTTATGCCTATATTGATCGTACTGACTTGGCTTATTTTGTTTTGGTTGCATTACATCCTTATATTAGGAAAGATATTGATTCAAGCTCGATTACTAGTAGAGAATTGATCATGGAAATGGGGTATCTTGATAAGGTAGAGGACAATGTGGCCGTGCATATATGGTCAGAGGAAAAACACCACGAGAAGGGTGATAGCCTATCGGAAGGGCATGTATCAGAGTTTTGGGATTACACTCGAATAAAGTGACGCAAAATAGTTTGCAAGAGTTGAAAGAAATATGGAATTAGTGGGACGATGAAATGAAGCATATATTCTATTGTGAATATGAGGATTTACCTTATGTACTCGAGGTTAAAGTGGATAAACATCTTTTTCGAGCCCTCACACAACATTGGAATCTAGCTTATAGTTGCTTCACTTTCAAAAACATGGACATGGTGCCCACAGTAAAAGAATACACCGCATTGCTCCAGTGCCCAAAGATTTAGGTTGATAAGGTCTATTCTAGAGTTGCCAGTGTCCCAACTTTTCTCAAGAGATTGATGAACATAACTGGATGAGTGAGAAATGGGTTGCAGCCCAAATTAAGGTAAAAGGGGATAATAAGTGAATTACTTGGTACACTCGGACGCAAGAAAAAAGGTAGACATGTTCGCCTTAAGAATGTATGGGTTAGTCATCTTTCCTAAGGCATTGGGGCACATACAGGATGCAATCACTGATTATTCGATCGACTTAAAAAGAGGGTCACGCCAATTCCAATAATTTTAGCTAAGACTTTTAGGTCGTTAAATGTGTATCGATGAGAGGGTGAAGGGAGATTCATCGGTTATGCACAACTCTTGATGGTTTGGTTCCATAGCCATTTTTTGAAGGTGGAGAAGATCTCTTATCGGGTATTTTTCGAGAATTACTACCCATTAAAGGAATTTGTGACTATGCAAAGACAAGAAAATATCTCCGAGGAGAAATGGATAACAATCCTTCAAAGTCTCCAAGATGAAGATGTCGAATGACGAACACCTTGGTTGATTCTTGATGAAATCCTTTATCGATACAGAAATTCTGCTTGGGTTCCCTTGTTTGAGATTTGGGGAGCTGTAGGATACGCCCATTTGCTTGTGCTAAGGCAGTATAGATCAAGACAGTTCATTCCAGCGACGTGTGGTTTGGCCTAATGCGAGTTTATATACAAAGGTGACAATATAAGAAGAAGGTCCGAGAAATATCGAATGCATGGAACCAGGTTAATAGGATGAAGAAATTTGTTATAAATCCCATGATAACCTCGGAATATGATTGGTGGAGGAATAAGAGAATTAATGACAACATTCCCGTGCCAAATCCAAAAAATATCCAGCTAATAAAGGAGCATTTGCATGTAGTCCCATCAGAATTAGATATCATAAAACAAGACTTTGAAAAGAAGAGTTCTGAATTGGAGAAAAAGATAGAGATTGATAGTACTAAAAAGAACAATTGTTTTCTCTCTACTTATTAGTTAAGTTGTTCCCATTTAGTCATCCTTAGAACATATTTTAGCACTTTTTAGTTTAGTTTATTGCATTTTTTAACTCAATGAACCTTAGCCTAGTTGCCCTTAATTTTGTCATATTTTGGTATTAGTGTCGCTGCATGAGTATTTTCGAATTGCGTCTAAGATTGTCCTCGCATCTGACAGCTATCCGGATAAGAACATAAAAGCGTGAGCTGTCCAGTCTGGTATAACCAACTGGTACAACCATAGACAACTCAATTTTGATGAAAGGACACTTGCACAATTTGGCTGAATATAAATGCTCAATAGGAAAGAGAAAAAGCGGGTCTTTTGGTGAATTTTCTTCTTCAACCTAGCTTTTGAAGCTTGCGGCTATGGAGACTTAAACCTCTCATGGGCGAACCAATGTGGTAAGGATACAGAACTGCTCCTAACGAGGAGTCCTAAGTGCGACACAAGAAGGAAATCGAAAGATCAAGTCGAGTTCTTCTAGGAATAGTATTCTCTACTTTCTTCTTTTACATTTCTTTTTTAAAACACTGGTGATTACTGTTTATTTCATGCTTGTATGGAAGTACACATGTAGACTAAATGTTATTTTATTCAATCTTGCTTCTACTGTTTAATCTTTGGGTTTGAATTTTTTACCACAGAAGTGTTATTGCAGTCACTGTCACTGAAAGGTGCAATGACAATTTAAACTAACAAGTAAGACAACAGAAGTTGCTTGGGGATTAGATGAATTTGATCCACTTGTTCTTAACTGTGTTGCATTGCCATCATTGAAAGGTGTGGTTAATGTGCATGTTTAAGTCTTAGATCGAATAGAAAAATCAAGTTGGGTAAGATATTCATTGCACTTTATTGCAGCGACAATCACCTATCCTATAAAACCTTGTGAGCCGCATTAGTATTCTGCTGAACATTCACATTGGGGACCCCAATTTATTATTATCACAGTTCATTTTTAATTTCACTTTATTGCTTTGACAACCACTCTCACAATTTATCGCATTTCACTTACTCATTTCACTGACATTAATAGACAAAAGACAACCATCCTCGTGGGATCAATATCCGACAGATTCACATCTGTCTACTATACTTGCATTGACAGTGTACGCTTGCACATTATTACTGTGATGCTAACAGCTGATTAAGTTTTATCGCCGTTACCGAGGATGGAGTTTGTTTGATGTTTATTTTTGTTGTTGTAGTTAATTTTTATTATGTAATCTTTAGTTGTTACTAACTTGTTTTCTTTTTGTCGCTACTTGAACATTTTATTTTAGGTGTTTTATGACCCGAAGTAATTTTGAACCTATTGTTGATTTTGATTCAAAAATTGAAAGAATCATTCGAAGGAGACTTCACGAACAAAGAACTATGGCTTTACGAAGAAGCAATGCAACCTTACCCCCTATACCGCTACAAAATGCTAAAGACCCATTGCTGCCGCAAGAAGATCAAATACAAAATAGGACTATATGAGATTTTGTAGTACCCGTTTTGGATGATTTACAACCGAGAGTTGTTAGGCCAGCAATTCAAGCTGGGAACTTTGAACTCAAGCTAGTAATGTTTCAAATGTTAAATTCTAATGGGAAATATGTTGGGCTACCACATGAAGATGCACGAGAGCATCTTAAATCATTCTTGTCGATTTGTGCTTCCTTTAGTCAATAAGGCGTTCCTGATGATGCTTTGAAAATGCAGTTATTTCCTTATTCGTTACAAGGAAGAGCTCGTACCTAGTTCCTTGGGCTACTTGCAGGCTCAATTACTTCGTGGAATGTACTTTTAACACAATTTTTTTTTCGCTTTAATATACCAACAATGAATGCTCATTTCTGAAATGATATTACAGCTTATCATCAGGTGGACGATGAGAATCTTCACACTACATGGGAATGTTATAAATCTTTGCTTCAACGTTGCCTCATGCATGACATTCAACAAGAAACATAGATTAAGATTTTCTACAATGAGCTAAATTTACAAAAGAGGAATCTTGTCGACGCATCAGCCAATGGATCTTTGCTGGATTGTACTTATGATGAAGCTATTCGAATTCTTGAGAGAATTGCTCAGAATGACTATTAATACCCTATTTCTAGAGCTGCATAAGCGAAAGCTACCTCGAGAGTTATTGTATTGGATGTAATATCTACACTTAGTGCTTAAGTTTCTTCTCTCACGAATATGATAAAAAATATGAAAGGGACTATTGACGTTACACCTATACAAGTCGCTCAACAAGTTGATGTTCCTACATTTTGTTGTGAAATTTGCGGTGACAACCATAGCAATGAAGATTTGTCCACAACATGCAGAGAATGCTTTCCATGTCAATAATATCCATAACAATTCTTATGGCAAGTCTTATAATAATTCTGCACGCAATCAACAGTCTTAGGGAACTCAGAATGCTGAAAAAATGTTGCGACATTTTGATATGGGGATTCGTTTAATCAAGGCAATTATAACCCAAGACAAGGAAATTACAGTCAACAACAGCAGAAATGCAATCAGCATACTCAGATGTATCCACAACAAAACTTGTGTATGATATGACTTTACTAGCAACAATGGAATTCATGGCTATATTAAAGAGTTAACGATACCCTCTCATTGGCATTGTATGGATTGATAAAGATGGAACGTGGTCACGGGTTGCTAGTTCTCGAACGAGCAATTTATCACAATCATTTCTTGAAAGTGTTCATATTAATCATTAAGAAGACACAATGGTAACAATGACATAAAATAGAATTGTATTGAGTGAACAGATTTAACTCAAATAAATCAAGGGTATCATATGAGGGTAACA